>CM067367.1:82921425-83193925 GCA_034401795.1 Chaetoderma sp. LZ-2023a
CTTCTTAGGTGGCATTTTACACTCTTATCACTTACAATGTATTTTTCAGTCTTAACTCTGATCCGTTCACTTATAAAATGATACTGTTTGTAACACCTGCTACAAAAAGGCTGCGTTATGTCAAACTATTATTAGCTCTGTAAATAAATCTGATGCAACCCTTCTAAAAATAGATCTGATGCAACTCAGAAAATTATTCACAGAAATACTCCATGGTGTGTAAATTTGCAATGCGTTCATATGCTGAAAAATACACATAGTGCAAAATTACATATATGTAAATTTACTTTTGCACCTGGTCTCCCCTAGATGCAAATTTTCTCACTATACAAATTTACACACCTATGTATGTGCATTCACATGACATGATTTACACACGTGTGTAAATTTGCATATATGCAAATAAAAATACAGGGTATGCAAATGTGTGCATGTGAAAGTGGCTTAAAAGCGTCATCCCATCTTGGTCGTAAACTACGCGCTCTGTCAAAAATAGCATCTAAGCGTGCGCATGCGCACTATGCGCTTTAACGAACTTAGTCGTTTTTACAACGTGATCTCTCTCATAGGCCCTTATATGCTTATGGCTCTACCCAGGGGGCGTGTTCAGGGAACAAATCCAGGATGGCGGCGCATACCCAGCTTGGCTGGCATGGCCGGTACCGGCCCGGTTAAGTGAACTACATGACGAATGGCCATCATCTTAGGTGTGCCCTTAGCCAATCAGGCGCTGGTAGTATAAGTGTGCAAACTTTAGCAGCATATGAGCAAGAGAGACAGCTGGTCAATGGCATGGCTAAATTTTTGCTCAATCATGCCAGTCCTATGATTGTTCTTTAAAATACTCCTGCCGGTGATGTCTTGAGAAATAGGAATCCCCATGCTTTGTAACCTTACCGAATACTCTCGGTGATATTGTGATTGTAGGCCATCATTCTGAGGAGGAAGTCATGCAAAGATAATATGTACATTCTAAAAAGTGTCTACCCAATCATTGGCATATCAACTATGAGAAAATCTGACTATTACAGGGTTACTCCCAGAGGCCTGGCACATGCGCAGAGGAGGCAAATCGTATCTTAGACATTTTGTGTCCACCTGTGCGTTTTGGCTTGGGTCCAAGTGAGGGTATTGCATTTAAATGCAAATGCAAATGTTGTAAATGATTCAAATGCAAATGCAAGTACAAATTCAGCCTAGCATCATTGCATTTAAATACAAATGCAACTGCGTGCAGCTTATTCAAATGCAAGTGCAAATGCAAATGCATTTACAAATGCATTTGAATATTTGGGCACATGTCTAGTACTGAAATTCTGAGCATGCATCTGCCATCCATGTATCTGCTGATAGTGACTATCTTTAGTAAAACATTTTGCAGACCAAGAGAAGCCTATTTTTTAAATTGTACCAATGGAATGACTGTCTCCCTTATTGAACCAGTCATTCCAGTGTAAAAATCTTCAAAAATAGTCTTCTCTTTATCTACACATGGAACTTTACTATAAAAAAATAATACTTATTTCACCATTAACCCTTAACCCTCGAATTTGTTTTTTTAAAACATTCAACTTTCTCAAAGAAAATGTATATTTGCAGACCAAGAGAAGACAACTTTGGAAAATTTACCACTGGAATGGCTGGCTCTGTTATTGAGCCAGTCATTCCAGTGGTAAATCTTCAAAAATATTCTTCCCTTGGACTGCAAATGGACATTTCTCAAGACCACTCCAGAAGCCGTTTTTGGCTGATATGAGGGTTAACGGGTTAAAGGGTAACCATTAAAGCATTGAATTGTCAGATTCCTAAATATTATGTTGACTATTTTGAAGGGTAATTTCATTGATAGCCATTGCACCCTATGGAATGAACATGTGTCAGTCAAATTACTTTCAAAATAATTATCACATATTATGTTCAATATTTTGAAAGGAATTTGATTGATAGCTGCGTCTGCGCCTATGGCAGCAACAGGTTCCAGTCAAAATACATTCAAAATAGTTATCAGCGTATGAACTATCTGTATGAATTTAACAAATAGTCTGTTGAATATTTTGAAGATAATTTGACTGACAGCTGTCGGTCAAAGTTTCCAGTCAAATTTGTTTCAAAATGTTCATCAGCTTATTCAGACATGAACTAAGATTCTGGCACTTCAAGATTAAAATGTTTAAATATTAACATTGCCTGAGAGCATCTTAGTCACACATGGCTGGGTATGCGCTAAAGGTCAGACTGAATCACAATGGACGAACATTAAATTAACCCATGTCAGCAGAATTATCAGCAACTATTATTTATTGATCTTGGTAAATGTCTCTTTGCATTCCAAGAAGATATGCTTTGAAATGTTACCACTGGAATGACTGACTCGATTACCAAGCCAGTCATTTCAGTCATAAATTTTCAAAAATTGTATTCTCTTATAATGCAAATGGACATTCAAAAAGCAAATATTGACAACAAATGGATTAAGAGATTTCTAAATGAATAGAGTTAATCACAAGCGATCCTAGTTTTCTTCTTCTTTTCGATCGCTGGTATCACACTTGGAGAGCCGTTCTCAAGATGAAATCTGTGGTTTTCTGCAGTTCTTCCACATGCCCATACAGCTTTTCAAGAAAAGAGGTTGACAAAGGCCAGATCTCTTCTCTCAGCAGCTGATAAGTATTGAAACATTGAAGTATGTGCTCTGTGATCTGTTCTGCTTCTCCACAAGGACAAGCGGGCGATGTCGTAATGTGGAACCGCCTGTACATGTGTTGGTTTAGTCTATTGTGTCCAGTTCTGAGACGAAAAATGGTCACTTGCTCTGGCCTCGAGAGATGATGGTAGGCATCTTCTGATTGAGGTGTTCTATAGAGTGACTTGATGATAGTCTTCATCTCTGTATGGGTAACCATGTTTTCTGTCTGATTCTCTTCTGCACCCACCTTTGCCATCTTGTCTGCGTCCTCATTTCCTTGGAATCCACAGTGTGAGGGGATCCACTGCAGTGCTATCCGAAAGCATTTGATGGTTTGTAGTGCTTCTTCAAGTTGTGGCAGCCTACCTTTGGTGATAGCCTCAAGGACGGAGCGGGCATCAGATAAAAAGACAATCTGTGCAATAGGGTCTACTGTTCTGCTGATGGTATTAGCTGCATGAACCAGTGCTTCGACTTCAGCTCTGTAGTTTGTGCAGTGTTTGCCTGTCGGTATTGCAGCTGACTCATGTTGTCCGTTTGGATACTGTATGTGCAGTCAGGCACCTCCGCTCCTAATTGCATCTTTAGCTGATCCATCTGTGTAGACCCTTATCCATGTCTCCTGCGGGTACATTTCTTCCAGCATGGAAGCGATCCTAGTCATAGATTGGGCAACCAGAGATATATTACTAAGCTCCCTTTTTTTTATATTACTAAGCTCCCGCTATTTGCTAATTACGTTGAAAGGATCTTGACAAAGAATATAGAGAGTAATGGTTGAGTAGATTGTACTGTGGCAAGGGGTGCTCGTGTGACCACCTGTGTTTTGGGGCTAAAGGATTGCGGTTCTTTAACACAGATGATCATATGAATATTATTAATTTTCCTGAAAACCAACGTATTGACTAGAGCAGCAACAAAGTTTAGTTCAATTGTTTCATTAACCCTTTTGTGTCCAAACCGGCCAAGACCAAGAGAATGCAGTCACTGAGCCAACTATTTCAGTAGTCTTGTATGTATGTATGTATGTATTTTAATTTTTTTGACGCACTGGCAACATGCGGCTTCAATTTCCATGTGCTAACTTAGCCGACAGTCATGCACCCATTAGTTTAATTTGTTGATTACCATCTCCCGGTTGGGGGAATCGAACCGCCATTCTGCAACTCCGCATAGCATCAGCAACCAGGTATCTTTCCACTGGACCACCGCACCAAGACTATAAAGTCAAGGATTGGCTGACCAGCTTTCACATGTCTGATATACTGACACACTGATGATTCATATGGGACTATCTGTGGATGCACCTGCCACAATTCAATCCTAGGCTTTCACGCCTATTGTACTCTGACTCCAGCATGGCTCTGGCAGTATATGTATTTTTATTTTATTGACGCACTGGCAACGTGCGGCTTCAATTTCCATGTGCTAACTTAGCCGACAGTCATGCACCCATCAATTTAATTTGTTGATCACCATCTCCCGTTTGGGGGATCGAACCGCCATTCTGCAACAGTCAAACTAATTTCAAAATATACACGATTTTGTATATTTTGGTATATTGATGGTTGAGAGCTACATATGATTTCAATGATTTGTGACTGGCATGTAGTGTTTGTCATATAATATTGGGTCCTAGAATTGTTTGAACCAAAGTGCATTACATGTGTTTTGTCTGTATTAAAGTGTAGTTGCCAAATCTTAGACCAATTACATACATTATCTATATTGTCTTGAAGGCTGTTGGTGGTAGGGTTACCAAACAGTTTTGTATCATGTGCAAAGATCTCTTACAAGGTTACGGAATCGGGTAGATTGTTTATGTACAAAAGGAAAAGTTTATGTACAAAAGGAAAAGTTTAGGTCCCAAAACACTGTCTTGAGGCATGCCACTAGTGATGGCTGTTCAGTCGGATGTTATTTTGTTGATCTTTACATGCCGTTTTCTTTCAGTTTGAAATGCCCTCAGTCCAGTTAATTAGTTGCTCTCCTAAACCGTACATTCTCATTTTCTTTAGAAGTCTTTTGTGTGGTACTGTATCGAAAGCTTTAGAAAAATCTGAGTATATTGTGTCTATAGGTTTGTTTTCATCTAGATTGGATGTTATGGTTTCCATGCACTCCAGTAACTGTGTTTTGCATGGTCTGTTATGTCTGAAGCCATGCTGCCAGCTGGTGAAAAGGTTGCTTGTTTCCATGTGTTTCATTATTGCATCATGTACAGATGTTTTTAAAAGTTTGCAAAGCGAGAAGTTTAGATTGATGGGTCTGTAGTTGCTTGGATTACTTGGATCTCTTTTGCTAGTTCAATCAAAATTCGTATGGATATGCCATCTGGTCCATGACTTTTATTTGGGTTTAGCTTTTTTAGTTTGTCTTCAATAGTCTCTGGGTTTATAGAAATGTCTGGTAAAACAGTGTTTGTGGTATTGGTGATATTATCTGGCATTGTATTTAGGTTCTCTTCTGTAAATACGCTAGCAAAATATATGTTCAAACTTCTGCCTTTTCTATGTCATGCGTACACACTTTATCATTTGAATATTTAAGCTGGCCTACTTTTTCTTTGAGAGTTGTTTTGCTTTTGACATATTTCCAAAAGGACTTGTTTTTTCCTTACATTCTGTTGCTATATTTCGTTCAGATGACCATGGTGCTTGTTTGATACATGATGTAGAATTATTCCTTGCCATTTTATATTGGTTATAATCATCAGAACTCTTTGTTTTCTTGTATTTTTTGTACGGTTTGCTTTTTGTTTTAAGGATGTGTGTGGCACTGGAAGTAAGCCATGTTTCCTTTCATGGTAAATGTGAATTATGATGTTGTAAATAAAGCTCCATGCTTCTGGTGTATGAAATTCCAGTATGTTTGTCCAGTCAATCTTGCTGACTTCCCTGCACATGTCGTCGTACCTACCTTTATTCAGCAAAACTTTGGACAAATTTGATTCAGTTGAAACATTAAATATATAGGCATGAAGGTTTATTTGTAAGACATCGTGATCGCATTTTCCTAAAGGGGCTAGATGAATTATATCATTGACAATGTTTGTACTGTTTCCCAAAATTAGATCTAAGATATTTGCTTTCTGGTCTGACTGACAACGTCACTGCTCAGTGAGGTACCTGGTCACATATCCGCCCCACCCCCTTGGGGTGTTTCTACAATTATTTGTAATGTATTTACAGACAGTCTAGATAGTGAACCACGGAGCCACAGAAAGTGTCGCTTACAACTGTGACATAGGTTGGTTAGAGCAGGCTGCCAACTATACATGTGTGTATGCGTGCATGCGTGCGTGTGTGCGTGCATGCGTGTGTGAGATAATTTTTAATCCTAGATCCACTCAGGGAGATGGAGATGTTTCTATTAATGAGAATAGTGCACTCAGATAAAATAATTTACTATAAGTGTATTAAGCAAACATAAAAAGGATTTTGTGCCTATTACTATTTCACATCTAAACGCACAGTGCATTAAGAACAAATACAGTGAACTATCAAATCATATATCAGAAACTAACTGTAACATTTATGCCATCTCAGAAACATGGTTAGATAAATCAATAAACAGTACAGAGTTCGCACGCACGCACGCACGCACGCACGCACGCACGCACGCACACACACAGATTACGCAATATTCAGAAAGAACAGAAATATTAAAGACTATCCAGATGGAACTTATCCACAACAAGAAAGAGAGGGTGTGCTACTCATGATCAGATCCGAACTTAGTCCATACCTACTAAAAGGTGATGTCAAGGCAGAAATGTGCAACAGTTAACCTCTACCCCCAATACAGAACTAACAATCGGAGTTGCTTACCGCCCAGAAAGAGGAAAAGAACCAAACCTAGACATCATATGTGAATCCATCAATGACATAAATACAGAGGACGTACTTCTAGTAGGTGACTTCAATCTCCCAGATATAAACTGGACCACCAATGCGGCTCCCTCTTCGCTTGGATCTCGGTTCCTCAACACTTTACATGAACACCTATTAACACAGCTAGTTAACCAACCACTCGAGGAAATAACATTTTAAATCTGGTAATTACAGGGAATCCGGGTATCATCGAATCAGTTTTATTAGAGGAGACTTTCAGCACAAGTGACCACAGTCGAGTTGGTATATCACTCAAGTTACCAGTCCCTCGGATCAGTCTCAATAGCCATAAGATTTACCTCTACTCGAAAGGTGACTACTAATCATTTAACGAAGCAGTGGCAGCCATCAACTGAAATCGGGTCCTAAGTAATCAATCTTTAAATGATAAATGGGTAACTTTCAATTTCCCAACAACCCTGTGACAAATTCATCCCCATCAAGTTAGTGAAATCTGGACAATGACACAAACCTTGGTCATGTTATGTTTCAGTGAAATGTGCTAAGAAAAGAAAACGAAAGGCTTGAGTCAAGGCCAGAACAAGCGGCTTATCAGCAGATTACATCTTACATGACAGTGAGACGCAGCAAGTTAGACAAACTATGCAAAAGGCCCAGGCTGACTATGATGAGTCATTAGTTAGACGTATCAAAGAGGATGTCAAACCATTTTACACCTACTGCAGACACTTTACTCGATCATCATCGATAGTAGAGTCGAATCGGAGTCAGAATTATCGACGATCGTGAGAAAGACAATCTACTGAATGACTTTTTTATATCAGTACTCAGCAATGAGACAGATGCACCATGCTCTCTCCCACCAATTATAAATGATGTGAACAGCAAATGTACTGTATAATCATCTCCACTGATCAAGTAAAAACTAAAATGAATAAACTAAAGAAAAACAAGGCAGTTGGACCAGATGATATTCATGTAAATGTTCTTCGTGAAGTGGAGCTAGCGATCTCTCTGGCAAATATTTTCAACCAGTCTATGCTATCAGGCACCATTCCACAAGATTGATGAGATGCAAATGTGAAACCAACCCTTCGAGACATGATCCAGACTTTCTCCAAACAATTACTGACCAGTTGCTTTAATCAGGCAAGTATGCAAGCTCATGGAATGCCTCGTACTTGACACGTTATGGGAACATATAGAGATCAACCAGATTATATCATGTAACCATCATGGTTTCCAGAAATTATGTTCCTGTGTAGCACAACTAATTGAGTGCATGTCAGATTGATTCTTTGCATATGACCACGACGAACAAACCGACACCATCTACCTAGACTTCAGTAAGGCCTTCGACACTGTATCACATGTACATCTTGCCCACAAACTCAGCAACCATGGAATTAAGGGACATATCCTTCGGTAGGTTAAATCCTTTCTGGCTTCTAGATGGCAATGTGTGATTCTCAGAAATGGTTACTCTGACTGGAAACCTATCACCAGTGGTATTCCACAAGGATCAATATTGTGTCTGGTACTCTTCCTCCTGTTTGTGAACGACTTGCCTGACTCAGTTCAACCCACAGCCAAGGTATTTGCCGATGACACAAAACTCTACCATAGTATCAAGACCCCAAGCAATTGTCAGTTCCTTCAACAGATGTAAACTCCCTTTCTGCATGGTCTCGGAATGGCTAAAGAGGTTCAATGCAGAGAAGTGTATTGTACTCAGAATTAAATCTTCCATCGATTATTTGTACTCACTAATTGGTCATTGCCTATATGAAGAAACTGAGCAGGGAGATTTAGGAATATTAGTTTCAAATACCTTAAAATCAACCACACACATCTCTAACATCACCAGAAAAAAAACAGACAAAAAATAGGCATGATCAAGAGATGCTTCAGAAACAGATCACCAACTATTGGCTCAACTTTATTCAACTCAATTATCAGACCAGCACTTGAGTATGGGCCCATAGTCTGGAAACCATATTTAGTCAAAGACATTAAGCCCTTAGAGAAAGTGCAGAATATATGTTTTAAACTATGCATTCAGACATCACCAACTACACTAGCAGATAGAAGAAGACCGATCGACCTCACAGAAGCCTACACATACCTCAACAGGCATTAAATCATAGATCCGTCAACTCTATTGGAACAACCCCCGTAGAGACATATGTGGACACTCCCTTAAGATATACAAACAGAGATGCAATACAGAACTGCCAAAACACTTTTTCCATCCAGAGTAGTGGAGGATTCTAATAATCTGCCAGAAGATGTTGTTGATGCACCCACTGTGGAAACATTCAAAAGAAAACTGAGAGCTATGCCCTATGACAGCTAGACCATGAAGTATCAAGCAAGTATCTATAATTCGACCATATTCGCTACAGTTAGTAGCATTCCGTCTCTGTTTATTGAGTGAAAGCAATGATCATACTTAGTCCGAATTGAGGAAGTCCATTTGGGGAAAGTTATATCCATAGAGGCAAAAATGCACTAACTGTACTTGCGAAGATGATTGAAATATTGCCAATTTCTTTGTCAGATTATGTGTAATGTTCATATTTGCTCTGGTATGCATTTAACCTCCTTGAATTGACTTCCCCGGTTCGGCTCGCCAGTTCGAGTTCAAGTTCAAGTTCAAATTCATTAATTTTGATATAAAATGTGCAGTTTGTAATTGCACAACAGGTGGTCCACCAAAGGCAGAGCCTATATAGACGGTGGACCCCTACATAGAACAATGTATATAAATTATACATGAAGGACTGATACTATAAAATATATGACATAAAGGTTTAACTTAGTCCTAAAAGACAAACAAGAGACATGGGACATGGGATGGATAGACAGCATATTTACAGGTACATAGGTGTGCTTATCTCGCTAATTAAAATTATTATTATTATTATTATTATTATTATTATTATTATTAGGTGCAAGTATGATAATGCCATGGTGGTGTGGGATTTTTTTTGGGTGTTTTTCAGCTTTTTGTTGCTGTTGTTGTTGTTGTTGTTGTTGTTGTTGTTGGGTGTTTTTGTGTGCTTATATAAGCACACAAAAACACCCAACAACAACAACAACAACAACAACAACAACAACAACAACAACAAAAACTGAAAAACAAAAAAAAAAATCCCACACCACCATGGCATTATCATACTTGCACCTAATAATAATAATAATAATAATAATAATAATAATAATAATAATAATATAATAATAATAATAATAATAATAATAATAATATATATATATATATATATATATATATATATATATATATATATATATATATATATATATATATATATATATATATATATATATATATATATATATATATATATATATATATATATATATATATATATATATATATATATATATATATATATATATATATATATATATATATATATATATATATATACACCTGTGCAAAAGTTAAGCACCAGCAAAAACAATAGAACGTAGAAACATGATGGTACAACTAGGCTGCCATACTTTTTGTCCCCGCGTTAGCTGACATAATTCCAAGTACGAAATGCACATGCATGCATGACTTCACGCCGCTTGATGTCCGTGCGTGGCGGGAAACAGCACACGTGTTCAGTTATGTAAAAGTCCAGTTTGAGGTGTAGAACATTACATACAGATTTAGGCGACAAGATTAGGAATTTTGTGTTCATGACCGTGGTTTATTTGTACAGAGAGAATTAGCTCTTGATTGTGAACCGCTATGCCAAGACGAAGGTTAAGTGATCGTGTGAAATGGCAAATCATAGGCATGCATACCACTGGTATGTCATGCAGAGAGATTGGCAGACAGCTGAACATTAACCATACTGTAATCAGTCGTTTGATTGCAAAACATGGGCAAACTAACGAGGTGAAGGACAGGCCTAGATCTGGAAGACCGAAGAAGACTACTGCCCGTGATGATCGAGCCCTAGTACGCCTTGTTAGGAGATCTCCATTCACCAACACCAGAGTGCTCAGCCAGCAATGGGAAACGCGCAATAGAGTGTCAATGTCTACCGTCAAAAGCTAGGAGACCTGTCAGACGTCCTCTCCTCACTGCACACCACAAAGAGGAGCGTCTGAGGTGGTGCAACGAAAGAAGACACTGGAACATGAGATCCTGGAAACGGGTACACTGGTCCGATGAAAGTCGGTTCCTGCTTCATGCCACAGATGGTCGAACTCGTGTATGGAGGTCCAGACGCACGGCGTACGACCAACGTAACATCATGGAAGAAGTTCCATTTGGTGGAGGTTCCGTTATGATATGGGGGTGCATCTCATTTGATTGTAAGCTAGATCTGTTGACTGTACCTGGAACACTAAATGGAAAAAGATATCAAGATTCCATACTGGATAGAGTTGTGGTCCCTCATTTTGTAAATCATGCACCTGGAAACCACCCTATATTCATGGATGACAACGCCCGACCACATCGTGCTAGAGCTGTGCATGAATACCTCCGCCAGAATGCCATCGAAACCCTACCATGGCCAGCAAGGAGCCCTGACATGAACCCTATTGAGCATATCTGGGACATTCTGGGAAACATGGTGAGAAGGAGGGATCCTCCTGTGCAGAACCTACAGGAATTAACAGACGCACTCCATCTTGAATGGCAACGAATACCACAATGGCGTATCAGTCGGTTGGTGACCAGCATGAGATGTCGTGTCCAGGCCGTCATCCAGGCACAAGGTGGATATACCCGGTATTAATAATGACAGTCTCAAACTCGTGCACAGATGTTAAACTTCGTTTTCAGACACCATTAATGACAATCTAGCCACGTGTGTCAACTGTAGGGCAATAGTTGTCAGTTGTGTCAACGTAACCATATTCAGGCCTCGTTTTCAAGTTCAAACAAAAACATACAGTGTTTCCCCACCATCATAATCAGCATTCCTCTAGTTGCATTATTACCTCTTGCACTAAGATGGATGGGTACATAAATGTTTATGCTATTGCTTTCTTCATAGCACATGAATATACCCTCGCATGTGCGTAAAAATAGGGTGGTGCTTAACTTTTGCACAGGTGTATATATATATATATATACCTGTGCAAAAGTTAAGCACCAGCAAAAACAATAGAACGTAGAAACATGATGGTACAACTAGGCTGCCATACTTTTTGTCCCCGCGTTAGCTGACGTAATTCCAAGTACGAAATGCACATGCATGCATGACTTCACGCCGCTTGATGTCCGTGCGTGGCGGGAAACAGCACACGTGTTCAGTTATGTAAAAGTCCAGTTTGAGGTGTAGAACATTACATACAGATTTAGGCGACAAGATTAGGAATTTTGTGTTCATGACCGTGGTTTATTTGTACAGAGAGAATTAGCTCTTGATTGTGGACCGCTATGGCAAGACGAAGGTTAAGTGATCGTGTGAAATGGCAAATCATAGGCATGCATACCACTGGTATGTCATGCAGAGAGATTGGCAGACAGCTGAACATTAACCATACTGTAATCAGTCATTTGATTGCAAAACATGGGCAAACTAACGAGGTGAAGGACAGGCCTAGATCTGGAAGACCGAAGAAGACTACTGCCCGTGATGATCGAGCCCTAGTACGCCTTGGTAGGAGATCTCCATTCACCAACAGCAGAGTGCTCAGCCAGCAATGGGAAACGCGCAATAGAGTGTCAATGTCTACCGTCAAAAGGAGACTGTATGCTGCTGGCATGAAAGCTAGGAGACCTGTCAGACGTCCTCTCCTCACTGCACACCACAAAGAGGAGCGTCTGAGGTGGTGCAACGAAAGAAGACACTGGAACATGAGATCCTGGAGACGGGTACACTGGTCCGATGAAGGTCGGTTCCTGCTTCATGCCACAGATGGTCGAACTCGTGTATGGAGGTCCAGACGCACGGCGTATGACCAACGTAACATCATGGAAGAAGTTCCATTTGGTGGAGGCTCCGTTATGATATGGGGGTGCATCTCATTTGATTGTAAGCTGGATCTGTTGACTGTACCTGGAACACTAAATGGACAAAGATATCAAGATTCCATACTGGATAGAGTTGTGGTCCCTCATTTTGTAAATCATGCACCTGGAACCCACCCTATATTCATGGATGACAACGCCCGACCACATCGTGCTAGAGCTGTGCATGAATACCTCCGCCAGAATGCCATCGAAATCCTACCATGGCCAGCAAGGAGCCCTGACATGAACCCTATTGAGCATATCTGGGACATTCTGGGAAACATGGTGAGAAGGAGGGATCCTCCTGTGCAGAACCTACAGGAATTAACAGACGCACTCCATCTTGAATGGCAACGAATACCACAATGGCGTATCAGTCGGTTGGTGACCAGCATGAGACGTCGTGTCCAGGCCGTCATCCAGGCACAAGGTGGATATACCCGGTATTAATAATGACAGTCTCAAACTCGTGCACAGATGTTAAACTTCGTTTTCAGACACCATTAATGACAATCTAGCCACGTGTGTCAACTGTAGGGCAATAGTTGTCAGTTGTGTCAACGTAACCATATTCAGGCCTCGTTTTCAAGTTCAAACAAAAACATACAGTGTTTCCCCACCATCATAATCAGCATTCCTCTAGTTGCATTATTACCTCTTGCACTAAGATAGATGGGTACATAAATGTTTATGCTATTGCTTTCTTCATAGCACATGAATATACCCTCGCATGTGCGTAAAAATAGGGTGGTGCTTAACTTTTGCACAGGTGTATGTATATATATATATATATATATATATATATATATATATATATATATATATATATATATATATATATATATATATATTTATGGCCGAGTAGGTGTTTATAATCATATTTTTGATCTTCTGAAATGGCTGTAGAGTAATAATGTCTGTGCATGTCTCTTTATCTGTGTTATTCCATAATTGTATTGCTTTATATGAGGGTTTTTGTTGTGCTGCTTTTGTTTGGTGATGTCTTGTGTGCAGGTTATTTCGTGTTCTAGTGTTGTGAGAGTGTATTTGTGTATTGGCCATAAAGATACTGGTTAAAGAAGAGGGTAAGTTGCCATTGTGGAAGTCTCTTAAAATTGTGTATAATTAGAGCCTTCAAATGTCCTCGAGTTTTAGAATTTTTGCAACTTTTAAGATATCCTGGCCACCTGCTGTTTGTGTAAATAATTTAATAGATTGCTTTTGTAGTGATTTTAGGTTTTTTAGTTTAGCTTCAGATGTGTTAGTCCAGATAGCATTACAGTAAGTGATGTCAGGAAGTATCATTGTGCAGTACAGATTTTTAATAATATTCGGTGTTAGATAGGGTTTTAGTCTGCATATGATGCCAATGCTCTTTGCTACCTTGGATGATACGACTTCAATATGCTTCTCCCATGTCAAATTCTTATCCAAATAGACTCCTAGAAACTTGGCATATTGGGCTTCATGTATTATCTGGTTGTCGATGCCAAGTTTTGGGAGAGATGCTTCCTTTAATATATTACGGTAGCTCTGTATTAGATTTTGTAAATAATATATAGTTGGTTTTACTTACATTTAAGGACAGTTTGTTAACTTTAACCCAATCTATTAACTTTGTCATTTCATTATTAACATGTTTGCTAATAATTTCTATGTCCTTATGGCTGCAGAAAGCATTAGTATCATCTGCAAAGAGGATTAGAGAGAGATGGTTACAGACTTTGGGTATGTCATTCATATACAAGACAAACAGCAGGGGGCCAAGGACTGAACCTTGGGGTACACCACAGATTACCTCTTTATATTTTGAAATGGCTCCATTGAATTTTACACATTGTTTTCTGTTTAACAGGTAGCTCTGTATCCAATTCAATGCAGTGCCCCGTATTCCACAGTATGCAAGCTTTTGTAATAGAATCGAATGGTCAATTGTATCGAACTCTTTGGAAAGGTCCAGGAATACACCCAAAGTATGTTCATTATTCTCTAGGGAGACAGATAATTTTTCAATCATATCCACAATGGCAAGCATAGTAGAGTGTTTTTCTCTGAAACCATACTGAGATCGAGTTTTTGTTTAGGTAATTGGTAATTCTACTAAAATACAGCTTTTCCAGGAGTTTCGAGAAGAGTGGAAGTACCGAGACTGGCCTATAGTTACCAAAGTCAGATGCATCTTTGTCTTTGTATAGAGGTGTAACATGTGCAACCTTTAGTCTTGTTGGAAATATACCCTGTGTCAGTGATAAATTACAAATATGATCCAGTAGCTAGTATTTCTACAACACAGTGTTTGAATATTTTCCATTTAAAATTATCAATGCCAGCACTTTTAGTTGTGTTAATTTGCATTAGTATTTTGTAAATTTCTTCACTGTCAGTAGGATTTTAGAAAATGGAGTGTTGATAACTACCTGTTAGATAGTCCTGTACATGTAAATTTGTTTACAAATAAATTTGTTGTTGAAGCTCTGCCTGTGAATGCATTCAAGGCCCGTCTAGATAGATACTGGAGAGACCAACCATTAGTATGTGACTATACAGCGCCTATTGAAACCGGAACAGAAAGAGCACAATATGATGTAGAAGAAGATCTGACCATTGAGGCATAAGCCTGCGGTCAGAAACAACCTAAGTAAACCTAAGTAATGTATGTTCGAGCTTGGTTGAATTTTTTTTTGATAAGCTGGTTCCAATGTTAATAAAGTATTCATTGAATTTGTCTGTTATTTCTTTTTTGTCATTTATGACTGTATTATTGTAAATAAACCGCAATGTTTCGGAATTTGTTTTTTTCTTGTTCAGTAATGATTTAATCAGTTTCGGACCTCTTGACGGCTGACGCCGTACGACCGTGGTGCCATAAGCTACAGCCACTGGCCACTAGCCGGGACAGAGGTCGTCTGGCGCCGATACCGGCGCTCACAGCGTCGCAGAACGACCACACCGGTCGCCTCCTCCCCTCCCGCTACAATATCAATATCTCGATGTAAACTATGTTTGTCATGCGTTTTTCGTAGAAACTTTTCAGCGATTAGAAACTGAATGGTCTTTTTGTAAATAGCAATTCGTTGTTATTTTCTTTAATTTCCGTTACATTTGTATCAGTTGACTTATTAAATGCGCATGTTAGTAAAGGCATGATCTTTGAATTTTGAATAGTGTTAGTTTAATTTTACTCGCACGAAAACAGGTAACATATCATCGGATAATGGGTTTTCGAGGGTGTAAGCACATTTTCGGCAATTGAATTTAGTATAAGAGTAGGCATTTTATCAGCAAATTTGGTCAATATCGTAACTAGCAGACATTCACTGAAATAAAACATGCTTAAAAATAAGAATAAACCCTAGTAAAATAAGTTTACTTGCAGCACTGCTTATAAATTATCCACTTAGACACTACCTGGTCTACAGATGCAATCTCACTAGTGCGTCATGTATTTTCGTGGATGATGTAATCAAAGATGATATATAGCAAGATACGAAGTACGTTATAACGTGCAAACAATTTTGCGCAGCGCCCTCTTACGTCCTTGACGTGACGTTATAGGGGGAGGTAATTAAAAACAATTACATTTTGTTAATAGATCAAGCAATTGTCACCGTTTTACATCAAATTTACTTTTTTAACAGGTTTGATATGGTCAATAATAATTTTGTAGTTTATAGCCCATTTATGTTAATATTATAACCCAATCCAGATACACGTTTTGCTTTATTAAATTATCGTCGATTAGGCCAATGTTCAGGCCGCCATCTATACTGGCTTGATCAATCTAAAGAGGCGTGGCTTGTACGAGAATATTTTTCTCGATCTCGAATCGAAGGAGATCTTGTGAGATACAAATGTGGCTTGATAGGTCCAGATATGTAAAACTCAACTACTAGAATACCTGGAGGATTTAACAGCCATGCTTGACTCAAACGAACCTGTCGATGCAATATATTTAGACTTTTCAAAAGCTTTCGATACTGTGCTACACCAACGACTCCAAACAAAACTGAGAAGCTATGGTATTGGCGAAAATTTAGTAAAATGGATAGGGAACTACTTAAGCAACAGGAGCCAGAGAGTTAGAATTAATGATGCATCATCGGACTGGATTGAGGTGACCAGCGGCGTGCCACAAGGAAGTGTTCTAGGACCTATACTTTTTCTGATATATATAAATGACCTACCTGATCGATTAACCTGCCACTGCAAAATATTTGCAGATGATACAAAGATGTACGGCAACCCAACTACCAGTCAGATTCAGGAAAACATAAATAAAGTATGTAAATGGTCGCAGACATGGCAACTATCTTTCAACACACAAAACGCATGTCATGCACTTCGGCAGAAATAACCCTCAAACCAAATACTATATGACAGATACACCTGATCCACATCCTGTATCAACATCAGATGTAGAAAAAGATTTGGGGGTTCATGTCGACAGAAACCTCTCTTTTGACATACATATAGGGAACATTGTATCCAAGGCAAACAGTACAATAGGACTAATCAAGAGAACATTTACCAACATTGATCAATCTACTTTCACGCTACTATACAAATCACTTGTGCGACCCATTCTTGAATACTGCAACTCAGCATGGTCTCCAAGACTGAAAAGGCAATCGCAGCTATTAGAAAGAGTACAACGCAGAGCAACAAAACTTGTCCCACAAATCAGAGAGTATAGCTACACAGAAAGACTTGAAGCCCTAAATCTAATGTCACTGAAATATAGACGGTTTCGTGGAGATTTGATTGAAACATTCAAACTCATCAAAGATCTATATAATATTGATAAGAACTACTTTTTCGAACTGTCCAATGTTACACGGACCAGAGGTCATAGGCTCAAGCTCAACATAAAACGTAGCAGCAAAGATATTCGGAAGCACTCCTTCGCAAATAGAGTGGCACCACATTGGAATTCACTGCCAACAACAATAGTCGAAGCAACCACAGTCGAAATATTCAAGGGCAAACTAGACATCTTTTTCAAAGAAAGAATATTTGAATTCGACTGAACACAATTAATTGTGGTGTGGCTTTGGACGTTGCTGTTACACATATGCTTATACAACATATGTGAGCCGTCAATTCCCAAAGTCATAATACAATTATTACATCACAGTGGACTAATCTTGAAACAGCCTGTGCATCTACATGAACATGCACACATGAAGATAGCTACACGTGTTGTATCCAGACCAGGGTTGCCTGCCCTACCAGTTTGGCACTGAGGCAATAACAAGCCAATGGCTTATGCCTTGTAAATTGATGTTGATGTCAGGGTTGGCTTGATTTAAATCAATTGATTTATATCATGATTTAAATCATGATTTAAATCACTCGATTTTTATCGAAAAAATCGTGATTTAAATCAGTTTTGCAAAAATAGAGGAATTTTCAAGTAATTAATACAATTAACAGTAATTTTGTTAAATTAAAGTAACATAATTATTTTACTGCTTCCATGGCACTTGAACATCAACACAAAATAGAATTATACACTTAATTGCTCATATTTGTCATCAGCAAGACTAGACCCAGTGCACGAGTCCACATCTACAATCTACATACTTGAGGTTCATGTACACAGTACATCACACATGTGTACAAAGTATGATCATTAAGTATGTGTAAGCTGTAAAGAAGAGGAGAATTCCATGTGCGTACATGTCACTACATGACCATTAAAGCAATAGTGTACATGAAAAGTCATGTATGGGCCAGTATGGCTATTACTATTAGTCTAATTCCAAAAGCACACTCTTTTAAAGCAAGACACTGTCTCTTTTTTCAGCTATGACATGCGTCTGGAGTCACTCTGGAGTGTCATTGAGTGTCTCGATTACTATTGGCTAGTGCTTATCAAGTTGGACTTTTGGGCTCCATTTTATTTAACACTAAAACAATAAAGATTGAAATGTTATTAAATTAAGTAGTTTACTACAACTTCAAAAATCAAAATCAGTAATTGCTGAAACTGGCAAGAAACTATATACATTGTAACACGTAAACACATCATTACATTACATTAACCCTTAGCACACTGATGTAGGAGTTTTAATTTTTCAAAATAAACATAACCCCTAGCACTCTGGAGCATGATAATTTAAATTTTCAAATTAAATTTAAAGATAAACTGGTGTACAATTTGCAAAAATTTTTGTGGACGATGCTGCTGTCTGTGACAGCACCATCTTCCACAAAATTTGTTGAAAAACGTACACCAGTTTATCTTTAAATTTAATTTGAAATTTAAAAATTTCGACATCAGTGTGCTAAGGGTTAAAGATAAACTGGTGTACATTTTTCAACAAATTTGGTGGATGATAGAGCTGTCGCAGACAGCAACATCGTCCACCAAAATTGTTGAAAAATGTACACCAGTTTATCAATTTTAATTTGAGCATATTTTTAAAGACAGAAGTTAACAAAGTTGATAGACTTAGACAATGATGACTTTTGCATACCTTCATAGATTTTGTGCATCTAATTAGGGCTAATTCGTTAGATTTATGCATTGCATCATTTCTGTCCTATTGCTACTCACTGTATCTGTGATGCAATTGTGAACAAAATTGAAAAATCGTTGCTAATATGACGTAATATATAAATTTTGAACTCTATATATTATTAGTTCAAACAGTGATAATTAAAGAATAGACATCCCATCATTCGTAACATAATAAACATATTGAATATTTTGAAAGCAATTTCACTGAAAACCGTTGCTGACTTAGGCAGCAACGGCTTCCAGTGAAATTGCTTTCAAAATATTCAATATGTTATGAATGATGGGATGCATATTCTTTAATTATTCACAATTAAGTGATTAACCAGAACACTCGATATATTGACTATTGAGATACCGCAATTTTTTTATAATAACGATATCGATATTCTCTCAAGCAATATCGCGCAAACCTAACTGAGTCACAGATAGATGTGTCTGTCATCACTTTTCACTTTCAGTTTTCAATAATGCTGCAATTGTACTTCACTAGTCTAGTCAACAATCATCATTCAACTGAAACCGGAAGTCATTTTCTTTGTCACAGTTTAGGGACCGAAAAAGAAATACTAGTTTAGCCGCTTTTAAAGTTCCAAGTTTGTTTCTCAACTTACTCTGCACGAGCCCATAGCTGGAGAACACGCGCTCGACACCAGCTGACGCCGCCACAGCTGACATCAGACGCTGAGTGAATTCAAATGCTTCCAGCAGATCATCCTCGAAGTCACGTCTGTGCGACTTCCACCAATGAAGAGAGGTTACTCCATTAACAACTTCGTCGTTAAATTTAAGAATGTGAAATGGTGGTGCCATGGCCTCGAATTTGATTACCAAAGTCATCAAACCAGGGATTTCGGATGCTACGGTGAGTGCAGTTTCACGTTCTTGCTGAGTCAAGTTTCGACCACGGTATTTAGGGTGGAGTAGATTGGCCAGCATGTGGTGAGGTGTCACAGCTTGTTGATAACGCTTATCGGCCGCACGCTTTGTTGAATTATTAGTGTCATTATGCAGGGCCGTTTTTACATCTTTCCATAATTCAACTGCTTCTGCTATTGTGCAATTGTCCGATTGAGCTTTATCGAGAGCGCAAGCTACTGGTTTCAAACAAAGTCGGTATTCATCTGCAGAACGTTTGATTACTACATTACGAACTTTATTGGCAATGGCAACATCTATGCGGTCAGTATGTCCATCACAGATTGTCACAAGTGTCGGCCATGCCTCACAATACGAGTTTAAACAATCGTACATTGTGTTCCACCTTGTATCTGCTGGCATCACTAACTTTCTGCACGATGATTGGCGTATTTGGGCACTAGCAAAGTGGTTATTTCGGAAATACTTCACAACTTGTGTGACATGCTCCTTAACATTACCCATTTCTAAGTCCTTTGAAGTCAGATTTAGAAGATGAGGCGTGCATCCATACGCAATCATGTTGAAACCCAGTCGTTCTTTCAAGAACTCTCGCATCTTTGCTACATTAGCAGCATTGTCTGTGACGATACTACATATAATGCACCCAAAATCATTGTGCGTGTTTTCAATTGTCTGCTTCGCAATGTCATAAAGATATTCCGCTGTGTGAGGATGTCCAGAGGTGTCCGTAGTATCCACTAAGTAAATATCACCTAAGCAGGTCGTCACTGTAGCACATACGATAGGCTCGTTATGAATATTGCTCCAACCGTCTAATGCTAGACAGACAAGTTCACCTTCCAAATTTTTTCTCGCCTTCTCCCGCTCTTCTGTGTAGATAACATCCAAATATTTCCCCCCTATGTCCTTTCTGGATGGTGGTTGATAGCCTGGTCGTAAATCTTTTACAAGGTTTATAAAATGTCTATTTTCTACTAAGCGAAATGGGGAGTTCGTAGCATACACCATCCTAGCTACATCACGATCTAATTCACCACGTTTTTCTGCTGAAGTTCTGATGACATAATTCTGTAGACCATAATTCAGCTTGGGTATCTTAGCGGCCAATGTACCAGCAGCTAATTGACCGTGCACTGGGCGCTTCACTGCCGCTGAAGCAGAACTTGAAGTTGACAGAGGTTCAACTTCCATCACCACCACATCGTTTTGATCAACAACAGTTTCAACGCGCTGCTGCTGCTCAGATTGAGATGAAGTCCCCGTTTCTGTTGCGGCTACAGCTAGACCTTGAAGTGCTGGTGTTTGTGGACCTGTGCAATTGGCTGCATGTTTTTTTAACCGCTCTGGGATACCTTGGAGTTCGTGTCGGCAGACCTTGCAGACAGCCCGGACACCGGCCTTATCTGGGGTCTTCACTTTCTCATAATGAATCCATATTGGATCTTGTTTTCGGCCGGAGTTAGACATTTTGCTAATTATGGAATTGAAAATATTTCATAGCCTTTGTCACTTAAGCAGTTTTGACTGTATTTTTCAAGAATGAAAAAATGCTTTTCTATTGCATCATTTAAAAAAAATGATGCAATAAAAAAATGATGCAATAGAAAAATGATGCAATAAAAAAATGATGCAATAAAAAATGATGCAATAATAATACTGTTAAAACTGCTTAAGCGAACAAAGTTTTTTTGTATTAAGAAACCAGCAAGCTTAAAATTCAGTTAAAAATAAGTCATAAAAATACCACTTTATTCAGTTCCAAAATACAGTTTAGCAATGCATCTGGACCTGTATTAAGAGACCACCTGTCTTAAGAGACCACCTTCTGCGACTCCCACAGCCAGTGTCTTAATACAGGTTTCACTGTATAAGTTTTACGTAATTTCCTGGGATGTCGCGAATAAAAATCGATTTAAATCATTGAAATCGATTTAAATCAAAAAAATCGATTGATTTGATTTTTTTGAAAAAAATCGATTTTTTTCCAACCCTGGTTGATGTTGATATGGGTCTACACCCGATCCCGAGTGGGTGGGTTGAGGGGGGGGGGTTGGGGTGAGGGTGGTCCTAAAATATTGACTAAAAATAGGTGGTTTTGCACGTTATATGGTTGTAGTAGCCTGCTGACATACCGATTTTCTCAATTTGGTCAAAAATATTTCAGCAGAAACTGCGCAAAACGGTAAATTTGCAGGCAGCAGCATGTCGATATTTATATCCTTAAATACAGGAGATGGCCTTAGAATATATTGTTTACAAATGCGCAGTTGGTTTGGTGGCGGTGTGGGGGTGGGTGAGGGTGTGCACCGTGAATACCGACCTGCTTGAATGATCCCGCCATTGGTTAAACCTGATCAACTTTGATTTTACCGTGGCAAGTATTCCACCCAGACTTATTCCTTCTCTGCTCCTACAAATTTTAGCCTCAGAGTTGCTAGCGTAAACATGCACGAACGCGCGCATAAGCACGCGTGCTGCCTAAGGGTGTAGCGATACTGGAAAATTGTATCGCGATACCCAGAATGTATCATGATATGTATCACGATACATTTTGCAGAGCTTAGATGTACACCAGATGCATCGTCCTTGGCAAAGTGTACATAAACAAATGTGTAACGGTTCTATGGACTCCAGGGTGACTGTGTCTATTGTTACTATGCAAAGTATTATTGTGAACCTGATTTATTGATTATGATTGAAGTAATAAAGTATGATTACTATCAATGAACCATATTAGTGGGGAATATTGCTTAAAATGCGGTCTGTGAATGTTCCGGTAGTAGGTTACTGTGGATGTAACCCGGAAGTTTTATACAATAAATCGGCTTTGTTCATTTACATAGAATAAGGAAATTGTGAATGCGAAAATAACAGATTACCGTATTAGCATATACAGGCGGATAGGGAACTAGTCTCTGATAGGGCACTGGTTACATTGCAATCATTTCACGATATCAGTTTTTCTATCCGTTTCAATCTTTCTCAAATCAGTCAGACTTCTACAAATGTATTATCGCCTCCATTATTATACAAGATGTTAGCAACCAGATTCAAAGATTTTGCAAGATTTGCTGACATAAATAACGAGAAATGTCCCGAGGAAAATGACAACCGAATTTCTTTTTTGGCATCCATTTTGGACATTATAATGTTTTGCGGTAATGAATATTTATTACTTCTCTACAAAGTGGAGGAGAGCCGCGGATTGGATGTTTCAAGACACACTCGCTAATTTTCTTCCCGCTAAGTGACGAAGATTATGCTTGGCGGGTGGGTGTGGGGGGTGCTATCTTTGAACGGTCATACATGTATATATATTAATACCAAATTAACATTTGTTGCGCCATGACTTAAAACATTTGCGTAACTGACACAATTTGAGCAGGCATTTTGGTAATTTTGTGTGCAATATTTTGAGTAATGTGTATTGGGCTGCCAGGAACCAGGCCAACGTAGTTAGTGAGTGTGTGGAACAGACTGGCAGATTTTATAGTATTCAATATTCATCGCCTCGAGAATTTTCAAGCCTCAAATTGGCCTAAATAACATCTAGTAAGACAGCATAGCACACATTGTGAGTCTGTATTATGGCGGGAGTATAATTGCTATCATAAACAATGCACTTTAAAGTCAAACAGATTACTTATCTACGATGACGCATTTCGCTAACTTCTTTGTTTTCAAATGTCCGTTTTTTTTCTCAAGTCTAACAAGTAATCGGTTACTAAATTTAGGTGTTCAATATCTACAGTATACATGTACCTACTCAATCAGAACTGCCAATTGTAATATGCTGTAATTTTACTTAGTAATGCACTCGAGTCCAAATTAAATGTGAGAATCAAAGCCGAGTAAGTACTCTTACAGATGCTCTATTCTAGAAAAGTATGTAAAGATACATGTGTGCGTGGATCGTACTCGTATCGTGTGACAAAGGATCATGATGCATCGATGCACCAATGGATCGTTACACCCCTAGTGCCGACCCATGCACATAGGGACCACTCTCTCCCCCCTTCCTCCCTCCCTCCCTCCCTCCCTCTCGCTCTCTCTCTCTCTCTCTCTCTCTCTTTCTCCCTCTCTCTCTCAGAGAGAGAGAGAGAGAGAGAGACTTAGTGGTAGTCTTTCCTCCCCCCTTTCTCTCTCGCTGTCGCGCTCTTTGGCATAATACTTTACAGTTTGCTGCCATATAATTATTCAGTTGGGAGAGGGCGGAAATAAGTTGTTAGAACTTTAGTCCAATCCCTTTGTACACATGATATAATAAAATATATTTAAAAAAAATATTAGCAGGTAATATTTAATTAATAAATTTATAGAATTGGAAACTAGAAATGGTTGCGATATATAACTATTAAAAAAAAAAAGTTTTGCTAGCTCAAAAAGTGCCACGGAAGTGCCGTGGGGCACGCACGCCGACCCTGATATTATTTTCCATAGTGCAAAACAGGTGCTCAAAATAAGTTCTTGTATTAGCATTGACTTAATGGATGGGTGACATCTCCATTCGTATGTATGCTGTGCTTAGAATAGTGTCATTCAAAGATTGCAATACTCCATTATTCTTGGCAATCAGATAGGGCTGGGCGGTATACCGGTTTCACACCATCTTACAATTTTTTATGGAGACGGTTTAAAACCATTACAAAAATAAAAAACCGAAAACCGTCCGTAAGATCGCCATTGCGTGAAATCTGGTGACTGTCCTAAATTAGTTTGTTCTTGACTTGCAGTTTAATATTATCATCTAATGTAGCCATTTGCTAATAGGGACATAAAATACAGTCCTGTGTAACTATTAGCCATGGGAAAGCAAGGATGTTGGTGAAATCCCAACAAATCGGCTGAGGACGACACTCGGCAAATATGATTTGATTTGCCAGCAATGAATTTTACATGACATTAGCGCTGCGGGTTCAATGTAAGATTGAATAATTTGAAAATTTAAATTTCTTTGTAACAAAATCCTTTTTTCAATTCTAGTTTGTACTATGTTTAATTAGGATTCCAAATGTGACATGATACAAAAAAAATCAAGAAACGCGCTACGAAAACAACGAGGCTATACAATGAACTCCCAATCCAAACATGTCATTATTTCCCTTAGATTTCGACAAACATAAAATGACCCATCACGGAATAAGACATACGAGACAAATTGCTTGAACGCCTGAGAAATGAAAACGATTAAGTTGCTTCTTAGGTTGGCGGAGTGGTTTCAAATAAAATAAACCTCTTAGCCTCTCAAATATGAGCAGGCGTAATGTGATTGGTTGTTAACAAATTCTTCCACCTGGATATTCACTACTATCGATTTTATGAATGAAATTCGTAGTATTTTTTATCACATGACTTTTCTGCTCGATAGGTGTTTGAATCAGATCGTGTTGTTTTACGGATCGGCCCGGTCTTTTTCGTCTTCGTATATCTTCAAGACTATGGAGTGTTAATTTAAGTAGATTTAAGTTAGATTCACGAATCATTGCGTTTATGTTGTCAAATTATCATAATCTCTTTGTTATATGACAGGAACCTCGAAAAATAGTCAAACACAGCTTTTTGTGAGAATTCTTGAGGTGCGATTTCCGGGAAATTACTACCCTTTAGTTACGTGCTGCTAAATACCGAGTACTCGAATACAAACACATGACTTACTAGACTAGATCATACTGTAGGTTGTTATACAAACTCTAACCGTATGAGCGCTACTCTACTAGGAGGCTAAACTCGCTCTCATATCCGGTTTCCTACTTACATGCGATAGATTTTACTACGCTTTCGAAAATAGTTACCTAATAACAATGTTGAAAATCAACATTTTAGTGGTTAGAGTGTTATTTTCACGACATCACATGAACCAGACTTTATTTAGTTTATTTATTTTAACTACTATTTTGTGATAGATAGCGTCGAAGTGAGCAGTCGTGCATAGTTACCATTCTAATTTCGTGGCAATTTACTTCAGTTGTCAAATCGCAAAATACATGTACTGTAGCTAATGAAAACGGCATATTTTCATACTTCTAATTATTTTCGATCATTCTAACCCGTTAAACCAGTATTTCGTTAATACCAGTTTAATTAGTGATACCGTCACTGGTTTTCTTTTAGGCCAAACCACCCAGCCCTACAATTAGATACATCGCTTCTTGCCTACACCAATTACATTCACAATGCGTAGGCTAATGGTCATGATATTTGAAGGCATACAATGCCATTACAACCAGTCCCACCCACCCCCTATTTGGTGTTAATTATAGGCCTAATTATAGGCATGTATAGGCCTGATGTAGCATATAGTAGGACTATAATATGAATTTCTAACCTCTCCTTATCTTTCGGGAACTAAAAAACAATTTTTAACCTTTTTGTTTGTGCATCCGATCACATAGCCATGATCAGGTTACATTTTTGACCTTTTGATTTTCCAGCTTTAAATTCACCGCAGTGCGCCATATCTATTTGTTTATTTACATGTTTGTTTGTTTACCTTGTTTGGCTAATTTCTATTTATTCATTTATTTATTTCATCTGTTTCCCGTTGTGTCCCGCATCAAGGGGAATTTTTGTTACCGCGTAATTCGCATTACAAGTTAATGCCCCTGTTATAATGTCAAAGTCACGTTGTAGTCGTATGATGGCGCTGCAGGCTGTGCCATGAGAGGCGAGCGATCACTTGCGCTCGCCTCCACACACGCCTGTCAGTCGCTCGTCATAAAATCGGTTGATCAATATATAATTTTGTTGTATACATTCGCTGATAAATGATGTGAGTGACTACTAACACAAGAATTGGTACTTAACCCCCAACTGAAATAGATGAAATTAATAAAAATTCTGATTTTAACAACGTATTATGACGTAATGATTTTCATTTTGTCCTAGAGTGGGATACGAGAATTGCTATTATCTAGGAACATTGTCGTGTCAAAATTAGTAATGCCTATATCGACCGATCAGCAACAAATGCGATGATAAAATGTATTAAATTATCACTAAGCTACTAGTAGAACATCGTGAGCACGCTTTCTAGACAATACAACACAATATTTAATCATTTCACAGCTTGAATTGGCAAGTTTTTAAGGATAAAATGGCGGCAATGGTCAGAACTGAGAAAAATATATTGTTACACATGCTCCAATTCTGTGACCGACCGTGTAAGAGTCTGTTTTAGATAAACTACCACAGTGCGTAACTGGTACACGTCGTATAACGCTGTGTAGCCCGGTTACCAAATAAATGATCCGGGAACCAAGCTACCGTAACGGGTATGGTGTACATACAGTTCTGACTGCATTAACTTCCCGGTTAGTGCGCTATAAAAATATGCGCATGCGTGTCAAGATATTGCCATGGCTTGCAAAATAGGGCCGCAATTTGGACAGTTATATGCTAATTCTTTTTAGATGCACGAAAATGTATGATCATGGTGCATATTATTTAAGATGTACAACGCATTAATCCTGTATTACACTCACAAATTTAACGAGAAAATCGTATTTAACGTTGACTGGGCAAATGTATTTGCCGATTACTGGAACTACACAGCAAATTACATGTGGTGCCTGGTTCCCCGTACAATACAATATTATAGCGCTAAAAGAATTGATAGCGGCACCAATCTAATTATGTCATATACCATATATATGACAATTTATACTGTAGCCGTTGTGAGCACCACATAGCTCTCCTTAAACTTTCCAGGCGAGTGATCGAGACTCCCCTACAACTGGCCTGGCCTGGCCAGTTTCGGGCGAGCTGTTCACAGCTCACCTGCTATTTACTCATAGCAAAGCCTGCGCTGTTTTTTAAAAGCGTCAAGAAGCGTGCAAGTATTTCGCATCTTGCTATATATATATTATCTTTGATGTAATCACGTAATTTCAGCTCTAGTGAGGCGGTGAATTGATGTCATTTTTATGATTTGAGCAAAGGAGAGTCTGTTACCGACAATAATGCCATAAATGGGTCTGATACAAACACAAAACTTAATTTATAGTTGTAAATCCAGATTATGTTATATTTCGGTTTCGTGATAACCGGGGTAGCAGCAAATTTCAGCCAAAACTTTAAACAAGTTAAAATCTTTCAGTTTTTCGTTGGGAAATTGGTAAATGTGCTATTGAAAATGAACATAAGTGTTTTGCCCACCGGAAAATAGCAAAAAATTATTGAAATTTATATCGTATGTGGTAATTAGGGCCTGTTTGAATTGCCATTGCGGGTAGAGAAAAATCATTCTCGATCTGAAAACTACATAAGCACCCCATGCCAGTTCCACGCTTCAGGAGAAATAAATTATTGCTATGGCAATGTGTCTGCTATGCTACTCAGACAATATCTGGCAGATGTCGTTGGATGCAAAAACTGGATTGATTTGTAAAATTTCCTTACGAGTTATAAGTATTTTTATCATGGGTAAAAAAAGTATTAGTGAAAATGCATGTTTTTCACTACACTGACATCAAAATGTATAAAATAATCACTTGTACTACGCGCATCTTTTTAAGATTTACACTTGTGGTGTAAAAATACTCTATTTAATGACACATGATCTGTTGACATCGCTTAAGCGACGCGCGTGTGATAATGTCAGAAGTACGTACCCTCGAAATCACATGACCCTCGAAAACATCTTACTGGACTATATGTTTAAAATCTTAATAACAACGTAGATGGTTGATATACAATCTGTGGACTAGATATAGCCTGACGCTTGGATACAATTTGTGAATCCAGAAGTCTGAATGGTCTGAGGCTGTTTTTTCAGCCCCTTTTATACCTTTCTGGGGCGAGCCTGTGGATTGGCCTGCAAATACCCATATAACGGTATGGGAGGTTTTTTTTGCCGGTTTGTGTGGTCGCCAATTTTCGGCGGTTGTCGCCATTTCTTACTGGTTTGTGGACGTTGCCGGTTCCACTGTCATGGCGGCTCAGGTGATTTTTACCAGTTGTGGATTTTCACCGGTTGCGACTGTCATGGCGTTTGTGTTTTTTACCGGTTCAATGTTTTTGCCGGTTGAGCAGGATTTTTACTGGCTCAGAGAGATCGGCGGTTTGGCTTAGATTCTTTGGTGGTTTTAGGTGAAAAACTTGTAATTTTTGCCGTTTGTGACGGTTTATGTGCCAGAGAGCTAAATTAAGCAGTATGTGACAGTCGTTTTAGTGATTTGGGGGTGGGTGGGGGGGTATTTGTGAGGTATAACGTGGGTAGTCATCACTTGTTAGTTTTGATTCAGATTTATGGCGTTTCATCATATTAAGCCCTGTTTTTAGGATGTGGTTTAAAAGCGAAAGACTGTTATCACGGTTGTTAATTTAATACATTGCAGAAACAGAGATGGCTTTAATGTACTGTGATTAGATCAGGTGCAGCTCAGTACACTTTCTGTTAGCGTGGAACAAAATGACTGTTGTTGGGGCCTGCATTTGGTTAAAACTTAAGCTGGTGTTCACTAACATTTATCTTGCTTAAAGTTTGAATATGTTGTCGGGGTAAGCGGGGTACCTCGACAACATGTCCGAACGACCGTGAGTATAATCAGACAACGGTATCATGTGGTACAAATTCTTATCACGTGGTACAGATTCTACTCTATTACTCCTGCTTCAAGCGAGAGTAAAAGTGTGCGCATGCATAGATAGGCAAAGCAACCACATGATGCTTTCGGTCGGAGTACTGTGACAACGAACCCGAATTCAACCTTGGTGTTTCTTCTGCCATTTAGTAGAGACCATCAACAGGTTCACTAAGCAAAATTTTGGATATGTTATCGTGATACCCTGATTACATATCCAAACGCCCGAGAGTATAATCGGATAACGGTATCATGTGGTACAAATTCTACATGATGACTCCTGCTTCAAGCGAGAGTAAAAGCATGCATATATAGGTAAGGTGGCTATATCTTGATTCTAACCCCTCCCATAGGTTTACTATGGGCTTTCAGTTTGCCACAAAATCTTGTTAAAACACTATAAATAAAATTATCTGTTATGTTTTCAATGTCTACAACATTTACAATTTTTTAATATGTAAGGCAATCCTTCTATGATGCTTTTTTAGGCATGCGAGGAAAGCGAAAAAAATAAAATAATAAACGCGAGTTACCACTTCATGAGGGAATAAGGATATAGCCGTTAAGGTAACCACATGATATGTATGATCGGAGTACCTCGATAACATATCCGAAATCAGTCTTAGTTAATTCCACTCTATAACCCTGTAACCGTTTTTCTAAAGATTCTTTCTAGAGGTTGTCCGACATCACATAACTTCTTAAATATATAAGGCAAGCGCCGTGGCAACTATCTGTTGTCTGTCAACTTTTCTTTTAAATTCATTATCCACCACCCCCGAAAAGTGGGGGGATTATGTTTTCGCTTCCGTGCGTGCATCCATGCGTCCATCTCACACACACAGGTTTTCTTTCGATAACTACATTTGCTTGGAATATTGTGACAACACTTCATGGGAAGGTTGACTATGGTAGTAGACAAATGCAACTTAGTTTGAGGGTCAGTCAGCCCATCCCTCAGTCCGTCCATCCCTTTGTCTCTGAATTTGTGTCCGTCCGTGCAAATTTTGGGTTTTCGTATAATAACTTTATCTTTGCTTGGAGTATTGTGAGGAAACTTCATGGGAACATTGGCTATGGTACTAGGGAAATGTCCATTATTTTGTGGGTCAGTCAGCCCGTCTCTCCATCTGTCCATCCCTTTGTCTCTGAATTTATGTCTGTCCGTCTGTGCAAATTTGGGGTTTTCGTTCAATAACTTTATCTTTGCTTGGAGTATTGTGATGAAACTTCATGGGAACATTGGCTATGTTTCTAGGGAAATGTACTTTTTTTTGTTGGTCAGTCAGCTCATCCCTCCGTCCGTCCATACCTTTGTCTCTGAATTTGTGTCTGTCCATCTGTGCAAATTTTGGATTTTCGTCCAATAACTATTTTTGCTTGGAGTATTATGACAAAACTTCATGGTACTAGGGAAATGTGCAATTTTTGTGTGGGTCAGTCAGCCCATCCTTAAGTCCATCCATCCCTTTGTCTCTGAATTTGTGTCCATCCATCCGTGCAAATTTTGGCTTTCGTTCAATAACTATTTTTTCTTTGAGTATTGTGACGACACTTCATGGGAACATTGGCTATGTTTCTAGGGAAATGTACTTTTTTTTGTTGGTCAGTCAGCTCATCCCTCCGTCCGTCCATACCTTTGTCTCTGAATTTGTGTCTGTTCATCCGTGCAAATTTTGGATTTTCGTCCAATAACTTAATTTTTGCTTGGAGTATTATGACAAAACTTCATGGTACTAGGGAAATGTACATTATTTTGTGGGTCAGTCAGCCTGTCTGTCTATACATTTGTCTCTGAATTTCTGTCCATCCGTGTAAGTTTGGGATTTTTCATTCAATAACTTTATTTTTCCTTGGCGTATCATGACAGAACTTCTTATAAATTTTGGATTTTCGTTCAATACCTTCACCTCCTGTGCCTCGATTATTTCAGACACAGTTACTTGCAGTCAATTATTTTGGACATTTTTACTTGCAATATATAGTTTGTGACGAAGTTGTTTATAATTATTAGCTCCCATTTGTCTGTGTATCCATCCATATGTCTATCCAAATCAGTGGGATTATGTCATCCCACGAACATGCTGCCGTTGCGGGGGAGAGGGGGGGATTATTTAATTTATATCATCTGGTTATCATTACCATTTATCGGATCACTGAAACTTTATAGGATGGTTGGACTAGGTCAGGGAAAGAAACCTATCAAAATGGGTAATGATCTGAAATCCAATATGACTGTCAGCCGCTAGCGGCTATCTTGAAAATTAGTTTATGGATTGTAACTCCATTTCCATTTAGCAGATCGCTTTGAAACATGACTAGACTATGTCTGAGGAATAAAGTTCAAGAAACTTACCCAAATCAACAATGATCAGAAATCCAATATGGCTATCAGCCATCGGTGGCCATCTTGAAAATTGGTTTCCGGACGACGACTCCATTACCGTTTAGCGGATCACTTTGAACATTCATAGGATGACTGGCCCAGTTCTGAGGAAGAAATCACTATTTTCTGAAAGCTCTTATTTATTGGTTTGCATCATTTGTGGAGCTCTTGTTAGAAACATCTTTAAAAATCTCTGAAACAGCCTGGTGTATCGAGTCAAAATCTTATGAAAGAGCATCTAGGGCAACAGGTGCACCAAGTTTGTTCAAGGGAACTTGATAGGCCAAGTGATCCGTGGCCATTTTGGATGACCTCGTTTTCATGAAAACATCTCCAGAAACACTGAATTGGATTGGGCTGAAATTTGACAGATATGATTAGATACTAACTTACTAAGGGCCATTAAAATTTGTTCAAAGTACGTTGATTTGTAAAAAAAAAAAAAAGGCTGCCGTGGACCAATCAAAATGTTGTGTAGTTAGTGACTATATTGGACTTTTGTCGAGCCCTATGCAATGCATAGGATGGTCCGAGTGCGATCCAAATGGAGTGCGGCGTGCAGATAAATGTTAAAGCTTTTCAATAGACATTTAATTCATCAAGGGCTTATCCAATCTCAATAAAACTTCAGTTGTTATTACACCACCAAAACTTCTATACCGTTCAATCACTACTTGCTAAATCACCACTCTGCATTTAGCCACCAGAGTGAGATTTTTATGCTTGCTTACATACCCCCATATGCCTATTCCATTTCAATATACGCTCAACCAGGCTACTGGTAGGGTACACCCCAGCATATGCCCTGATAGAGACTGGCACCAGTCTATACTCATCCTTGGTGACACCTGTCATTAAGCATGTCCACGCATGCGCAATGGAGCCCAAATAGGAAACATATTCTGCAATCAGTGCAGTCTGCCAATATTCCAGCTTACGTTTTTTATACTTTGCGCTGTGTTCAGCTTACATTTTTGAGAGTTCTATTCATGATTATGCCTAACATGAAGTCCATCCTCCCTAATAACTTAGAGTATTTCGTGGTGTTATTACTCTTTTATGACTGTGTTACCGGTTTTCATGGTAGTCAATCATGCCTAAAGTCATCATCATCATTTGAAATCCCTCAATTACTTATCCATTATATTCACATATCTACATGTTTTAATACCATGGCTCTCAGGTTTTCAACAGGCATTCGCGCGGGCAGGACGAGTCATCCGAGTCGGACGATAACCGGAAGGTTAACGGGCACGCCCGCAAATAGGGGAAACCAACTTCCCTCACATCCAGATTAGAGGTTCGGTCCCCGAAACCGAAACCCAAAAACTAAGGAAATGCCCATAAAGGTGGTTTCGTGTAAGTCACCGGGCAAACCCACGTAAGCCTTGAAGAGGGCATTACCCTCAGGCAGTGGTGTCGGCGACGGAAGTCACCGATTCAGCTGCCTATGCCAAAGTTCAATTTTCCGTGATTCCGGTAGCCAGAAATGTCAAGCGATCACCTGTTCCTTTCTTAGTGAAAAAAAAGAAGAAAAAAAAGGCTGGTTTGACAAGCACTTCCGGTAGGGGATTGGTAGGTTCGGGTCAGCAAGACCCTGGGCTACTTCCGGTTTCCGTTTCCGGTCCTTCCGCTTCCCGTTTTCTTCCGGTTTGTGTATTTCCGGTTCCTATTCTACTTCTGTTTTTTTACTGTACATACGGGTCTGTAGGGTCCTGTTCAGTTTCCGGTTGTTTACTTCCGGTTTGCGCATTTCCGTTTCTTATTCTACTTCCGGTTCACAGTTTTCCGGTTCAAAAAATTTTCCACTTCTTATTTCATACATCTGGGGATAGGGTCATTTCCGGTTGTTATTACACAACACAAACATCTTGACCGTTGAATCACTACTTGCTAAATCAAATACTCTGCATTTAGCCACCAGAATAAGATTTTTATGCTCGCTTACATACCCCCTTATACCTATACCATCACCATGCATACCCTTAACCAGGCTACTGGTAGGGTATACCCCCAGCATAAGCCCTGATAGAGACTGGCACCAGTCTGTACTCACTCCATGGTGACGCCTGTCACTAAGCATGCCCGCGCATGCGCAATAGATCCCAAATAGGAAACAGATTCCTTTTCAAATATCCTGCAAGCAGAACAGTTCGCCAGCTATCCAGCTTAAGTTTTTATAGCTTTGCGCTGAAGTTCAGCTGCATATTTAAGAGTTACTGATACAGGAATCATGCCTACAATGAAATCTATCCTCCCTAAGTTATGTTTAATGTATACATGGTGGTGTTTTTGAGGTTTTTAACTCTATCTATCTATAACTAACCTATCTATCCCTCCACGACGTCTACTACAGTATATTTAACCCTTTAACACTCAAGTTGGCCTAAAAACACCTTCTGGAGTCGGGGCTTTAGAGTTACATCATTTGTGCACACCACCTATCTTATCCGGGATCCATCAATGCTCCTAGATACTAGAGAATTTGGAAATCTGAGAGATTGATTTTTAGCCATTTTAATTTTATTAATAGCACTATAGGACGTCTGAATGGCCATAAAATGCCACATCATCCATCTCTGACATGTCTGAGTATTTCACTGACTGTAAATTAGTTAATTAGTGCTCATAGCAGCCAGTAGGATTTTAATTTGGGCTCACTAATATTGGCGGATTTCATTTGGTCATGAATGGTAAACTCATAGCTAAGGGGTAATCTAAAGCCCCGGCAGTGATCTTACCCATTTGACACTCATATCAACCCAAAACGACGTCTGCAGTGGTCTTGAGAAATGTCCATTTACAGTGCAAAAGAAGACTATTTTTGAAAATTTATCACTAGAATGACGTCATGAGCCCTTTTAAGGAACTGCAGCACATTTATTGCGCGTACTACTGACCACAACACTATGCTGGGTACCTTCCATTGTGCCAACTTGTCAGATTTAGATTATTTCCATGGCGTTCAGATACTCCTGGTATCACCTATCGAGGTACTTAGTCTATTTCCAACACCTAATTTTACTCGTCCTTTCACATTTGTGCATACTTCAATTATTTCCATGGTGTTCAGACCCCACTAATGCCAGCGAACGGACTTAGTCTCAAGTGAGTTAGCTCGATAACTGAGCCAGTTATTCCAATGGTTAATTTTCAAAAATAGTCTTCTCTTGGTCTGCAAATGGAGATTATCTATGAGAAAATTGAAATTTTCTTGAACAAATTCGAGGGTTAGAGTTAAAAAATGTCCATTTGCAGACCAAAATAAGACTTTTTGGAAATTCATCACTGGAATGACTGGCTACGTAACCGAGCCAGTCATTCCATCAAGTTCACCATGTTATAAAATATATAGAATATGCATAGTTTTTTCATTGCAGTTTAATTTTGATTTTTCAGTGAGAGTCTCCTTACAGAAAGACACGATGGCTGACATGTCTGATGGGAGAATAAGTCTGAATATTGTAAAGGTATGGTAGACAATTCAATGGACCGTTCTAGTTTTAGCTATGCTCCGCCCATCTCTAGGTAAATTCCACCCACACCCGCACATGTTGGGATCGATCGATCCCTAGCCTTCCTGATTATCAATTTCCTGAAACCTATACAGTTAAGCTGTTGAATATTTTGAAACTAATTTGCCTATGGTAGCAACAGCGCTCCGTCAAATTAATTTCAAAATATTCAACAGCATTTTTATTAAATAGTAAAGATATACAATTCGTACAACAACGCTTAGTCCGTCACCAAAATCATGGATTCGTGACAAGCTTATCTAGGTCATTGATTATGATGTCATCCAACACGTCACATAGTTGGTTATGACGTCATATGTGGATGGATAAACTTGAAAAGTCCATGCAATTGTGTTGATGAATAATAAAGACCACACCATATTTCAAATTTTGTAATCTTCCAGTGTCATCTGGTATTAACCCTTTAACACTCATGTCAGCCAAAACGGCTTCTGGTGTAGTCTTGAGAAATGTCCCTTTGCAGACCAAGAGTAGACTATTTTTGAAAGTGTACCACTAGAATGAGTGGCTCGATAATTGCGCCACTCATTCCATTGGGAAACTTTCAGTAATGATCTCTTGGTCTGCAAATGGAAATTGTCTATGAGAGTTAAATGTAAGGTTTTGAAATTAACGCTTGTCACCTTAGCTTGAAATTAGCTTGGCTAATGGAAATGTACATTTCTTGATTGTCCGGGTTCGTGGGTTCCTAACAATTGTATATTTTTATATTCTAACCTAGTGCTTATTCTAGGATTTAGACAAAATGTGCACCAAGAAACAAACAATTCGAAAATATGGCGATATAGATAGAAAAGGTTTAGTACATTTTCGTGAATGTGTGTGCGCATACATGCATCTGCATACGTGTGTGATATCCCTGTGCATGTGTGTCCATAAGTGTGTGCATGTTGATTGTACTTGTGAGCATGTCTGTTCGGCGTCATAACTCATATTCTACTGACAGGATCTTCACAAAAGTTTGTGTATGTGTTGGCGATGGGTGTGTTAGGTTAGGCTGTCTAAAGCGTGTTATCGATTGTGGGTGTTAAGGGTCAAAGATCTATGTCAGTGTTATTAATAATGCATTTCCACCATGATAACTCATTTCTGCAGAAGTGATTGTGACTAAATTTGTGTGGCTGATTTTCCTTTGGTTCTCTATCATGTCTTTGGACTGCATTGATTTTGAGATAAATATGTCAAACATGTCAAAGGTCATGGTCTACATAAGACAAAATGATTTGAAGGGTCGGAGTTTTACTCTAACTAGCCAGCAGACAATAATTTTAATGAGCAGAACTCTTGACTTGCTGAATATTTTGAAAACAATTTGTCTGAAAGTTTTTGGTGGCTTAGCCACCAACAATTTTCAGTCAAATTGTTTTAAAAATATTTAGCAGCTCCAAAAATATAACCCCTGGAGTATGTCGTCTTCATAGCCCAGTAGTCAGAGGGTTAATGGTGAATGTGGCCAGATCTGGTGTCTACAATGGTCTTGAGGAATACTGGTGGCCAATGACACTCCAAGTTAAAACTACTTTTGAACATTTAGCACTGGAATGATTTGCCTGATAACTGAGTCAGTCATTCAAATGATCAATTTTAACTGTTTCAAAAACCTGCCTAGAGCTGTAGTCCAGCCGTCAACTTTTGCTTAAAAACCCTACTCATTAACCACTGGATGGATTTAACTTAGTTTAGCTGGACCCTATTGCGGTAGGCTTCAGAACTTGTATATGAAGAATTTTGATTGTTCAATTTTTTGGGGTGAAAATCTTACATTTTATGAAAAATCGACCGGAAATTGTCAAAACGCTCGGCAGATTTCTACCTAATTTGACTGGAATGTCTCTATGGGGCTAGGCTTCCGAACTTGTATACAGAATTTTGATTGGTCAATTTGTTTGGTGGCCATCTTGAAGTTTCCGAAAAATGGCAGGAAATCATATAACATAATACTCCTCATTAACCGCTTGGCCGATTTTAACCAAACCCAGCTGGAATGACCCTAGGCTGGTGGGCTTCAGAAAGTGTATACAGAATGTTGATTGGTCAAATTTTCTGGTAGCCATCTTGGATTTTCCAGAAATCTTTGAAAATAATACCCTTCCTAATCAATGGGCATGGCCCATTTTCAACAAAACTTTGGCAGAATGATCCTATGGTGATAGCCTTCAAGAGCTCTAATGAGAATTTTGATTGGTTAATTTTCTCAGCAGCCATCCTGGATTTTCTGAAAATGTGGCGAAATCAGTTAAAAACCTACTCCTTATTAAGTGCTTGAATGATTTCAAGCAAATTCAGCTGGAGCGACCCTAGAGTGGTGCGCTTCAGAGCTTGTACACAGAATTTTGATTGGTCAATTTGTTCGGTGGCCATCTTCAATTTTGCGGGGGAAAATGTCTAAATCGGTTAAAACGCTACTCATTAACTGCGTGGGTGATTTCAATCAGACTTGAGTGGAGCGACCTTAACACATTGGGCTTTAGAAGGTATATACAGAATTTTGATTGGTAAATTTTTCTCGTGGCCATCTTGGAGTTTTTGAAAATTTTGGTTAATCAGTTAAATGGCTACTTCTCATTAACCGCTCCCTATGTTGGTACGCTTCAGAACTTGTATACAGAATTTTGACTGCTTGATTGTTTTAGGTGGCCATCTTGGATTTTCCCAAAAATGGGAATTCGCTTAAAATGTTACTCGTCATTAACTGCTTGTTTCCACTAAATGTCGTTCGCACTCAGTTTTGTATTTTATGTCTTGTTACTACTGAATGTAAAGTATTATGTCTGTTCAAATGCTAATGCTTCATTTGCTAATGGTTTGGTATTTGCTAATACTAATGGGCCAGGTGAACATATAGGCCCTTGATCCTCTTGTTTAAAATGTAACATTGGAAAGAGTCTCTCGAAAATGGAGTCAGTCATTCCAGTGGTAAATTAAACAAAAGAGCTTTCTCATGGCCTGCAAATGGGCTTTTCAATAAGCAAATAATTTTAATTTTCTTGACCAAATTTAGTCATTAACATGTTAAAAATTAGAAGGGTTAATAGTTTACCCGTTCACGATGAATTTCCCATATCTTATTTTCAAGGCAACCATGTAGGAAAACTGTTGAATATTTTGAAATTAAATTGACTGGAAGACATTGCTGCCTTGGGCAGCAATATCTTCCAGTCAAATTAATTTCAAAATTTGCAACTGAATAAGTTTTATGTCGTAAAGTATATACGTTTTCATGGATCAGCTATGCTGATTCCTATTCTCGTTAATCTCACTTCTTAACAGGTTGTCAACCCGTGCAAGTTCCTCGCGAAGGAATCTTCAAGTGTACATATGTCGCCTGAGGCACGGGACTTCCACAATTTATCCGCCCGGATCAACAGTCACTATGACGATGATCAAGCATTAGCTCAAAATCAGGATTTTAGCCCATCTGTAAATAAGATTTGCATTGGCCGATGTTCGAAGGACAGAAAGTGGTACCGAGTGCAAGTCATTAATCTTCTTCAGCGACGTTATGGACCTACTGCTAGGTATTTCTGCTTAGTTATCACAGAGAATGTCGCTAAACTATTTGTAATTTAACTGTTTGATTGCGGCAATCCACCTGACAATAATTTCAATAAGCAATAACTCTGGACCGGCTGAATATTTTGAAAACAATTAGGCTGAAAGTTGTTGGTGGCTTAGCCACCAACAACTTTCAGGTAATTGGTTTTCAAAATATTCAGCATATCCAGAGTTAAAGCCATGGAAAATGTAGTCTGCAGAAATTCAGTTACGTGTATTCAATTAAGTACCCTGATGTGCAGGGATCTGGATTGTGAACAATTTCCTTTATTTATTGGAAAAAAAGCAGAAAATTTATACATGCATGTAATTGATTTTGGTGTTTCAAAATTTTAAATTGTATTTTATTTTCGTATAGCTGCCGGCTTGTAGACGTTGGAGGTGTTGAGCTCATTCAATTTGTATGGTAAGTTAACTACTTGCCAGCTATTGGAATTATTAGGCCACGCCTTGCACTGTTTGAGGAGAGATTATTGGATTAACTCTCTAACACTCAAGTAGGCCAAAAATGCCGTATACAGTGGTGTTGAGAAATGTCCATTTGCAGAACAAGAGAAGACTATTTCTGAAAATCTACCACTGGAATGGCTGGCATGATAGCCAAGCCAGTCATTCTAGTGATACTTTTTCAAAAACTGTTTCCAGCATCAGGGAAAATGTTATGGAATTTTTTTTTGTTCAATGTCAGGGAATTTTTTGTTCTCAGGAAATGTCGGAGAAGTTCTCAGGAAATGTCGGAGAAAAGTCCCGGAATTACACTGACTTATCCAATTTTAATGAAACTGCAGATTTGCTTACATCTATTCTACTTCATAGTTTAAAATGTTTATTTTTCGATTTTTTCTTCATATGTGTCCATTAGCAGGTGAAGAGATTATTTTTGAAAATTTACCACTTGAATGACTGGCTCGGTTGTCGAGCCGGTCATTCCAGTGGTAAGGTGTCAAAAATATTCTTCAAGACAACTACAGACTACATTTTTATACCCCGCCAAAGAAATTGGGTATGTACATTGTGTAATAAGTGATGGCATTTACCGGCGGGCGGCAGACTGGGGTCCGCACGGTAACTCTGCTACCGATAACCGAATTGCTTTGAAACTTCATAGGATGATTGGACTAGGTCTGCGAAAGGAACCTATCGAAATCGACGATGATCCGAAATCCAAGATGGCCTCCAGCCACTCGCGGCCATCTTGAAAATCGGTTTCCACATGATAACTCCGCTACCATTTATCGGATTGCTTTGAAACTTCATAGGATGATTGGACTAGGTCTGAGGAAGAAACCTATGGAAATTTACGATGATCCGAAATCCAAGATGGCCAGCAGCGGCTGCCATCTTGAAAATTTGTTTCCGGATTATAACTTTGTTAACGTTTATCGGATCACTTGGAAATTTGTTGACACACGATAAGTATCGTATCGCTTTGAAACGTCATAGGATGATTGGACTAAGTCTGAGGAAGAAACCTATCGAAATCGACGATGATCCGAAATCCAAGATGGCTGCCAACCACTGGCTGCCATCTTGAATATTGGTTTCCGGATGATAACTTTGTTACCGTTTATCGGATCTCATTGAAACTTGAGAGGATGGTTGGACTAGGTGTGGTGAAGAAACCTATCAAAATTGACGATAATCCGAATTCCAAGATGGCCACCAGTTGTTTTCGGGATGCTAAGTCTGAGGAAGAAACCTATCGAAATCGACGATGATCCGAAATCCAAGATGGCTGCCAACCACTGGCTGCCATCTTGAATATTGGTTTCCGGATGATAACTTTGTTACCGTTTATCGGATCTCATTGAAACTTGAGAGGATGGTTGGACTAGGTGTGGGGAAGAAACCTATCAAAATTGACGATAATCCGAATTCCAAGATGGCCACCAGTTGTTTTCGGGATGATACATGTAACTCTGTTAGCGTTTATCGGATCACATTAAAATTGGATAGGGTAGTTGGACTAGGTATGGGGAAGAAAATTATCAAAATTGACGATGATCCAAAATCCAAGATGGCCACCAGCCGCTGGTGGCCATCTTAAAAATTGGTTTGCGAACAATAACTCCATTACGGTTTGTCGGATTTGTTTGAAACTTTATAGGCTGGTTGGACTAGGCCTGGAGAAGAAACCTATCGAAATTGATGATGATCCTAAGTCGAAGCTGGCCGCCAGCCACGGACAGCCATCTTGAAAATTGGTTTCTGAGCGATAATGCTAATTTTGTTTAGTGGATCGGTTTGAAACTTAATAAGATTTCTGGACAAGAGGAAGAAACATCGAATTTGTGGATGATCTGAAATCCAATATGCCCGCCAGCCACTGCCTGCCATCTTGAAAATTGGTTTCCGAACGATAACTCCATGACCGTTTAGTGGATCGCTTTGAAAGTTCAGAGGATGACTGGTCTAAGTTTGAGGAAGAAATCGCCATTTTCTAGTAGCTCTCAGTCATTGGTTTGTCATCATGGTGGGGTAATGTGCGCCGTTTGCGGAGCTCTTGTTGTCTCGCCCAGTAAGACATTTAACTGTATCTGTATTACTTTTCTTGTACAGGCTGAGAGAAGCGCCACCAGTTTTCCTGAGAGTTCCTTTCCAAGTGAAGGAATATGCACTGGCTAACCTTCAACCAGTCACATTGAGGTCATCTGAAGACTTGACCATAAGGAAGGAGTAAGTAGGCATAAGTTATTATCGCCCCACACCTTCCGGTGCGGAAATCCTATTGTAATCGCTGTGTCCATCTGACTGTCCACAACATCTCGTAAACATTATACATGTATCATACAGTACCGCTTGTTTACTTAGCTGTCTGTCTGCTGAGTTTTGGCAGACTAATTTCCATGGAGGTAACTGGGTATGCAATTTAACTGAAAGTTTTTGGTGGCTCAAAATATTCAGCAGGTCCCGAGTTATTTATTACTCATTGAAATTATTGTTTGGTGGCTTGCAGTGATCAGACAGTTAATGTAATGTATCTTTCATGCTATCCCTGAAATCACAGTGTGTCAATTTCAAACCAACCATATATTCCTGTAAGCTCTTAAAACTAATGTTACTCCACACACCCCTCTCCGTCATAGTCCATCTGGTAATACCCTTAGGCAAAGGGATCCTCAAGTCATCTCAAATATTGTAATTTACTCATGGTGATTGCACTGATTGGCATATTTTATTTATTGATCAATGATATCTTTAATCGCATCAATTTCATAACATTTTGCGTTTGTTTTCAGGCCATGTGATCGATGGGATGCTTCTGCAGTAAGATTTACAGAGAGGATGATCCAAGGTAATGGATGGAATATGTGTATGAGTAATTTAGCATGATTATACATCTTGCTCTCAAATGCGGTTATTTGCCAGTGCCATGAGCTTTGTCAGCTAGGCAATTCATTAATTCAGTTCCTCAATCAATCATATAACGTCATAATCAACTATGTGAATAAATAATAAATTAAATAAATGATTGTAAAATGAGGCATAAAACCAACAACGAACAACATAGGCCTTTAACTAATAACAATTGTAATGTGAGAATTTAGAATGCATGGATTTTGTTATCCAGAAAAAGGCGGTAAATTTGAACAATCGGTTTGAAATAGCCTTTTGAAGATTAGGATTTTACAATATGAGAAATAAACCAACACTATGCTTGTAAAATAAGGATTATGCAACATAAAAGCGTTAATATGGAGTACATAAGAGGAATGTATGTATATTCTTGCAAAATGAAGTCACGAAAACCAGTAACACATGTTATATGGCAAATAAGTTACAAGTATATAAAACTAGTAAATCGAGAAAAAATCATGGAAAAGTTATTGATCAAAGACTTCATTAGAGGCATAAAGATGACGGAAGATGAAACTCTAATATAATCATCCACGGGATACGGGTAAACCTTTTCTTAGAGCTGTTCAACCTCTGCACTGAAAGGCAGAAACTAAAAGTTATTCTTATCCTTGCTGTGTGCAAGTGTAAGCATGTGCAGTGACATAAGGTCAGTCACAGAGCTCTCTAGACTGATGCCAGTTAATTCATTCTAGAGGCCTAGAAGTGAATTGAGGAGTTAAGGCTCTTGTGTTATGATGCTGAAAAGTGATAGAATGAATTTCTTCTGGGGGCTAAATGTGGGTGGAATTGTATTTAGCAAGTAGTGATTGAACTGTAAATATGTTTATGTTGTTAATAAAACTACAGACCAACCCCTGTGGAGAGGTGGGAGGGGTTGTGGGGTGGGCTGTGTGTTTCTGTGGTCGTTATCTCCCTTGAAGTACAAGGTTCGTTAAAAATGTCTGCATTTGGTTTTCACTCAATAACTTAACCTATAATGGATGGATTCATTTCAAATAAGGTATATCAACTCATGATGACATGCCTTCGGTGGAGATTGAGTATCAGCAAAAGGCATTTAAATTCACCATAATTATCTCACTCACTCACTCACTCACTCACTCACTCACTCACCCCTACCCACCCTCCCACTCACTATAATATGTGCTTTCCAATTATTTTGTTATTAACCAGATTCTCAAGGTGCAAAAGCAGAGAAAATACACATTGGCCGTCGAGGCGTTATTCATGTGAGGCTCTATTTGACGACTGATAATGGCACCATCTATTGCCTGAATGATGCATTAGTAAAGGGAGACTATGCTGTCTTCAACGAAAGTGTAGACATGAATGATCAGTCATCAGGTATACAGTACCGCTTAGAAATAACACGGGATATTCCAAAACAAATAGACTATACTGTTTAATATTTTTTTTAGCATAATTGGATTGGAAGACATTGTGCAAGGCAGCAATGTCTTCCAATCCAGTTATCAGAACATTTCTTGCTAACTCACTGACATGACTGGGTTTTTTTTTGAAACGTTATCTTATTTCCGAGTTAAATCTGAAATTCTTTGCGATATGTAACTTATTTTGTTGAATATTTTAAAATTAATTTGACTCTATGGTTGCCTTGTAAATGAGGAACGGGGAATTCATCAGTGAAAGGGTTAAACTGTAGGCAGACAACAGTAGTCTGTAAATGGGTTGGACATAATAATATTCACAAAGTCTGCATCAGAGTTGATGAGGTCCTATAATAACTTTGAAGAAATCAACCCTTTTAATTATGAAATCCTAATGGCTCAATTCCAAAGGAATTATACGTGTAACCTGTAAGCTGTTGAATATTTTTATACTAATTTCACTGGTAGCAACAACTTCCAGTAGAGGTAGTTTCAAAATATTCAACAGATTATTTCCTATATCTGAATGTATTTCTCATATTTATTTTGTAATTTGAATTGAGCAGTTCTACAAATTGTTTCAAGGGAACAGTAACTACACACCCAAAGCTAATCACACCACAAATATGTATGTCTGCTACTCGAAGAATGGGTCAAATGTTTAGTTTCTACTCGCGACTAATATAAGTCTGTGTTCGATTTTTTAGATGTTACAGCTATAGTGCATTGCACTTGATTATTTCACATTGCACTTGATTATTTCACATCTGATAATAAAAGGGTATGGGGGTTGGTGTGGGAAGGGCATCTATATGACAGTATAGCTCAGAAATAACTTTAAATGTTGTCAAAACAAAAACGGCAGCAATGGCTTCTGCAAAATATTCAACCGAACATTTCTTACATCGTGTTAAAACAATTTTTTGTTCTGGATTAACCCACGAAAGTGATAAACTACTAGGGCTGCAACGATTCATCGATGGATCGTGATACTTTCCCCAGGATACGATACACGATACTTGTTTTCCGAATCGCGACACGCGCAAAAAAAAATTTCCAGTGAGATTAATTCAGTAAAATCGGATATGACCATTGATTTTAGACGTTAAACACTATATGCGGATACAATAACCTTTTTAAACTACGATGTAACTTTACCTCAAGGAGGGATTTTAGTGCAGAAAATTTAGGGACAAGTCACGACTGTTAGTTACGAAATCTGGTAACGCCACATAAGTTTTACAACATCGTTCTTGGTCAATTCTCGCAATATTTTCAATAAATTGTTGCAAGCATATTTAGTTCGGTCTTTAAACACTTCTACAACGACGCCGGCAATGAAAATTCCTTAAATTTAATCCAAATTTCTCGCGATAAAGAACCGCGGTGGGAGGCAATGAAACAGTTTTTACTGTTTATGTACTATGGAAGAAAGATCGCTTGCTTTTGTACAATGCGGAGGGTGTCTACGGGATCAGCGTGAAATACGAATATATGAGCGAGTGAGATACGAAAATGAGGCATCAAATTATTAAATCAATGAGCGCCTGATGCACCTAATATACACTATAGTGGATTTTCATTCATAAATGCACACTAATTGGAGTTCCATAAAGGGTGATTCCAACAGCATCCAATCAGATTATTCCGCTGAGTACTTAGTACTACGTCATTAGACATTAGCTGGCTATTTTCCCGGGCATTGCCAACTGTTCGTGGGTGGGTTGAACTAATTTTATTTTAACTCGTAATTGGTGCACATTTGCGTGGAATTTTAAGAGCTGGTAAGTAAAATATAAAATGCCTGTACTTAAACAGTGTCTCGAATTGCTATAAATATTCGTAAATATGGCATTCAGAACCACTGGAATCGGCCATCTTATGACATTAGCCTAGTCACCCGGATATAAAAAATATAAAAAAGATTTCACAGAGCTACCGATTGGATGGCTTTGGCCAATACAATTCGCTCATTTTAAAACGCCTGCTAAAAATATTTTACTTTGTCATAGCTGACATGAAGTATCGCTATACGTATCGCATCGTGACAGGAGTATCGTGATACGTATCGTATCGTTGCTTAGTGTATCGTTGCACCCCTATAAACTACAGCTCATGTATTTATAAAATAGCATGGTTCCAAAACAAAATAAAACACACTGCTGAATGTTTTGAACATGATTGGATTGGAAGACATTGCTGCCTAAGGCAGCTATGTCTTCCAATCCGATTATGTTCAAAATATTCAACAGAACATTTCTTGCTAACTAACATATAAATTCTATTTTTGTTACGGAAACATGTTAACTTATTTCTGAGCTGTGCTGTACATCTGTATAGGCTATGCTTTTCAGACAGCATCAACGTTAAGTTTTGCGCTTAGCGAGTGTTAATAGCTTATGTTCCTGGATTGGTTAATCTTGTTGGAACTAATCTTGGATACATGGTTGCTTATGCTTTTAGGAATCAGCGTTATGACATGGTCACAAGGTCAACGGTCAAGGTCCCTGAACTCTGATGACTATTGGTTACGAGGACAGGCGAGACATTTAATGTTCAGAATTCTTGTTATTATAAAACTTATATCTTATGTCTAGACACCATATCGTAACCGTTACATGGATGCATCAGACAAAAACGTAGTAATATGTATGAGTTTGTAATGATAGAAATCTGATGTTGTTTTGAAAAGGGAACTGAATCATGAAATCTTCATGCTTCTGTAGTCTATATGGGATAAACGGTATGGGAAAATCTGTCAATTAACGCTTTTATGGCAAAATTTCGCCAACAAAATCAAAATATTTGCTTATTGAATATCCATTTATAAATGATTTACAGGCCAAGAAAAACTAATTTTTGACTGATTTTCCACTGGAATAATTGGCACAGTTATCGATCCAGTCATTCTAGTGGTAAATTTTCAAAAATAGTCTTCTCTTGGCCTGTAAATAAACATTCCCCAAGACCAAGTGTTGCAGAAGCCGATTTTGGCTGACTTCGCCATGAAAGTGTGAAAGCATGAAAGATAACCACCTTAGTGCTGTAAAAAAATATTAGTTTTTAGCTCATCCACATTTGCTTATGATATTGTTTCAGATTCTGGTCATAGCGAGAATGATGTGCAGCTTTCAAGCGTCAGTATAAGAACTCGTCATACAATTGACAATTCAACAGACCTCGCTCAGGCGCCAGATGCATACTCTGAAATTACCAGTCTTACAAATACCAGCCACGGGAGAATTGCATCAAATATCAACAATCGTAGATCTATAGAAAGTGTCGCTAAAAAGGCAGAACATCTCACGAGGGGTGGAAGCGTACTTGGTTCGAGAACTATTGTATATAATTATTCAAAAATTGAGGAAGAGATGTTAAGTATGACGGATGAGGATCCTACTTATAGTGACAGAGATGAGATCCATACGGTATCTCAAGAGATAACCACAGCAACTGTTGATCTACACGATATGTGCCAAATACTGAATCAATCGGATAGTGTCTTTAATCGTGGCAGGAGAAAGAGTGATACTGTGCTTGATGGTTTCGATATTAGTCAGTCTTCCGCTTCAAATCCCAGTATTCAATCAGATAGTGAAGTAACTATTGGGAAAGGTGTAAGGCCAAAGAATCCAGTATTTAGTACAGTGAATTCACTTCCTCTTAATTTAGTCCCAGAAGGTGAGTTGAGAACAAATCAAAAAGTACCAAAGAAGAAAAATCATCCAGCACCAGCTCAGATATTAGCCGAGGTTCAGAATTTAAATCGTGGACGTGCAAAATATTCATCTAGTGATGAGACGCAGGGTAAAGAACATTCCATGGAGAAAACAATCTCACGTTCAAAATCAAGCACCAGATCTGATACTAATAACTGTGATAAGGTAGATGAAAAAACATCCATTGATAGTACTATTAAGTCTTTATTAGATCTGAAGAACTCTGTATGCTCGGATATGCCATCTATCCAGATGCCATTTAAGCCCGATGTAACTGTGTTAGCAGTGACTAAATGCCAACCAGAAACTGTTCCAGAGTCATTAGTTGATAGCCATTCACAAATCCTCTCATCGCAGTCAGTAAAGCCACACACGAGCAGTATGGAACCGAACCAACCTCATCTCTCATCGGCACAGACACTAGCACCATCGACACCGTCACCACCACAATACGCTAGTGGCATGATGGCAAGACTGGCCTGTGCTATTTCAAAAATGTCCAATGCTCAAAGTACACCACCTAATATTATGACATCACCACCACTCTGCAATGGTAATGCTGAATCAAGGACAGAGCCCTATAAGTCTACAGATTTAAGCAAATATAGGTTATCTCCAAAACCAGCAGATGTGCATGCAGGCAATCCTACATGTAATGTTCTTGATACGGATAATAATATAACAAACCTTAATTTGAGACCATGTACCAATGTCACTGAGCTGTCCCAGTCATCAGAACTTCCAGCATGTTCTTCTACAATGTCATCTGAGTACCCACCTAGCTACACATCTATGGCTGGCTTAGCTACAGCAGGAAGAGGAAATGCCATTTCTTTGCTCCTAGGTGGTGGAGGCAACAACTTTACAGCACCACCAGAAATAGGGAAGCAACAAGGGTCGGTTAAGAAAACTATGATGCAAAGACTTTTAGAGAGTACAAAACCAAAGACTACGGTAAATGACTCGCAAAGTAGTGGTGGTGAGCCAGCTAATCAGTTGCTTATTGACAGTCAAATTTTATCACCTCAAAATGAGGCTGGTCATCGCGCATTGTGTTCTGATTCTGAAGTTTGTGCTAATCCTATGGCGAAGCTGATTAACAGCCTGCGACAAAAAAGAGATCATCCTAATACACAAGTGACCATGACAGGCTCACTAGCACAGAATACCGAAGCTACTCCACCCAATGCTCAGCCAAACTTGCAACCACAAACTTCAGATATTGGCGCTCTGAAATTAGAAACACTGTTAGATCGATTAGTAAGAGCTGCTTCTCCCACTAAGACAAATTGTGAGAATAAATCGGATGTAGTGAGTAGTATAGCATCGAGTCAGGCTAAGCAAAATCTAACTAAGCGGTTATGTGGTGTAAATGACAATGTTACTCATCGTTTACCAATACCTGATTCAAGAGGTGATCATTTAATATTAAGCCGTATTAAGGAAGGATCTCGAAATAACAGTCAGCGAAAAAAGGCTGATTTGTCACCATATTTAATATCGCCAGTTAAAATTGGGATTATGGAACAGGTGACGCGTAATGACTATCCGTTATTTGTTCGTTCTCCTGAACCTGATGAACATGAGCAAGGTGATTGTTCGCTTGATAAAGGAGATCATTGTGATTCCGCTGATGAGGCACATTCTGATCTTAATCTGCGGCTACCGGAACTCAGACCACTGGTCAGTGATTGTGCGGGTCAGGAACCTGAAGTGTTTATACAACAAGATGGTGATGGTGTTAAGCGCCAAATGTCATCTGTTATTTCTCCACCTGGCTCACGTGTTTGGACTGAACGACCAGCGATATCTTCTGTCACTTTCTCAGATGAGGATAACATAAGAATGATTAGGTACGTACATGTACATGTATGGTTACAGGGTTGGAAACTTTAATACATTTTTATACCCTGCCAATAAATTTGGGATATTATGTAATTGCGCTGTCCGGGCGGGTGGGCGGCAGAGTGCTTTCCGGATGATAACTCTGTTACCGTTTGTCGGATCGCATTGAACTTCATAGGGTGGTTGGACTATGTCTGGGGAAGAAACCTATTGAAATCAATGATGATCCGAAATCCAAGATGGCCACCAGCAACCGATGACCATCTTGAAAATTGGTTTCCGGATGAAAACTCTGTTACCGTTTATTGCATCGCTTTGAAACTTGGAGTAGTTGGACTAGGTCTGGGGAAGAAACCTATCGAAATTGACAATGATCCGAAATCCAAGATGGCCACCGGTGGCCATCTTGAAAATTGGTTTCCGGATGATAACTCCGTTACTGTTTATCGCATCGCTTTGAAACTTCATGGAGTGGTTGGACTATATCTGGGAAAGAAACCTATCGAAATCGATGCTGATCCAAAATCCAAGATGGTCGCCAGCCACAGGCGGCCATCTTGAAAATTGGTTTCCAGATGATAACTCCGTTGCTGTTTATCGGATCGCTTTGAAACTTCATAGAGTGGTTGGACTAGGTCTGAGGAAGAAAGCTCTCGAAATCGACAATGATCGAAAATCCAAGATGGCCACCAGCCACCGGTGGCCATCTTGAAAATTGGTTTCCGGATGATAACTCTGTTACTGTTTATCGCATCGCTTTGAAACTTCATGGAGTGGTTGGACTATATCTGGGAAAGAAACATATTGAAATCGATGCTGATCCAAAATCCAAGATGGTCGCCAGCCACAGGCGGCAATCTTTAAAATTGGTTCCCAGATGATAACTCCGTTATCGTTTATCGGATCGCTTTGAAACTTCATAGGGTGGTTTGACTACCTCTGGGGAAAAGAAACCTATCGAGATTTACAGTGATCCAAAATCCAAATGGCTACTGGCCACGGGCTGCCATCTTGAAAGTTTGTTTCTGGATGATATCTCAGTTACCATTTATTGGATCACTTCCTAGGATTGTTGGAATATGTCTGCTGAAGAAACCTTTTCGAAATTTATGATAATCCAAAATCCAATATGGCCGCCAGTCAGTGCCAGCCATCTTGAAAATTGGTTTCTGAACGATACCTCCTTGACCGTTTAACGGATCGCTTTGACACTTCATAAGGATGACTGGTCTGATGGGACCGAGGAAGAAATAAAATATTTTCTGAAAGCTCTTATTCATTGGTTTGTCATCATGGCGGGGTATTATGCGCTGTTTGCGGAGCGCTTGTTAAAAAAACAATTTTCAATTTTTTGGACTGTAATAACAAGCTCGTCAAATTTGTACTCAATGTGAACTCAATATAATATAATTTCATTATATACAATATTGACATTGAATATTATTAAAATAGTATGTATAATGACAATAGACATCTCAGAATTCCTGTAACCCTTTAGCACTCATATCAGCCAAAAACGGCTTCTACAGTGGTCTTGAGAAATGTCCATTTGCAGACCAAGAGAAGACTATTTTTGAAAATTTACCACTAAACGATAACCGAGCCAGTCATTCCAGTAGTAAATTTCCAAAAATAGTCCTCTCTTGGTCTGTAAATGGACAATTTCTATGAGAAAATTGAAGTTTTCTTGAACATATTCAAGGGTTAAAATGTTCAATGATCTTTATATTTATAATGTGTATAGAAATTGAACATTACCCAAACATGTACACATCTAGAGGTACCTTTAACCTTTAATGGTCAAATTTGATCAGGAAAATTTAAATATTTTCTTATTGAATGTCCATTTACAGGCCAAGCTTATCGAGCCAGTCATTTCATTGGTAAATTTTCAAAAATTGTTTTCTCTTGGCCTGTAAATGGACATTCCACAAGACCATAGTAGAAGCCAGTTTTGGCCGGTATGACCATTAAAAGGTTACTAGTAGATTTCCGATGCTTGTAACATGTTTTAAAATTTTTTATTAGCTCAGCTGGCCAGAATGGTCAAGTGAGCTTGTGCCATGTCGATCATCCGCCCGTCATCCTTTCATCAGTCAACTTTTGCTGTAAAGTGTGTATCCTCCTTTGCCGCTTGGAGGATTTTAAGCAAATGTGGTTGGGAGGAGCCTATGGTGGTAGGCTCTAGAAAATTTATTCAGGATTTTGATTGGTTGATTTTTTTTGAATGAAAATATTAGATTTTATGAAAAATGTACAAGAAATTATCAAAACGCATCTCCTTTGTAGCCGCTTGATGGATTCCAACCAAATTTGGCTAGAAGGACCATCTAGTAGTAGGCTAGAGCTACAATTACTTCAAATTTTAATTTTCAATTTTTTGGGGTTAAAATCTTAAATTAAATTTTATGAAAAATACGGGAAATTGTCAAAACATATCTCCTTAACCGCTTGTCAGATTTAAGTATGGTGGTAGACTCCAGATCGTCTATTCTGAATTCTGATTTTTGAATTTCTGGGGTGAAAATCTTAGTTTTTATGCAAAATTTACCGAAAATTATCAAAACGCATCTCTCCCTTAACTGCTTGATGGATTTTAGCCAAATTTGGTAGGCTTTAGAATTGCTATTCAGAATTTTAATTGGTCGACTCTTGGCAGCCGTCTTGGATTTTTCAGAACGATTTAAAATGTCTAATTAATCAATGGCATGATTTCAATGAAATGGAATGATCATATCACGCTAGGCTGCAACATATGTATATCAAACAGGAATTTTGATTGTTCAATTCTTTTTTAGTGACCATTTTGGATTTTCCAAAAATTATCCATCATGTTTATTGAAATTTAAATGGGGGAAGTGCTAATGGGCCATGTGAGTATCACAGGCCCTTAGGTCTCTTATTACCATAGTAAGATCATATGCCTATGTTGATTATCTAAAACAATATCTACATTCTACGATCACTGCATAACTTTTCTGCCATAATTAGTTATTTAAAAGTTTTGAAGAGAAACATAGCGCAAATGAGGGGAGTTCAGAGAGTTAAAAAGTCAGAATGTTTTGTTTTGGCTTGATTTAAAGGTCATATTTGGAGAAATCTCTTATGTACAATTTTGCAAGTATTTAAGGCATTATTGTATAGTAATTAATAACAAGCCAGCTGTATATGTCTAACATTCACCAAATAGCGAATATTAAGCCGCGAAGTACTTACCTCCCTTGATTTTGAGCTCTTCAGCGACAATAATGACATAATAGTGGAACAAGCTATTATACCATAACGTTGAATACATGCAGCTTCGTTCAATTTCAGCAGGAAATAAGTACAGTTTGGTTGCATTTTCCCGATCAGGCAAAGATAAAAATAGCTTTTGCAGGTCTTATGCCAATAAAAATAATAGAAAGTTATATGTTGGTTGATTTTAACCCTAAATAAACAACTGACCATAGAGTCTAATGCGCGCTCTTACTTAACATACATAATATAGCCTACATAGCGGAATGACAGTTTTTTGTTGCTGAATTAAATACATGTGCATACATAAAACAGACACACGTAGGTCAGCTAGATCTTCTTATCTGTGTAAAACAAAAATTGTATGAGATCTCAATGCATTTTCTTTAATTCTGACATATTTGCTGTGGCTAAGTAGGCTACATGGTTTAAGCCTAGAGGGTGGGTGTGTAGTTAGAATCACGCAAAAACGGCAACAGCTACGAAAAATCGATGCGGCAGATTTTTCTCGGTTTTATGTTTCCAGGCATGTTTGAGAACACGATTGCTTCAATAGCGATTTTGGCTCGATAGAAATGTGCATGAACAAAATTAGCCTGTAAATGACAAGATAATTTAATGTACAAGTGTGTGAGTTTTTAAAGCTTAGCATATACATACTCATCATTTTCGAGACCAACTGTTTGTAGGTTTTATCAGAAACCCTTCTGGTTTTACCTAATATGTAAACATGTATCGAAAAATAATCGATATTACATGACCGTAGCAATGGTTGGATGGTGGGGCGGAGCGGGGTGGGAGGTGTATGGGGGTGGGGTGGGGGCTGCCAGTTGGGGAATCGACGGGCCTGCATATTTTCACGTTGATGCAAAGCATATTATTTTGAGAAATTACCACCAGGCTTATTGAAAATTATCACCGGGCAATAAAACAAGCATTCCATGTGATGGAAGCACGTAAATAGTAGCAGATGTACGAATTCATAGGAAGACTGACATATTGGTTATCGATTGTCTCCCTTTCAGTTCATGCAGACGTACATGAAAGCTTACGGTAAACAAACAATGTTGACAGTCTTCGACGCGTAAGCTATCCAACATAAATTTGTGCACTGTTAATAAACGTAGGCCTATCTAAATATGACAATTTAGTTCATCTTACCCACCTGTTATAAATTATTATTGTCACGTTTTTTTGCGCATCTTCACTCATATATATGTGCTTGTTTTGTATACACGACAATTGTACACACTCAGAGCCAGCATTTGTCTCTAGTACGTGAACCTACAAATTACTCCAGTAAAAGCGTTGGAGAGTGAGTGTCGTTATGCGTAGATTTATACGTTAGCTACATTACATTCAAAGAAGTGGTATAGATATATACCCAGAATTTACCTCCTCGCCCACATACATATAGGATACGCACACATGTGTAGGCCTATGTTTAGAATGACAGGAAACATAAGTGGCAATGTGTAGGCCTGACCACAGGTATTTTGGTATAATTTTTGCAGCTGAATGCAGTGTTATTTGCTTGTTCAAGTAGGTTAATCATATAGACTATGAGAAGTCCACCCATATCATTGAGATCATTGCCTATTTCAAAATTCATTGCTAAATACAACAGAATGAAAAAGTTACCCTGGTTGAACAGTGTTGCCTGTATTAGCTTTGCTTAGTGGGTGTTCCACTATGACGTCACAGCTGCTTGGAATTCAAGGGAGGTAATTCATGACGCGATATTCTAAAGCTATGTACTTTATCGGCAATAAATATAGAAATATGCCATGTATTAGCAAATTGATAACAGCTATATGATTTGGAAGGACTGGATATATTATAATGTCTTAAAACACACTCCGTATATGACCTTTAATCATTGATTTAATCACATAGTTTAATGGATTTGATTTTTAACCATCTGACTGCCGAGTTTTTCAAGACGATATATTCCAGGGGTTGTATCTCTGGACAGCTAAATATTTTGAAAGCAATTTGACTGAAAGTTGTTGGTGGCTAAGCCACCAACAACTTTCAGTCAAATAGGTTTCAAAATATTCAGCAAGTCAAGGGGTTTTGCTCTTTGAAATTATTGTTTGGTGGTTTGTAATATTTGCATTTTTTCATCCTGCATTTCCCAGCTACACACATCTGGCTTTGGGTCCCTTAAACTTTTAACTCTCAAGCCGGCCCAAACGGCGGCCGCAGTGGTCTTAGGAAATGTCCATTTCCAGGCCAAGAGAAAACTATTTGAAAATTTTGTTAGAATGACTGGGTCGATAACCGAGGCAGACATTCCAGTGGTAAATTTTCAAAAATAAAGAGTTATGTTCAAATGGCTAGAATCAAGCGTGTCTTTCTAGTGGTAAATTTTTGAAAAATACTGTAGTTGACCTGCAAGTTGACATCGGCGGAGCAAAAATTAAGATGTTCATGACAAATCTTGAACATAAAAGGGTTAAGTACAAATCTGGCAGTAGTACTAGTTGATTTCTTCTCTGTTATCTACACTCCTTACAGTACATCTGATGGTTGTCTTGGCAGTGGGACACCGCTATCACTCAAAGCTCCAAGCAAGTCCATTTTAAAGAAATCACCAATGTCATCATCGTCATCATCATCATCATCATCATCATCAACATCGTCAGTCCATGGCTGCAGTAGTCCACGGATAAACGGCTTGGAGCAGCAACTGGATGTGTTTGATCAGCAGATATCAGTAAATGGTCACGTGTCTGAGGATAATCAAAGGGGCAAGGAACAAAGTCCAGGAGAAATTGGTCGTGCTATTATGTCTAAGTGAGTCCTTATCAACTGTAAATTTTGACAATGCATTATATGCCATCTTTAGACATCATTTATGAAATGCAGTACTGCACAGAAATGACTTAACATGTTTAGAAAACAAAATAAATTGTACTGTTGAATATTTTGAACATAATTGGATTAGAAGACATTGGTGCCTGAGGCAGCAATGTTCAGGCAACAATATCTTCCAATCCAGTTATGTTCAAAATATTCAACATAACTTTTCTTACATCGTATTCAAAATTGTAATAACTAACATGTTTTGCTTTTTCTTGAAAATGTTAAGTTATTTGTGAGCTGTAATTTTATGTGTTCATTCCATGTTGTGCCATTGGCTTGTAAAGTCTGATGTCATGCACATCTAATAAAGTATAATATTAGGTTGTCATTTGTGGTTGACCGACAATGTTAAGTTTGTCGAGTTCTGCACGGAGCAAATCATGGATTGACATAGTAATCCAAATGTCATCCGATGTGCACCAAGAACTAGAAGAATGTTAAGGTTTTTCAATAGACATTTAATTCATCAAAGAGTTACAGTACCAGCCAGAACAAAATTTACATTGTGTGTGACTGTGATGCATGTTAGGACAAGTCTCGACTAAAATAAGGCATGTGCGAATGGAAACGAGGCTACAGCGAGATTCCTACGCAGGTATGTGTTTGGTCAGCTTTTCCAACGATTGTGGTCCGGCGAACATGGGAGTCTTCAGCAGTCGCGATTACAATGTTATTTATCTGTGTTGGTGCATTAGCTTATGTATAATTATGTTACAATCCAAAGATTTCCTCAAAATCCAAAATAAATCCCACAAAGAATGCCATTGCATGATTTGCACCTGTTAAAATGGTTAATACATCTATGCAATTTGAAAAAGTAGAATTGATTTTCCCAAAAGCTTGTGATAGGCATGTGTTATATTTTCCAATACACTTGTTTCGTGGCAACTGATGTTCGAACATGCCCCCCATCCCCAATTGCGCATAATGCGCTGAGGGAAATCAAACACGGAATTGATTAAATAAACACTCGCGCATCTTATGACAACCCATCTGGTTGAGAGCAATATGTACCGGTCCTGTCAAATAAATTTGCAATGTAAAACAATAATATTGTGGGAATTTGTCATTATTTTCTTCAATTTTAACACCGGAGGTCTATCATGCATTTATATTTATTAAGTGTTTTACTACCAAAGGTTGAGAAAGGTTACCAATCTGCGTGATTGATGCCTATTGGGTCCATACAATGTAGTTGATGAATCCAGAATTTTTCACGGTCCTTGCGGAAAGAGGTGGCTTGCGTGCTATCAGGATACTGATGTAACACCTCAATGATTCTGTGATTGACATCTGTGGGTCCGTGGTTTGGAAGATTAAAATGCTGTGCTACAGGTGTTTCTTTGTTGTTTTTTATATCCCTCATGTGTTCTTTTATGCGCACCTGAAATTCTCGTTTGGTGTCACCTACATATTGTTTTGAGCATTTTTTGCAGGTAAGTGGATAGATGACATTCATGGTGTGACAGAATATGTTTGTTTTGATAAAATATTTTAGCCCAGTGTGTGAGCTTTTGAAACTGCTGTTCATGTTTTGGCAGAATGTGCAGTTATTTTTGGCGCATGGATGTGTAGGGTTAGCTATGCTTTTCCCTTGTTGTCCAAATTTCCTTGGGTCTGTGAATTTAGCTGTGACCAATGTGTCCTTGAAGGATTTATTGCATCTGTAGCCGAAGATGGGTGTCTGTAGATGTGGCCCGACATTTTGGACTGGACTGTAGTTGTGGCCAATGGCGTTTGATTATTTTTTAGCTAGTTTGCTATGTTGATGGAAATCGGTGATACACGGTATCCTAGTGTTGATTTCTTTAGTTGGTTTTGGCAGGAGTAGGTCTGTGCGGTTTTGTTGCATTACTTTGTGTAAGCTGGAGATAAGGTTATCGGCTGGGTATCCTCTTATTGCATAGTGGTGTACCATTTCGTGTGCATTTTTGAGAAAATCTGTCTCTACTGCAGATTCTCCATAGTCTCAAGAATTGTCCATAGGGCTTGCTTGTTTAGAGGACTCAGGATAAGCTGATGAATAGTGTAGATACCTGTGTGTATCTGTTGGCTTTGTGTAGAGGTCAAAGCCTAGGTGTCTATTTGGGAGAATAAACACTAATATCAAAAAAATATATGGATTCTGTAGCTTGTTCTGCTGTAAATTTGATGGTCGGGTGCGCGTTGTTCGTGTGTGTTATGAATTTCGCCAGTGAGTCGGATCCTTTGGTCCAGATTATGAAAATAATATCGATGTAGCGGTAGTATAGGGCTGGCTGTACTTCAGCTGTTCTGAGTAACTTTTCTTCGAGTTGGGCCATGAAGATAATGGCGTAGCTTGGTGCTAGTTTTGTGCTCATGGCTGTACTGCCAATTTGGAGGCAATGTTCATCATTGAACTCGAAGTTATTGCATGTGAGCACTATTTTGAGTAATGTGAGTAATCTGCGTGGCGTTAACATGCATGGGCAGCCATGTACTCTTAAATGTTGGAATACAGCTCTAAGTCCCTCATTCTGAGGGATGTTGGTGTACAGTGATGTAACATCCATAGTAACTAGAATGGCGTGTTGAGGGATAGAGCCAAAAGTTTCTAGTTTGTTTATAAAATCAGTGGTGTCCCGGATATATGATTTTATGTTGTGAAGATGAATTTTGATATGTTCATCAACAAAACTACTGATGTGTTCAGTAGAGTTTCCGTTGCCACTGATGATGGGTCGCCCTGGAGTAAGAGGGCCATTTTGTTTCTTATGTATTTTAGGAAGTAGATACCTGGTTGTACGTGGGTGGTCGGTTCGGAGACCATTGGCTATGTCTCTTGTGATTTCACCACTGAGAATCATGGCTGTGATGGCAGTTTCTACTTTCTCTGCGTGATGTGTGGTGAGATCTCTAGTTTGTTTCGTATAGTAGTTGGTGTCACTAAGTTGTCTGATTGCTTCCTGTTTGTACATTTCCGTGTCTTGGATAACGGTAGCCTGACCTTTGTCAGCTTTTTTAATGACAATGGTTTTGTCATTTTTTAGCTGGTTGATAATCTTTCTCTGTGTGTTGGAAAGGTTCCCATTGCTATATCTGCGGTGGGCTTTCTTATTAATGCCATGTTTCACAGGTCTAATGAACACGTCTAGAGTGGCGTCATTACCTGGGTTAGGTGTCCAAGTACTGGCTGGTTTGAATTTATGTGACAGTTTGTCCATAGCGTTATTGGTGGGATTATTGGTTTGTAAGTTTTACTACCAAAGGTAGATGATGGTTACCAATCAGCGTGATTGATGCCGATTGGATCCATACACTGTAGTTGATGGATCCAGAATTTTTCACGGTCCTTGCGGAAAGCGGTGGCTTCAGTGCTCTCGTGATCGTGACGTAACACTTCAATGATTCTGTAGTTGACATTTGTGGGTCCGTGGTTGGGGAGATTAAAATGATATGCTACAGGTGTGTCTTTGTTGTTTTTAATGTCCCTCATATGCTCTGATGCGAACCTGGAATTCCCGTTTAGTTTCACCTACATATTGTTTAAGGCATTTTTGGCAGGTAAGTAGGTATATAACATTCATAGTGTGGCAGAATGTTTTTGTTTTGATAAAGTATTTTAGCCCAGTGTCTGAGCTTTTGAAACTTTTTGTGCTGTTCATGTTTTTGCAAAATAAGCAATTATTTTTGGCGCATGGATGTATGGGATTCGCTATGCTTTTCCCTAAGTATAACCAAACTCGGTACGAAACGCTATGAGTCAGGATCTCACTGGAATGAATACTTCAACCAGCATTCACTTGCCAATTCTACTCCAATTATACTTCTCCTTTAGACTATGACCACGATTACTATAACTTTAAACCAAATTTATAAAGATAGCCCTAATAGACATAATGGCCACCCGCCAGTGGCCCCTTGAACAGAAAACCATAAGTCCAAATATTTTCTGGTCACAGCTGCACAAATGCGGCTGCTACCGGCTACATCACAAAACAAATCTGGCTACACCCTTCAAAATTCAAAGCAATCTGGCTACAGTAGCTACCCATACCGGCTACACCACAAAACAAATCCGGCTACACCTTTCAAGTTTCAACCCAATCTGGCTACAGTAGCTACCTCTACCGGCTACACACCAAGCCAATCCGGCTACGGGATGACTTAATCCCGGCTACATAACTTGATTAACCGGCTACACAAGCCACAAATCCGGTTACCAAATGTCTAATCCGGCTACAAAATCAAATCCGGTCACACACCCCTTGTGTAGCCGCATCTGGAAAGTATAAAAGGAAGACGCAAACTGTATTGGTATCCAGACTCAAACTTGCACACACGGTCGCGTCAGGACAAACAAGCGCAATCAAGCTTCTTAAAGAAGGATTATTGGTTTGTGTTGTCCCTGTATCCAGTGTGGATGTGTTTCCTTTTTCCCAGTAATTAGGTGGGAACTGAAAATGTAGTTTTAGTCTTAATCTTCTAAAGAATCTCTTTAGATCTTTATGAAGTTGGCTCAGGTTGGGCTCAGTGACATTAGTGCTGAAGCCTAGTCCTAGATCTAGGACATCTCGTGTCCCCTTGGAGATAGGTTTGTATGATAGATTGACAACAAAGGGTTTTTGTTGACTGGAGAATTTATTTTTATAATTTAAAGTCACAGCAGTTGTAGACTGTGCCTACATAGGTAATAGTGTTTACATTCATGAGAGTCTCTTGAGCGATTGGAAGTCTTGAGCCAGTGTGTCTTCTCTGTATGGATGCCTGTCCTGTTTGCCCTGTGTCTGTCTCCTGGGTGGTGGATGTCTCTGGCCTGATTCGCGTATCTTGTTGCGAGTGCCTGGTCCTGGTGGAGGTTTGCGTTTGTCCTTTTCTCTTGCCCGTACACGCTTGGGTGGACTGGTCGAACGGTCCCGTGTTTTCAGAACCGTGGCCCTGACTGCTTTCTGGCTCTTGCACACAAGTTCACATCAGGACAAGCAAGCGCAATCAAGCTTCTCAAAGAAATGCATTTATATTTACTTCACTGAGTCATCTAATTATCATAATGTTAAGTCGCCCCAAACTAATCACCCATGTGCAACAAAAATCTCACCTATAAGTAGGCGGAAACGCATACGCATACGTGTTAATAGAATCCTAGCTTTTAGTATGATGTGTGATATGCGGTAAATCAAAAAGGCATGACATGCAGCCAGATGAAGTTCTTCTGGTTTATTTAACAACCTTTTAACTCTTTCAAACCCGAAATGACAAATTCCTTACGATGTAAGGAATATCCTGTTGATTATTTTGAAATTAATTTGACTGGGAATTAGGCAGCAACAAGTTACAGCCAAATTTGTTTTAAAATATTCAATAGTTTCTCGGTTTTGGTTCTTGAAACTGACACACAAATAGCAAGACTTTCTTGTCTTGCCTGCATAGCAGAAAGCGAAACACAGACATCATTCATTTCAGTGTTGGCGGCAGTACAATCAATATTTTATTTGTTTATTTGAATTCAGAATTTGTTATTTTTCTTAAAGGTGCTTTGTTTCAGCTAATTGACTTACGAATTAACCAAAAATCTTTAAAGGTTTTTATTCGTTTTACGTTAAAGACTGAACCATTTAATTGTCAGAATTTATTAAGAAAATTTTAATTTTTCTTTTATAATCAATGTCTATTTGCAGGCCATGAGAAAGCTATTTTCGAAAATTTACAGAAGGTTATTGAGCCAGTCATTTAACATGTTTAAGTGGCAAAGTTTAAAAAAATATGACCGTATAAACACAGAATCTGAAGTCTAATGTCTGAAGACGAATCTGGTGGTGCCTCAGATTTTTCGATTTGATTAAAATCTGGCTGTGTAAACCAAAAATCTGAAGCCTGATGTCCAAATTCTAATGTCTGAAGGCGAATCTCTAAATACGTCATCATCATTGGCACCATCAGCCAGCAAGCAAAATGGATGTGCCTGTGTTACGATTGGTCCAGAAGAATTGACGTGTTTACTTAGTGATTGCTGATTTACAGACCATAAGAAGACTATTTTTGAAGATTAATCACTAGAAGGACTAGCTGAGTTATCTAACCAGACATGCCAGTGGTAAATTTTCAAAAATACCCTTTTCTTGGCCTGTAAATGGTCATTCTTCAAAACAATTGCAGACACCAATTTTGGTTTTAACCATTAACGGTTAGGGTTAATTCTTTTCTCTGTCGCAAACAAACTGATTGACTTCATTTGCGTTCTTAGCACTAATTCAGATTTTGTGTTATTTCAACTCAAATGTTGAAGTTTTTTAAACTTTGCAATTAAGCATTACTGTAGCGTGTATTAACTTCGTTGTTCAATCCTTTTTTGTAACACAGCAAAAATACAAAAATGGGCTAGTTTCTGTCACCTATTCCCAAATAACCTTAACTGTCTGACTGCTGCAAGCCACCTGACAATAATTTCAATGGGCAATTACTCTGGGCCAGCTGAATATTTTGAAAACAATTTGACTGAAAGTTGTTGGTGTCTTAGCCACCAACAAATTTCAGTCAAATTGTTTTCAAAGTATGTAGCATGTACAGAGTTAAACCCCCATGGAAAATTATTCTGCAGAAATTGAGCAGGCAGAGAGTTACAGCACGTGTGATTCACTATAGTTGTGACTGACTTAGGCAGCTGTGTTCGAAGTATCAAAAATTTGCATGACAGTCAGATAATCAGACAGACAGACAACCAGACTTAGTCTAGTTGCGAGTTTCAATATGTGCCGGTGAAAATGTTGAACAAGAAAGAATAATTGTAGAGAAATGAAAGGGGAAAGTTAACTCTGACCATCTGATGTCAAAATGTTGAATTTTCAAATTGAATTAAAAGATGAACTGTTGTTTAAAAATGTACTCTTGTAGTGCTTCATTGCTGTTGACGCAGTAAAGAATAGAATATTGACATCATACTTGTAAGAGTCTGACTGCTACAAGCCACCAGACAATAATGTCAATGGGCAATAACCCTTGACTTTGAAAACGATATGACTGAGAGTAGTTGGGGGCCTAGTCATCAACAACTTTTCAATTGTTTTCCCAGGCTTAGTCATTAGCAGTAATACAGAGGATATCTTATTACAGTCCAGCTCAGAAATAACTTGTCTCCAAAACAAAATAAAACATGCTTTTGGATATTTTGAACATAATTGAATTGTCTTACACCAATTATGTTCAGGATATGCAACAGAACACTAAAAATTAAATCGTGCTCAAAATTGTACTAAGTAACATGTTTCCGTCTTTGTTAGCTCACCGGGCCTGATGGGCCAAGAGAGCTTATGCCATGACAGCAAAAATCTACCGGAAATTCTCAAAACGCATCTCCTCCTTAGCCGCTTTATGGATTTCAAACAAATTTGCCTAGATTGGCCAGCTGGTAGTAGACTCGAAAATCTCTATTTAGAATTTTGATTGATAAATCTTTTGCTTGAAAACGTTAGATTTTATGAAAGATTTACTTGAAGTTGTCAAAATGCACCTCCTCCTTAACCACTGGAAGAATTTCAATCAAATTCGGCTGTCACCATTCTATGGCGCTAGGCTCCAGAACCTCTATTCAGAATTTTGATTGTTCAAATTTTTGGGCCCAATTAAAAAAATTTTATGAAAGATTTACAGGAAATCGTCAAAATCCATCTCCTTAACTGCTTGCTGGATTTCAACCAAATTTAGCTAAAGGACTATGGTGGTTCACTCCTGAACTTATATTCAGAATTTTGATTTTATTTCAACCAAATTCAGCTGGAAGGATTATATGGTCGTAAACTCCAGAACTAATATGCAGAATTTTAATTGGTAAATTTTTTGGTGAAAATCTTACGGGAATATGTCAAAATTCATCTGGTCCTTAGGCGCTTGATGGATTTCAACTGAATATGGATAGAAGGACCCTATGGTGTTAGTTTCCGTAACTACCAGTCAGAATTTCCATTGGTCAAATGTTCCAGTGGCCATCTTAGGTTTTATCCCTTCCAGAAACGTATAGGAAATGAATGGAACAGCTTTAAATGACGACTTCTCGAGAACCACCAGCGAAAGATTTCAACGAAAGTGGGGTGGATGAACACCTCCATTCAAAATTTTGATCGGCCCATTTTTCCAGGGACGATATTGTTCTTGTAAATAACAACTCAGGAACTGCTGTACAGATCAGGCTAAAATTCATTAGATTTAATTTCATCGATAACTAATTAACCTGGATAAATGGACCAATCAAAATTTTGAATGGAAGTGTTCATTCACCCAACTTTCATTGAAATTCACCACATTGGAACGAAACGCCACGAAGTCTGACTCATATATAATGATGTGTGATGTGACTACTTGATCTTTATGCAAACAATTAGTACCAAGCAAATGTTATTTTTTGGTAACCCCCCCTCCCCCCTCCCCGATATACGGACATAAGACCAAAAAAACTTTGATACCCGAAAATAATGTTCCTGCACCACCAAAAAAGGTTTTGCGCCGCTAAAAAATTGAGCACAGCGCCAAAAAGCGGTTGTACCACCAAATAATATTAGCACTGCCCCCAAAAAAGTAGAACATTTTTTTCAGCAGTGCAAAAAAAAAAAATGCACCACCAAAAATTTGCCATGCACTGCCAAACGGGTGTACCGCCAAAACCTCATGCACTGCTAAAACACAGTGCACCGCAAAAAAATAGCACCGCCAAAAGGGTGATAACAAACACCGCCAAAAAAGGCAGCACCACCAAAACCTGGTACAAATATGCCCATATTTGGGAATGTCAAACCCTACTTCCGGTGCACCAGGGGGAGAGTATAAAAGCAGCCGACCTGCAGGGCTCAGATCATTCAGACTTTTGGTCTCAACAGGAGAATAAGCATCAGGCAATACAAAGATAATTCATCTACAAGACTACGTTGTTACACATAGATAACTAATGGCGATTAAAATTTGTTTACGGGAACTTGATCCTTTATAAAACATGGTTGTCATGGATCAATCAAAATTTAGTGTTTTGTGTCCATATTGGATTTTTTATTGGCTGGATGGAACCTAAGGTTCAATTTGATTGTATAGTCAGCTTCCATCATTAATTTTGTACTAAATATCATTCGTACTGAATTCTTTGTGTTTTATGTCTTGTTACAGCTGAATTTAAAGTAGTATGTCTGTTAAAATGGTAATGGTTCAAATGCTAATGGGCCAGGTGAGCATTAATGGGCCTTGGGCCTCTTGTTTTGTAACATTATTATAAGTTATTTCTGAGCTGTACTGTACTGACAGGGTTTTGATCAATCCTTATTAAAAGTAAGCACCTTATCACCTGGCTTACATAGTGATTTATTTCCAGGTTTAGGCTAAACTGGATTTCTTTATTCAGTTGACTCTTTAACACTCATATCCGCCAAAAACAGCCTATGCAGTGGTCGACCGAGCCAGTCATAACCGAGCCAGTCATTCCAGTTGTAAATTGTCAAAAATAGTTTTCTCTTGGTCTGTGAATGGACATTTTTTATGAGAAAGTTGAAATTTTTAAAAACAAATTCGAGGGTTTATTGTCAATAAAACATTTTGCTTAGTGAATGTTTATTTGCAAAGGTTTAAATATGGTATATGTCATGGTTGTCATGAAATGGCACTTCCTTGTGAAACTCAAGTTCTATTTCAAACATATCTTCACCAAAACTTGGCTAAACCTGACCCTGAATAACTATTGAATTTGTGTTGAAAGAACAAAATTGTGTGGCTCATTTATGGAAAATTTTAGAAAACTGAAAATGGTGGATATATACTAGCAATCTGTCATTGTAATTTTTGTTATGCATTATTCATTTGAGAATATATATTTTTTGACTTTGTACAATTTCTAGTCCACGGTTTTGTAATAAATACCTCAATAAATTTTTGAATTTAACTATTTAGCACGTGTTGTTGTTTATTGACAGATTGAGATGAAACCTGGTGCAAATATACTACATGTACATGCACTGATATGTAAAAATTACGGTGATTTGGTCTAACCCATAAATTTATTGCCCTTTTTAGGGTACTGAAGCAAATGGTGAAAGATTAATATTTTGGTAGCACGTTTCATAATATTTAGTGCTATTGACCCTGGTGTTTAGGCACCTGTATGAATAAGCTACCACCCTTATAAGAAATAGGTCAATCTGACCAAGTTTCTAGACAATATAAGTGAAATATAAATTTTTCTCTTCGAACCAATTGCACCATAGCAGAAATTTTGGTCATCCTTGTACTAATTTATTATAAAGGCTATATAGACAATTAAGGTCTGCAAAGTGTAAGTGAAGTTTGTCCAATCCGGCAATCCGAAATGGCAGATCTATCACCCTTCACTTACAAATCAGAAAGATATGGCTTTATGGTATGTTTGTCGAGCCAGTCATTCCATTGGTAAATCTTCAAAAATAGTCTTCTTTTGGCCTGCGAATGAACATTCACTAAGCAAGGATTTCAAATTTCTTGACCAATCTTGACCAGAATGGGGTTTCTAAACGGCTAACTCTTTCACCGATAAATTCCCCATATCTTAATTTTATGGCAAACAAACAGGAAAGCTGTTGAATATTTCAAAATTAATATGACTGGAAGTCATTGCTGCCTCAGGCAGCGCAATGGCTTCCAGTCATATTAATTTTTAAATGTTCAACAGAATATGCTGTACATCCTAAAAAATTTACTTTTTCAGGAATTTGTCGGTGAAAGGGTTAATGGAAAGGACCAAGGAATTAACAAATTCTGGTGAATGATAACTTCTTATAATAATCTATAACGACCAGTAAAAAACAGAAATAAATCAAAATAATTTGTAAGAAGCAGCTAAATACCATTTATGTCGCTTTGGCGGGAACCAATTAGCGACACTCCTGGGCTTTTGCGCTGTGGTGTATACAGGTGAATAAATAATATCATCTACAGCTGATCTACGACAGCTGCAACATCTTCCACCAAATTTGTTGTAAATTGAATGCCGGCTCATCTTTTATTTTAATTTGAAAAGTTAAAATTTCGACATCAGAGTCAGGCCAAGTGAGCTTATGCCGTGGCGACTGTCCGTCGTGTGTCCATCCGTCATTCATCCGTCCATCCGTCAACTTTTCCTTTAAACGACTTCTCAAAAACTGCTGGGTCAATTTCAATTATATTTGGCCCGAAGCATCCTTAGGGCATAGGGATTCAAGTTTGTTCAAATGAAGCCGATCGACCAATTTGGCCGTTATGGGGATTGATGCAAAGCTCATGAAATATGATCTAGGGCAAGAGCTGAACCAAGTTTGTTCAAGGGAACTTGATTGGTTAAATGGTTCGGCAGCCATCTTGGTTGACCTAGTTTTAGTGAAAACGACTTCTCCAGAACCGCTGAACGGGTCGGGACGAAATTTGGCAGATATGTTTAGGGATTAAGGGCCAATAAAGTTTGTTCACGGGAAGTTGAACCGTCAAAAAAACATGGCCGCCATGAGCCAATCATAATACAGCGTGTTTGGTGGCCATATTGGATTTTTTTATTTGGTGTATTTTGAGCCCAAAATTGGTGTTATATGTGTTTTTTGGGTATTCTGATCTCAAATTTGCCATTTTCGAAACTGTTGGATAAATGGTTTGGCGACCATCTTGGATTATTTTCCCGGCAAGGTGCCCATACTAAAGCAATGGGAAATTTAAAATGTCTTCTGGAAAACTGCTAGGCTGATTTCAATTATATTTGGCAGGAAGCATCCTTAGGGTTTAGGGATCCAAGTTTGTCCAGCGACCATCTTGGATTTCAGCCAATTTTAGGAAATGTCTAAAAATCTCCGAAACGGCTTGGGGAATCGATTCAAAACTTATGAAACCTCATCTAGGGAAAGAGGTAAGCCAAGTTTGTTCAAGATGACTTGATTGACCGAATGGTTCGGCGGCCATCTTGGATGACCTAGTTTTCCCGAAAACAACTTTTTCTCCAAAACCGCTGAATGGATTAGGCCGAAATTTGGGAGATATGATTAGGGACTAAGGGCCATTAAAGTTTGTTCATGGGAAGTTGCTCCATCTAAAAACATGGCTGCCATGGGGGCAATCAAAATGTAGCGTGTTTGGCGGACATATTGGATTTTTTTATTTGATGGATTTTGAGACCCAAAATTGGTTCTGTATATGTTTTTGGGTATTCTGAGCTCAAATTTGCAATTTTCGAAACTGTTGGATAAACGGTTTGGCGGCCATCTTGGATAATTTTCTCGTCAAAAGGAGTGAAATGGGCCCAATGACCAGGGGGTAAAGTTGGAAAGTCGGCTGAGCACGCAAGTGGAAGCAGACTATAAACCTGACCTATACCTATAATATACCATGCTAAAGCAATGGGAAATTTAAAATGTTTTCTCAAGAACTACCAGGCCGATTTCAATTATATTTGGCAGGAAGCATCCTTAGGGTATAAGGATCCAAGTTTGTTCAAATGAACCCGATTGGCCAATTTGTCCAGCGGCCATTTTGGATTTTTGCCGATTTCAGGAAATGTCTTTCAATTTGATCCATCAAAAAAACATGGGCCCCTTGGGCCAATTAAAATGTAGTGTGCTTGGCGGCCATATTGCACTTGCAAGAATGGCCACAAGATCATTTAAAAGACTGCTAAACCACCAACCAACAATTTTGACAAAAATTAATGATGCTCCAGGTGAGCGACACAGGCCCCTTGTTTCCATGAGCATTTATGGAGGTCAATCAGAATTCTGTCATTTATATACATATTTATTGTATACTGGTATCAAACAAATGATATATGTAGGAATATTAATTGTGGCCTTCATATACTCTCAATTGAAATGATGGAAGGAAAAAACAGTTTAACGCATAAGAATATTATATTAGAAAAGGAAATGACTTAAAACAAGAGTGATGAGAGATTGCAGACCCTCGGCCTCCTGTTTTTGTCATATTGTAAATTTACCAATTTTATTTTTTTCCCCAGATTTCTTCGTATCATGGCAAAATTTGTGGAATCCTAGTGTATGGTCAAACCATTTATTGGGTTCAAATATATTTGGGCAAAATTGGAACAGTAGTTTCTGAAATATCCACCGATCCAGAGTTTGATCAGTTCTTTTATCCCAATCATAGCCACAATGTGGAAATCCTCTTACAGACACACATTACTTCGTTGTGTAAAAATCTTAGCCTAATTGAATCGGTAGTTTTTGAAATACAGATCCGGGCACAGACAGACAGATGGACATGCTCAATCGCCATACCCGTGTCTAACTTACAGGGCGAGTGTAATAATTCTTGAGGCTAAATCTAATACATATGAAAGTGATATGTCTGTTCTTTGAGGCAAATTAACTAGTGGCCTGGCTCATGTTAGTTTTGGCAACAGGAGTTAAGCTAGCCTATTACATCTAAACCTTTTCATGGTCAAGTCACATGAAACCGGTCTTTGCAGGAATCTTGAGAAATGTCCATTTGCGGAGCAAGAGGAGAAGATATTTTTGGCCAAATTGACCAGTTAAAGCTTGAAGCCAGCCTACATCAGCACCAAATTTGATCAAGAAAATTTCACGTAGTAAATGTCCATTTGTCAGTCACGGTAAGACTATTTTTGAAAATTTACCACTGAAATGACTGGCTCTGTTACTGAGCCAGTAATGCCAGTGGAAAGTTAAAAAAGAGTTCTCTTGTGCTGACAAATGGATATTTCACAAGACCACTGAAACGGACGGTTTAGGCTATCTTGACCGTTAAAGGGCTAAGCTTGTTACTCGACCTTTGCCTTGGTATTTAAAATAGGGCTTATTTAAGCTTTCCTTGAATTCCATCCAATGTATGTTCTAGGTCATCAACTAGGACACACTCAAATACATCCACGAGTTTAAAAAACAAGTGAGACACACTATAGATCCAACTTAGGCAGCTTTGTCCGAAGTGTAAAAAATGTGACTGACAGACAAATTGACTATAATTACTAGTTGTGCGTTGCAACTGAAAATCTATACTGTACAAATTATTTTTGAAAAGTTCTAATCTTATAGATAATACAAAATTCAGGCCGATGAATATCCGATATGCCAAACATACAATTCTTCATCCAACTGTCCAATCAAAAGATGGCATTTGTCAGAAGAACCCTAGGTAACCGGACATGCAATAAAGGGATCAAATCTGTCACTCATATCTCTGATGTCATGATCTAAACATGTTACTTGTTAGCTGCCAATGTCACAATTAAATGACGTACATGTGGATTAGACACTTATCTTGCCACATATTCGGAAGTCTCCTATGGTCATATGCTTCAGAACTTATAGTTTTGGTGGTCATCTTTGATTTTCTGAAAATTATCCATCATGTCTTTAAATGCAAATGGTTCAAATGCTAATGGTCCAGATGAGTGTCACAGGCCAAGGGCCTTTTGTTAAACTTTATTACTCTCAGCTCGTAAGCGGAATAGGTATTGCGATCAGGTCTGTATGTCTGCATGCGTGCCTGCCTGCCTGCATGCTTACATGTGTCTGTCTGTCTGTCTGTCTGCCAACCTGCCTGCATGTGGTGGGGTGTGTGTCCGTGCTCATATATGTGTTCACACCTGCATCTCAAAGTGTGAGTGTGTGCATGCGCAATTCCCCCCCCCCCCCCCCCCCCCACCAGTTTTAACACAAACAAGAATAAATATAAAGGAACATGTCATGCAAGAGGATTTCCAGACTCATCGTGATCTGGATAAAAAAAACACCTGGATCCGGATTGGATCAAATTTTGGATCTATGGATATCTCCAAAACTGCTGGTCCGATTTTGTGGAAATCTTAACACAATGAAGGATGTGACCAGGCACTAGGATTTTACAACTTTGGCATGATCCAAAGAAATCCAGAAAATAAAAAAATAAAAGATGTAAATAAATCAGGAAAATCCGAAAACTGTTTACAATGTGACAAAAACAGGAGAGTTAAGGTCTGCAGTCTGTGATTGCTCTTGTTGCTTATTTAAAACTCGGTATAATTGTGATATCGGCTAACCAAGAACATACTTGATTATGATGTAAGCTACTTGAGTGACAGACTGGATCCCTCCATTGATTTAAAACTGGAAAGCAATTGCAAACGGTATGGGTATGTTGACTATCGACATAGGTCCAAATGTGAAGCCCAATATGGCTGCCTGGTGGTCATCTCGGAAATTGATTTCTTAGACTGACTGAGTCAAACTTTGTTAATCAATGGATGCATCCACTGCGCTATGCCCTACCCATCTCTAGCTAAACTCTGCCCATGGTTTGTGCGTGTTGGGATCGATTTATATATTTTAAGTCGTGAATTGCTAGCATCCCAATATCACGGTAACTATACAGCTAACCAGTTGAATGGTTTGAAACTAATTTGACGGGGCTTTGGCAGCAACAGCATCCAGTCAAATTTGTTTCAAAATATTCAACAGAATGTTTATTAAATAGTAAAATATACAATTCGTACATTTGACAGACTAGATCCAGGTTCATGACGGAGTATTTCTGTCAATTATGGTTGTGACGTCGGCCTACATGTAACATAATTGATTATGACTTCATATACATGTACTTGACAGACAGAGTGGATTCATCCATTATGCATGGTATGGGAAGGATCCCCACCAAAATTATTCTGGACGCAACAAAGATAAATTTATCGCAAAGGATCCCCGACTTTCAATTGGGCTCCAAGGTAGAAAAATGTCTATTTTGAAAACAATGTTGCTGAAAGCTATTGCTGTTGTGTTTTAGTTTTTGCCCCCAAATTTGGGATACCTCTGGTTCCCCGCAGGCAAAGGTCTATTTATGTTTAGTGTAGATCCCTCCAGTAGACCCAGAGTTATTGAAAGATGTCTTAAGTGAACAAGAAGATGAAGAAGCACACTAATCCATGTGTCCAGTGACGTGGGTAGCAACCAATATGGCTGCCAGGTGGCTGAGGTAAATGAACCTGATTTCTGCCATACAGATGAAATACAGCAGCGTCTACAGCTTTAGAAAGGTTATGTCAAGACGATTTTGAAAACAATTTGCCTAGAAGATATCGTTTCAGGTAATGTTGTGGTTTTGTTTTCTTCACTATTCAATAAAAATGCGATGCAAATCTGACTATTGCAGTTCACCCTTTGACATGTTCGACGAGGCGCTCTCTGATCCCGCGACATTTCTTCGACGTCAACGAACATTGCAGCATAACCGAAGCAGAGGAGATAGGTAAGTAACAGTGTACAGTACATATAACGTAACATTGCAGCATAACCGAAGCAGAGGAGATAGGTAAGTAACAGTGTACAGTACATATAACGTAACATTGCAGCATAACCGAAGCAGAGGAGATAGGTAAGTAACAGTGTACAGTACATATAACGTAACATGCAGCATAACCGAAGCAGAGGAGATAGGTAAGTAACAGTGTACAGTACATATAACGTAACATTGCAGCATAACCGAAGCAGAGGAGATAGGTAAGTAACAGTGTACAGTACATATAACGTAACATTGCAGCATAACCGAAGCAGAGGAGATAGGTAAGTAACAGTGTACAGTACATATAACGTAACATTGCAGCATAACCGAAGCAGAGGAGATAGGTAAGTAACAGTGTACAGTACATATAACATAACATTGCAGCATAACCGAAGCAGAGGAGATAGGTAAGTAACAGTGTACAGTACATATAACGTAACATTGCAGCATAACCGAAGCAGAGGAGATAGGTAAGTAACAGTGTACAGTACATATAACGTAACATTGCAGCATAACCGAAGCAGAGGAGATAGGTAAGTAACAGTGTACAGTACATATAACGTAACATTGCAGCATAACCGAAGCAGAGGAGATAGGTAAGTAACAGTTTACATAACATTGCAGCATAACCGAAGCAGAGGAGATAGGTAAGTAACAGTGTACAGTACATATAACCTAACATTGCAGCATAACTGAAGCAGAGGAGATAGGTAAGTAACAGTGTACAGTACATATAACGTAACATTGCAGCATAACTGAAGCAGAGGAGATAGGTAAGTAACAGTGTACAGTACATATAACGTAACATGCAGCATAGCTGAAGCAGAGGAGATAGGTAAGTAACAGTGTACAGTACATATAACGTAACATGCAGCATAACCGAAGCAGAGGAGATAGGTAAGTAACAGTGTACAGTACATATAACGTAACATGCAGCATAACCGAAGCAGAGGAGATAGGTAAGTAACAGTGTACAGTACATATAACGTAACATGCAGCATAACCGAAGCAGAGGAGATAGGTAAGTAACAGTGTACAGTACATATAACCTAACATGCAGCATAACCGAAGCAGAGGAGATAGGTAAGTAACAGTGTACAGTACATATAACGTAACATTGCAGCATAACCGAAGCAGAGGAGATAGGTAAGTAACAGTGTACAGTACATATAACCTAACATGCAGCATAACCGAAGCAGAGGAGATAGGTAAGTAACAGTGTACAGTACATATAACGTAACATTGCAGCATAACCGAAGCAGAGGAGATAGGTAAGTAACAGTGTACAGTACATATAACGTAACATTGCAGCATAACCGAAGCAGAGGAGATAGGTAAGTAACAGTGTACAGTACATATAACCTAACATTGCAGCATAACCGAAGCAGAGGAGATAGGTAAGTAACAGTGTACAGTACATATAACCTAACATTGCAGCATAACCGAAGCAGAGGAGATAGGTAAGTAACAGTGTACAGTACATATAACGTAACATTGCAGCATAACCGAAGCAGAGGAGATAGGTAAGTAACAGTGTACAGTACATATAACGTAACGTGTTTCCAAAAGAAAGAGAAACATTTTACATGTAGGACAATTTTGAACACAATGTAAGAAGAAATGTTCTGTTGAATAATTTGAGCATAATTAGTTTGGAAGACATTTCTTTAGGTAGTACAAGTAGAAGGCACCGCTTTGGGCAGCATCCACATGTTAGGCTTGCGCGATTATGTGATTTAATTGAAAATCCTGATTATATTTTAAGTCGTAAATTTATATGATTAAAAATTACATAATCGAATAATCGTGAATAGATTCTACTGCATAGAATGTTTAAAAACCTACTTTTTAATCGTTCTAATGGGATTAGTGACGAGAATTGACATTTTGGTCTTCTAATGTATATCCATTTGCAGGCCAAGAGAAGACTATTTTTGAAAATGCATCACTGATATGACTGGCCTGCAAAGGGACATTTCTAAACACCATTCCATTGTAACCTACATTGATAGGAATTCTATTGCTATATCTGGGTAATTTGTACCCAGGATCATTGATCTCCTAAGTCGTAATCATGCTTATTCTTAAATAATTGACCATGATCATTCAAAACAATAATCACATATGTCTAACATTTTCATGGGGGATGTCGGAACTAGAGCAAAGACTGATAAAGCGTCGTCACAACCATTTCTTCATATTTGAGATACATTGGGGATATCTGTGTTACTCTTTGGCACAGAATAAGATGCATAATTAGCGCTTTAATGATCAAGTTTGGTCAAGAAAATTAACATATTTGCTGAGTGAATGCACATTTGCATGCCAAGAGAAGACTATTTTTGAAAATTTACCACTGAATGACTGGCTCGAATATCGAGTCAGGCATTCCAGTCAGAAATTTTCAAAAACAATTTTCTCTTGGCATGCAAATGGTCATTGCTCAAGACCACTACAAGGCCATGTTTTGGCCGGCTTGACCAGTAATGGGTTAGCCCAGTTCATTAGTTACATGAACAGCTGCCACATGATAAAATTCACTGCAGAACCTCCATTGATAGCGTAAGTTTCCTGGACACAGAGCACCACTGGTACCTGGACAGAGGATCCACAGTACCTATATATACTAAGCCCACAGACACTCATGGCTGCCTGGATTACCATCTTGCAAGACCCTATGATCAACGTAGGCATCTAGTTGTAACTATGCCCTGCCTATCCCTAGTAAAACTTCACCCATATTTGGCTCATATTTGGATCAATCGATCCCTGCTTTCTCTCAATCTCAATTTCTAGAAAACTACAGGTAAGCTGTTGAATATTTTGATACTAATTTAACTTGGTGCAATAGCGTTAGTTTAAAACTATTCAACATCATCTCTATTAAATAGTAAGGCCACACGGTTCGATTGATTATGATGTCAGGCTACACGTCATGTAGTTGATTGTGACGTCATGATTGATGGAAGGCCCATTCTTGAGACTGCTCAGAAGCTGCGCAGACACAGAAGAGGGCAAGAAACATAGTTTGCATCTCATTTCACTTTATCTAGCAGGAGGTTACCACAAACATATCCCAGAGCGAGCATATTGGAAGGTGCAAATTCCAATGTCCTCTATCCTACGGATATGTCAAACATACAGAAAGATACAAGTAACGAGACGTTCTTCATTGGCGATTACGAAACTAGTCTTTTTGCTGTGTAAATCAATCATCTTGAAATATTGGTCTTTACTGGAATTGAATACTATATGCCACCTAGCCTTCTGACAGATGCCGCTTTTCGGATACTGAAGAAATCCCACATTGAAGGACAAAATTGTTGGAGCCCACTTGCCTACCTTCAAAAGAGACAAATCTCCATACTGCAATCTTGCACGAAGCTTGCACGATAACTGGAGCCCACTTGCCAACCTTCAAATGAGAAAAAATCTCCATACCGCAATCTTGCACGAAGCTTGCATGATAACTAATTGCATCATCTGCCAAAATATGATTAAAAATCCATTTTTAAAAAGCCACCCAACAGCTTTAATATATACGTGCAAGATCATTGGCAAAGTTCTGCAAATTAGCAATATCATTTACTTCCTCTCTTGCAAGATATGTTAGAAACAATATGTTGGTGGACACACCAGTTTCTAGGCACTTCAACCTCCAGGACACTAGACAGACAAGCAAGACTGCATCATTCATGTAAGTCCTCTCCTCTCTCATTAGATACTCGTGAGCTACATGTACATTGCATGGAACCTCAAGGTATCAACAATGCAGGATAGAAAGCTGAGTCTTATTAAACAGATTCACTACTTATCTAGGAATATGCCACGCCCATTTCTAGCTAAGCTTCGCCCATTTTGTCCTAATTGAATTGTAACATCGGATAATGCGTATTTGAGGGTGTAAGCACAATTTCACTGATTTAATATAAGAGTCGGAATTTTATCAACAAATGGTGCCAAGTTCGTAACTAGCAACCATTCACCTCTCAAATGAACTTAGTGCTTATAAATATCCACTAACTGGTTGATTCTGAGTACTGCGTCATGTGCTTTCGAGGGTGATGAACTCCTGGAATTTCTACTCTAGCGCGGCTGTGAAATGCATTCAGTGTTTATGATTTTCGTAAATGAGAGTCTGTGACTATTTAAAAAAATAAAATCTCAGTTTTCTTATGTAAATTGGTAAATGTGATCTTGAAAATTAACATTTAAGAGCTTTGCGTAATGGAAAACAAGAGAAAAATATTGAAATTTAATAACTAGCACATGTTTGAATCAGAATTTCGCAGTAAAGAAAAATCAATCTACCGGTAGATTGGAAAACTTACATAAGCACCCCATGTTAGTTTCTCGCTTACGAAGAAATAAATTATTGGTATGGCAACATATCTGCGATGGTATTCAGGACAACAACTGGCAGATGTCATCTGACGTGAAGACTTGTTTGGTTTGTATCATTTCCTAACGAGTTATGGGTATATTTCAACACTTTAAACCCTGAATTCCCACAATAGCAACTTTATAGTTTGCAGTTGCATATTAACCCCTTAACCCTAGAATTTGTTTTTAAAAAATCAATTTTTCATAGAAAATGTCCATTTGCAGACCAAGAGACTATTTTTGAAAATTTATCACTGTAATGACTGGCTCGTTTATCGAGCCAGTCATTCCAGTGGTAAATTTTTAAAATAGCCTCTTGGTCTGCAAATCGACATTTCTCAAGACCACTTCAGAAGCTGGTTTTTTGGCTGGTATAAGAGTTAAAAGGTTAAGGACCAGCTGCTTAATGGGTAGACCTGGTTCCTGGTTTTAGGTCCTCCAAACGTCGCTATGTTTATCTGAGTTAATGGCAATAGTATAAAAATAATGGGTTGTTTTGACATTTGTTTACTAGGTTGTTTAAGGAGCTGACATTCAGATCATCGCATCAGGCCATGACCTCCCACATGCTGGCACTGGAAGAAAAAGAAGTAAGCATCTTTAATCTCTGAATGCATTAACCATCAAATTTGTACATTACTTTCAGGGAATTGTCGGTGAAAGTGTAAACCATACTTAGAGATATGATAAATTCTTTATGAGTTTTGTCTCGCCTGCATAGCAGAAAACAGGACATAGGTATCACTTTTCCGACGATGGCCAGCGGTTACGACGGCAACAGGGTGTCAACTTTTTCTGCATTTAGCGAATTGTCTTGGCCCATATTTTATGATTGCTTAATCCTACTGGAACCAAACCAACACATGGGTGCCTCTACCAGCCGGAATCAGCATGATGATAGTGAGGTCACAAAGTCAGAGGTGAAGGCTATTCTGACCGTGGTGTTTGACCTCTTGCTTTTCCAATGTTAAGTTTTTGTACTTAGCAAATCATTCATATTTATATATTTAAGGATGAGTTAATCCTATTGGAACTAAACTTGCATACATGCATGCTGACATTGAGATTATAAGGTCAAAGGTCAAGGTCACTGTCACCTCTACAACACTTGGTTGTATGTTATTGTTAAAGGAAATCCCGTCTTAAATTATACTAACCATTCAGGTGATAGAATTCGCCACCCTTAATCCATTCATGACGTCTTAGCTGTTTATCATGTCTGTGGGTTTGGTGTATAGGTCGAACGTGATGTTAGTTGAGGAGATTTTGACTGTGGTGTCCAGGATGGAGACGTGATGGTTTAATGATTCTATTGTGAATTTGATACTGTGGTGGGAGGCATTCATATAGGAGACAAATTCTAGGACGGCGGAATGGCCATGTTCCCATATCATAAAGATGTCGTCTATGTATCTAACGTAGAGTACTGGTGATGATGGTGCGTCCTGTAGTAGGCGTTCTTCTAGGACTCGTAAAGATGCACGCATAGGTGCATGCTGCTTTGCTGCTCATTGCTGTCCCTCCTATTTGGAGGTAGTGTTCTCCGTTGAACTCGAAGCTATTGCATTCTAACACCAGCTTGAGAAGGTTGCAGAGTCCTCTGGTAGATAGAGTGCCTGGAAGGGTGTGTTTTTTTTTAAAACACTGCTACTGCGTGAATACCTTCTCTGTTTGGGATGTTGGTGTAAAGAGAAGTGACATCCATGGTGACTAGGAGAGAATTTGGTTTAAGCGCACTCTGATTCCAATTTTTTTATGAAATCGGTCGTGTCTTTAACATATGAACGGATATTTGTTATGTGGACTTTGATATGCTCATCTACAAAACTACTGCTTAGTTCAGTAGGGCAGCCTATACCACTGATGATGGGTCTACCTGGTGTGAGACCATCCTTCTTACTCTTGTGGATTTTGGGAAGGAGGTAGAATCTGCCGGTGATTGGTGGGTTGGGGGATCAGCCTATTGGTGGTAGATACGGCTATCTCTTCGTCCCTGACCAATTGCTATAGTCTCCTTTTGATCAGTTCAGTGTGTCTGGCGGTAGGGTCGGATTCTAGTTTTTCGTAGAACTTGGTATCCGCTAATTGTCTGTGGGCTTCTGCAACGTAGTCTTGTCTAGATTGGATTACTGTCGTCTGCCCTTTATCTGCTCTTTTAACCACTATATCTTGGTTGCCTTTGAGATTGTTTAAAGTGTTGACTTCAAGACGGTTTAGGATTCCCATGGTTACTCTATGGTGGATATGTTTGTTGAAATCATAACGTACCGATTTGATAAAAGATTCTAGAGCGGTATCAAGAGATGATGGCGGCATGGTTGTTTTCTTGGGTTTAAACTTTTTCTCTAGAATATCTTGGAGGATTGGTGGTGAGGGTGTTGGCTGTGTTGGTGGTTCACCCTGTAGGAGTAAGTGTGGAGGATGGGGATGCAGGGTAAAGAAGTGGGTAAGATAGAGACGTCTGAAGAAGGTCTAAGTCAGTGTAGAGTTTGCCCATGTTTGTTTCTGATACCGTTTGGCTAAAGCCTAAACCTTTCTCTAAAACACTTATTGTGTCCTTGCCTAGTTCTATGGCGGATAAGTTCACAACAAATGGGGACGAGTATGATTGACTTGTTTTATTGTTGTCCAGGTGGATGTCCTTACTGTTGTTGTCACAGTTTAAAAAGGACATTTGATACTTATTGGCGATATAACTAGGTGAGAGGGAAACGAAATTGTTTGAAACAGTGTTTGCACATAAAATATGGTATAGTAAAAATCTGTTGTGCACATTGTTGCGCATCCTGGAAACAATATTGAAAAGCTCCTCCATTGGGTCCCTGTTGTTGGTCTCCATCAAAGGTATTGGCGGGCTCCTCTGGCAGTAGGAGCTGGTACGGCGGTTGCTGGATCTGTGGATACCTGCTTTCCCTTGGGCGTCTGGAGCCATAGATTTCCCTGGGTTATTGCCTGGGTCTGCTTGCGCCTGGTGCCAGTCTTTGGCGGCCCTTCTGCCTTCTGTTTCATGGGCTCGGTGACCTTTGCGCACTGTCATGACGGTTGCGCGTGGTGGTGATCGCCTGTTCAGCCTCCCTTGTGGTGGTGGCATCGGTTGCTTCTTTGAATGCCCTCTTTACCCGCAGTTTCACAGAATTGTGTTGCCAGTTTGTTGGCGGCATGTGTCGAAACCAAAGCCGTGAGTTCATCTTCAAAATGTTTGAAAAGAGAATTCCACTTAGGAATTCTGTGCCTGACTGGTCTGGTTTGAAGGCAGTACTTGCTTTGAGCATTGCCGGTGTAGATTTTGATTCTACCACCAGTCTGAGCTTCTCGACCTGGTACTCGAAATGAGTCTTTTTGCAGGCTGCATTTCGCCACTGCCTGTAGGCGTTGATATGTTGTTCAGGGATATTAGGCCTTGCATACTTCTGTGCATTTGTCACTACTGCAACTGAACTGCGAACCATGATGGTAGCTCGTTCCTTAACTCAGCAGCGTTTGTTTGCTCGCTCGGGTAGTGGCCTGGTTTTTGGATCCACTGATGTGGATGCCTCTATGCCCCTCTGGTGGTTCCTAGTGCTTAGTACTCTAGTGGTCGATGGATCTCGGAGGAGCTCAGTGTCTACTGAGTCCAAAGTAAGTGATGAGACTGATGGTAGGATGATCGTCTCTGTTTCAGTAACAGGAACATATGTCATGGCCTTCCAGGCACTCTGTCTATCAGAGGACGCTGCAACCTTTTGAAGCTGGTGTTAGAATGCAATAGCTCCAAATAGGCAGGAGAGCAATGGGCAGCAAAGAAGTATGCACCTATGCGTGCATCTTTATGAGCATCCTAGAAGAACGTCTACTACAGGACCCACCATCATCACCAGCACTCTACGTTAGATACATAGACGACATCTTTATGAATTGGGAACATGGACATGCCACCCTCCTAGAATTTGTCTCTTATATGAATGCCTCCCACCATAGTATCAAATTCACAATGGAATCATCAAACCATCACGTCTCCTTCCTGGACACCACAGTCCAGTTCTCACCAACTAACAACATCACGTTCGACCTATACACCAAACCCACAGACACACATGATACTTCCATTATGATTCTGCACGCCCAAACTTGTGCAAAGGTGCCAGCCCATATGGACAGTTCCTTAGACTAAGGAGAATATGCTCATCAACCAAAGATTTTGAGAAAACCAGCCTCGCAATGCAAAACCATTATACAGCCAGAGGTTACCCACTAAAAATCCTACAAAAAGCTCGTCAAACGGCCCGCTCGAAGAAGCGACATTCCCTGATCAACCCCACTCCCAAGCCAAAAGCAGCCAACACAAATCGGAGACAAATTCGTTTGCAAATTCAACCGCACAGGGATGATGTTAAAAGACACAATTGTCAAATATTGGCTGATTCTACAGGGCACTGAGGGCTGCAGACTGGCTTTCCCAGACACACCATTGTTTGGCCTTTATATAGGTTTTTAGCTCACCTGGCCTGAAAGGCCAAGTGAGCTTATGCCATGGTGACCACCCGTCAGCCATCCGTCATCCATCAACTTTTCCTTTAAACGATTTCTCAAGAACCACTGGGCCAATTTCAACTATATTTGGCAGGAAGCATCCGTAGGGCATAGGGATCCAAGTTTTGTTCAAATGAAGCTGATCGGCCAATATGGCCAGTGGCCATCTTGGATTTCGGCCGATTTTAGGAAACGTCTTGAAAAATCTTCTCCGAAACCGCTTGGGGAATCAATTCAAAACTCATGAAAATCATCTAGAGCAAGAGGTAAGCCAAGTTTGTTCAAGAGGACTTGATTGACCAAATGGTTCGGTAGCCATCTTGGATGACAAGTTTTCCCGAAAATGGCTTCTCTGGAACCGCTGAAGGGATCAGGCCCAAATTTGAGAGATATTATTAGGGACTAAGGGTCATTAAAGTTTTTTCAAAGGTAGTTGATCTGTCAAAAAACATGGCCGCCGTTGGCCAATCCAAATGTACTGTTTGGTGGGCATATTGCAATTTTTTATTTGATGGATTTGGAGGCTGAAATTGGTTTTATATATGTTTTTGACTATTCTGAGCTCAAATCTGCCATTTTCAAAACTGTCGGATAAACAGTTTGACGCCCATATTGGATTATTTTCCTGCCAAGGCTCCCATACTAAAGCAATGAGAAATTTAAAATGTCTTCTCGAGAACTACTAGGCCGATTTCAATTATATTTGGCAGGAAGCATCCTTAGGGCATAGGGATTCAAATTTGCTCAAATGATCCCGATTGGCCAATTTGGCCAGGGCCATCTTGGATTTTAGCCGATTTTAGGAAACGTTTTTAAAAATCTTTTCCGATTTCGCTGGGGAATCGATTCAAAACTCATGAAACATCATCTAGGGCAGGAGGTAAGCCAAGTTTGTTCAAGAGGACTTGATTAACCAAATGGTTCGGTGGCAATCTTGGAGGACCTTGTTTTCCCGAAAATGACTTCTTTACAACCACTGAAGTGATCTGGCTGAATTTGGGGAGATATCATTAGAGACTAAGGGCCATCAAAGTTTGTTCAAGGGAAGGTAATCCATAAAAAAAACATGGCATGGGCCAATCCAAATGTAGCGTGTTTGGTGGTCATATTGGATTTTTTATTTGATGGATTTTGAGGCCGAAATTGGTATTCTGATTTGATATTTGCCATTTTTGGAACTGTCGGATAAACTGTTTGGTAGCCATCTTGGATCTTTTTCCTATCAAAAACTCCCATACTAAAGCAATGGGAAATTTTAAATGGCTTCTTGAGAACCACGGGACCAATTTCAAGTATATTTGGCAGGAAGCATTGTCAGGGCATAGAGGTCCAAGTTTGTTCAAACAAAGCTGATCAGCCAATTTGCTTGGCGCCATCTTGGATTTTGGTCAATTTTTAGAAATCTCTTTAAAAACTCCGAAACCGCTTGGGGGATCAATTCAAAACGCATGAAATATCATCTAAAGCAAGTGCAGCACCAAGTTTGTTCAAGGGAACTTGATTGGCCAAATGGTTTGGCGGCCATCTTGGATAACCTATTTTCTGCCAAAACAACTTCAGAACCACTGAGCGGATTGGGCCGAAATTTGAGAGATATAATTAGACACCGAATGCCATTAAAGCTTGTTCAAGGGAAGCAGCTACATCAGAAACATGGCCGCAGTAGACCAATCAAAATGTAGCATGTTTGGCAGCCATATTGAACTTGCAAAAATGTCCACAAACTCATTTAAAAAACTATTCCTAAACCAGCCACCAACACTTTTGACAAAAATGCATAGTGCTCCAGGTGAGCGACACAGGCCCCTTGGGCTTTTTGTTTAGTACTAAGATATAGTGTTATTATTATCAAGTTTTTACATTTAGCAAATCTTATCAGCTTATATCACAGGATTACTTTACTTTAGTCTAATGGAACAGAACTTAGATATGCGGTTGCTTCTACATGTACCAAGAGGATGCGGTATGGCGACAGGAAGGTCTCGATGTCAATGGTCAAGGTCACTCTGACCTCAAAATTACATAATACTACCATAACTAATCTCGGGTACATGGTTCCCTATACCATGAGAAATCTGTATGCTGATAGTGAAATCACTAGGTCAGAGGTCAAGGTCATTCTAACCTCTACAAGTCTTATTTTTCAAGGTTAAGTTTTTTCCTTAAGTAAATCTTATCAGCTTATATTTCAGGATTGGTTAACCCTAATGGAAGGCAGCCTGTGTACATGGTTGCTTGTGCCAAGAAGATGCAGGATTGTAACATGCAGGCACCAGGCCAAGGTCACTCTGACCTTGCTATTTGACATCTGCTTTTTCAACATTAAGTTTTTCCATTTAGCAAATCATTTACATAATTTTTATTTCAGAATTACTTAATACTACCAGAACTATTCTTGGACACATGGTTCCATATACCATGCGGAAGCCGCATGCTGACAGTGACATCACTAGGTACAAGGTCAAAGTCATCATAGCCTTGATATTTGACGTGTCATGTCTGTATTTACAATGTTAAGTTTTTGTCTTTGCCTATATTTTCGGATTGCTTAATCCTACTGGAACCAAACTTGGACACATGGTTTCATGTACATGTACCAGATCGAGGCAGCATGATGATAGTGAGGTCATTAGGTCAAAGGCCAATGCCATGCTGACATTGCTATTTGACCTCTGGTTTTTCAACAAATTTTTCCCATTTAGCAAATGATTTACATTTATATTTCAGAATTGGTTAACCCTATTGTATCTAAACCTGAATACATTGTTGCCTATAATGTTAGGAAACAATATGATAACACTGAAGTCACAGGGGCAAAGGTCAACGTCACTGTGACAAACAGTAGACAGGCAAGACATTTAATTCCACAGAATTCTTGTTTTTTTGTGAGGTAAAAAATATTCTGTTAAATATTTTGAATCTAGTTTCACTGTCTACTTTTGCTGCTTGATGACAGGTTCCAGTCAGATTAGTTTTAAAATATCCATAATCCAATAGGTTTCCTCTATCAGGCTGGCCTAACTACTAAAGCGCTTAGTTTTATGTATCACGGTCAACCATTTTTTGTGACGCATGCATGTACCCACTGTTCCAATATGAATTGAGTGATCAATTTCTAGCTATACCCTGCCCATTTCTAACTAAGCTCTGCTCATTTTGTATGCATGTTGGAGTCGATTTGAAACTTCGAAACCTTACTTCTCAGAATCTAAATTTCAAGGTAACTGTACATCAAGTAAGCTGTTGAGTATTTTGAAACTAATTTGACTGTGAGCTGATGCTGTTATTCTCAGCCAAATTAATTTCAAAATATTTCAATATGGAGCTATATATTTATATATATCATTATCATGAGTATGATTGTGACATCATCTAACTATTGACGTAATTGAAGAATCCAGTTTCAGCTATACTCCGCCCATCTTTAACTAAGCTCCACCCATACTTCGCCCGTGTTGGGATCAGTCGATCCTTGAACTCACTTTGAACTCATTTCTAGAAAACTATGCAGGAAGGCTGTTGAATATTTTGAAACTAAATTGACTGGGTGCTATTACTGCCTATGGCAGCAACAGCACCCAGTCAAGTTAGTTTCAAAATATTCTACAGCATGTTTATTAAATTAAATAGTAACGACATACAATTCGTACAACAATGCTTAGTCCGTCATCAATCAAGCACTTGTGATGAACTTATCTACGTCATTTATGATGTCATTGATTAAGATGTCATTCTACACATCACGTAGTTGATTATGATGTCAATGCTAAGCCACCAACAACTTTCAGTCAAATTGTTTTCAAAATATTCAGCAAGTCCACAGAATTTTTGTTCATTGAAATTATTGTCTGGTTGCTTGCATAATAATTTACTTATCAAAGCCAAGTAAGATACCTAGCTAGAACTCTAAGCTGAAGGGTAACTATTAACCCCCACATCTGCAGGGCATTTTATTTTGTTTTGGAAACATTTTGCGTTATTGCTGATATGAGTGTTACTGTATGTAAAATGTCTATATTGAGCTTTATACAGCAACATTTCGGGGTTCAAAACTGCAATTCCAGTAGTGTTATCTTAACCCTTTAACCCTCGAATTTGCTCAGGAAAATTTCAATCTTCTCATAAAATGTCCATTTACAAACGAAGAGAACTGTTTTTGAAAATTTACCACGAATAACTGGCTCGGTTATCGAGCCAGTTATTCCAGTGATAAATTTTCAAAAATAGTCTTCTCTTGGTCTGCAAATGGACATTTCTCAAGAACACTTGAATCAAAGGTTGTTAACCTGTCTAAAGATCATTACTACATTATGTTGTTTTGTGATTTCGTCTTCAGCGTCTCGGTGGCTGGAGTCTCTCAGAGAGACCAAATGACAAAGTGTTTGTCTACGGTCTGCAAATCAAAAAGCCTCTTCAGAGATTTGATGAGATTCCTGTTGACCCCAGAATATTAGAGGTGAGCCATTAAATCAATACACACCTGACCTCATTGAGGCAGCAAGGACTTCCAGTCAAATAGTTTACAAAACATTCATCAGGATTTTACCTTTATCAAGTAATACATTTCTAGGTGGTATTGTATGAGATAGAGTAATTTGCATGACAATTGATGATCATTGAAATCAAATTTGCATAACAGTTGATTATCATTAGTTCTAATTTGGATAAAAATGGACTTAATTCAGCTCATTTACATAACAATAGAGGGATCCATTTCTAGCTATACCGCACCCATTTCCAGCCAGGCTCCGTCCACATGTTGCATGTTTTAGGATGGATTTATATAGTTCTAACACTGACTTCCCAGAATCCCATTATCAAGGTAACTAAGCAGGAAAGCGGTTTAATATTTTGAAACTAATTTGACTGGGTGCTTTTGCTAGTAAATCTATCAAAAACATACAATTTGTACACTTGACAGACTTAAATGTTCATGACAGCTAGATTCATCATTCATTATGCATTTTGATTGTGCCGTCAGCATACCTATTGTAATTGATTATGACATCATATACTTGAGTTGCCGTGGATCCAGCTATTGATGATCTTGACATAGTACTAATTTGCATAACAATAGACTAGATGTTAAATGTCTTAATTTACAATATACTTTATTGCTCCCACAGGCACTAGACGCGAAAGGCTACGTTGCGCCACGGCTCATGCAGGCATACTCATGGCCTGTTATTCGCCGGGGCAGACATATGGTGGGCATATCACCGCACAAGACCGGCAAGATCCTAGCATATCTCGTTCCATTAGTGGCCGAGCTTACTCAGACCGCAAAATACTCAGATGTACCAAGAGGAACAAGTGTAAATAATTAAAGCTGTCTATAGACAGAATATACACACTTGGTTATCGAACCAGGCATTCCAGTTGTACATTTTCAAAAATAGTCTTCGCTTGGCCTACAAATCGACATTACTAACCAACATTGCAGCTTTCATGGTTGATATGCCTTTATTGTTACTAATATGTATGGGTAATTTGTAAACAAGCTGATTAATCGAGTAATCGTAATTATTCCTAAGTAATCGATCATAATCACGCAAAGCAATAATCCCATAAGCCTATTCCCTGTAGCTTGCTGGTTATGAGTCACAGCTAAAAACCCATAACTACTCAGCTCAGAGAATCTTTTTCTCATTTGGTGGTCTTAACATCTTACAATAGCTTTAACTTGAGAAACGACTGATTTATGGCAATATCGCTTAGAAAAATAATGTACGAGTTATCGCTTTTGCCCATGTACCTATGGCAAATATTTAAAAAATCTGACCAACAGACAGATTTACGCTAGCTGCAAATTACAGGTACATCCCTATGTGGTATGCTGACATGTTCTGTGGTATTTGTATTTAACCCTTAACACGCATATCAACGGCTTCTGCAGTGGTCTTGAGAAATGTCCATTTGCAAACCAAGAGAAAACTATTTTTCAAAATCTACCGCTGGAATGACTGGCTCGGTAACCGAACCAGTTATTTCAGTGGTAAATGTTAAAAAATAGTCGTCTATTGAAATTGAGATTTTCTTGAACAAATTCGAGGGTTAAAAGGTTAATTATAATTTGTTATTTTTTGTTCATTCATAGCCTTTGGTCATAATAGTATGCGCATCATGGAAGAAAGCACAGGCTGTGTATGACGAGTGTCGCTCTATGACTAACTCTATACATACACTCTTTGTCAAGGTGATATACGGCGGTGCATCGCAGGAAAATCAGTGTGTAAGTCATAGGTATATAGAGCATCTCAAACTGTTGTCATTTCATATCAAATTTATCACACACGGTTAGTAAGATTTCACGTTAACCGTCTTGCCAGACAATAAATTCAATGAGCAAAAAATCCTGACTTGCGGAATGTTTTGAAAAAAATTTGACTGAAAGTTATTGGTGGCTTATCCACCAACAACTTTCAATCAAATTGTTTTCAAATTATTCAGCAGCTCCAGCGATATAACCATTGGAATATGTCATCGGCAAAAACTTGGCAGCCAGATGGTTAAACTCGCTAAAACGCATTTCAACTGATATCTTACTAAGCGAGTGTGATAAATTTGATAATGAGTTTAAGATTCTACTTACCACATAAGCTATTATTTATAATATTTGTGCCAATTTTCTTGTCATTTATATTTTCGTTATCGGCGGTCCAGCAGCAGAACCAGAGTTCGACCAATCAGAATCTCTCTTACATTTCCTGTCCCTTTTGTTGAAAAATTGTCTACCATCTCATATAAACACATTCCTGTTTATTAACCCTTTAATGGTCAAGCCGGCCAAGACCAGCCTCTGCACTGGTCTTGTAGAGTGTTCATTTATGGTCCAAGAGAATACAATTTTTGAAAATTTTCCACAGGAATGTATGAATAAAATGTCTCGATAAACGAGCCAGTCATTCCAGTGATAAATTTTCAAAAGTTGTATTCTATTGGACTCTAAATGGACATTCAATAAGCAGATATTAAATTTTCTTAACAAAATTTTACCATTAAAACGGTAAAAACACAAACACTTTGTCAGAAAATGTGAAACCAGTAGACACTAGAGTTCATTATGCTTTACAAAGTAGTTTATTATAATATAATGTTTGTTATTTCAGTTAGACGTTATAAATGGCTGTGATGTTCTTATTGCCACTCTACCATCTCTTCTCCGAATGCTCACCGGCAACCAGACCACACTGACACGACTCTGCCATTTAGTAAGTTGTAACGGTTGTAACATGTAGAATTTGGCAGGTTTCTGAATGCTGTGTTGGGATGGGTGTATATATCCTACATCATTTGATTGAGGGTGAGGTGGCTGCGATCGACTTGAAATTTGTTCAGCGTTTACCTATTATATGGACTTGATTTGTTATTAATTTTAAAGTGGATCCATCCAATAGTTTTCAAGAAATCCGCTTTTCCGTTGCCATGCTGTTCTCATAGTAAACCTATTGGATCAATAATTGAACTGTGTTTTCTTCTTGCGTTTTTAGCAGAATAATATGAATCCTGGATGGGGTTAGGTGCGGGTGAGGGTGTTGCCTCGGACCCTTTAGGCTTCATCTCCACTTCAAAGCCTGTCGGTGTTTTCAATTTCTTTTTAGATACACGCCATCCTAGGTCAAGTTTGACTTGCTAACCATAGTCAATTTGCTGGTTTACTGAACATGTGCAGTTGCTATGCCCAGTCGGATGCTAAATAATTAACTATAGTTCATTGGTATCCGATTCCCCATTGAATTACTTTTGCAGAAAATTTGGAGCTGGGTACCAGTCTCGATTAAGTGTTTCTGTCATCTCTTTTGATGACCTACAAAAATGGGTTACTTTTGTCCGCTAAATGTCCAAAGGCATCCGTATAATATAATGTGGGAAGGAAATGTACCTTGGAAACATTGATTTACCATAACACCATAGTTTCATCAAGCTTACATAGGTTAGGGAAATATTAACAAACATGGTTATGTGCATTTCACTTTGGCAAGCGAAAACTATCCACCATTTTGGATTTTTGGGCAATTTCGTACTAACCATTTGGAATTGAGCTTGGGTGCTCGGTCGACTATAGTTGACTAGCTAGTTAGCTATTTCAAGCTTGACTGAGATCCAGTTAGCTATAGCTAAATATGGTTAGTGAGTTGAACTTGACCCTAATTGAGCATTTTTTGTACAATCATAATACATCATATTTCTGTAGTGATGAGAGATGCAAAATATGTTCCTTGGATTGATATTGTCTGATTTAGTGGATTTCCACAAGAAAATTCTTAACCCGTTAATGACTAAATTTGGTCAAGTAAATCAATATACTTGCTTATTGAATGGCCATTTGTATGTCAAGAGAAAACTATTTTTGAGAATTTACTAGTGGAATGACTGGTTCGATAACCGAGCCAGCCATTCCAGTGGTAAGTTCTCAAAAATAGTCTCTTGGGATGCAACTGGACATTCCTCAAGACCACCAAATGGGCCGGTTTTGGCCATCTTAGACATGAAAGGGTTAATGGTCAGAACAGCTTTTGTGTACTTCCAGAAAGTCACTTTGATCTGTTTCTGTGATTCACCAAAATCTGATGGAATTCTTAGCAAATCAGAGAAGACAACTGTACACAAAGTGCAATGCATCCTAAGGTGCAATTTGCAGAATTAAAATCAGCCTACTCATTCTCCAGATATCATTTAGGTAAAAGATAAATTCTTCAAAATCAAGAACCAAGTCGCGTTCCGTAGGAGGTGCAAAAAATAGTTATAGGTCGCTGTGTTAGAGCGCTCTATAACAAAACTAGTCTATGTGGAACGATAATGTTTGCTAAGAAAACGCTATCCCAGCATCCTTTGCATGATATGCTTATGACGTAATATATGCCTCTGTGAAGTATGACATTGTTTCGCATACAATTACATCTCAGATTAAAAACATGTTTTGTTTTCCGTGAGTCACCTCCAAACATGTTTCGCGAAATAGCCGCGCGCTCTAGCAAAACGTATCATCCCATAGGAGAAACTTGTTTCTGATCTGCTAATCTAGTAGAGCGCTCGGTTAACTTTTCCTTATGGAAGCAGCTCCTGCATTCTGAGCCTATTCAACATAATTTCAGCGTACACAGTTGTTATAATCCGCTATGCTATTCACACTGATAGTGCAATCATTATGGTGTTTCAGCTTACTACAGAACACGCACATTTACAGTTACTAGGGTAAACGTGTTCTAGTTATTATTTATTATTAATATTATTATTATTAATTCTGCTAGGTATTGGATTCTGCGGACTCATTAATTGAGGATTTTAGAGAGGAGGTGAGTCATTGCAAACACTACTGACGAAATTTTTTCACTGTTTCATTAGCAATATATCAGTTTCTCATTTTCAAACCAATCATACAGGATTACATTATTAGCTCACCTGGCCATAAGTGAGCTTATGCCATGGCGACCGTCCGTCTGTCCGACGTCCGTCAACCTTTTCTTTAAACAACTTCTTCTCAAGAACCACTAGGCCGATTTCAATTATATTTGGCAGGAAGTATCCTTAGGGCATGGGAATCTAAGTTTGTTCAAACGAAGACGATCGGCCAATTTGGCCGATGGCCATCTTGTATTTAAAAATCTTCTCCGAAACCACTTGGAGGAGCGATTCAAGACTGATGAAATATCATCTAGAGCAAGAGCTGAACCAAGTTTGTTCAAGAGAAATTAATCGGTCAAATAGTTTGGCGGCCATCTTGGATGACCTAGTTTTCCCGAAAACGACTTCTCCAGAACCGCCAAATGGATAAGGCCAAAATTTGGCAGATATGCTTAGGGACTAAGGGATATTAAAGTTTGTTCAAGAGAAGTCAATCCGTCGAAAAGGATGGGCCAATCAAAATGTAGCACGTTTGGTGGCCATTTTGGATTTTTTATGTTTAATGGATTTTGAAGCCGAAAATTAGTTTTATATATGTTTTTGGGCACTCTGATCTCAAATCTGCCCTGTTCGAAACTGTCGGACAAACGGTTTGGCGGCCATCTTGGATCATTTTCCCCGCCAAAAGCTCCCATACTAAAGCAATGGGAAGTTTAAAATGTCAACTTCTCGAGAACTACTAGGCCGATTTCAATTATATCTGAGAGGAAGCATCCTTAGGGCATAGATATTCAAGTTTGTTCAAACGAAGCTCATCGGCCAAGTTGGCTGACGGCCATCTTGGATTTGGGCCAATTTTTAGAAATGTCTAAAAATCTTCTCCGAAAGCGTTTGAGGGTTCGATTCAGAACTCACGACATATGATCTAGGGCAAGAGCGGAACCAAGTTTGTTCAAAGTAACTTAATTGACCAAATGGTTCGTCGGCCATCTTGGATAAAATGTCTTGTTCCCCAGAACCGCTGAAGCGATCGGGCCGAAATTTGTGATATATGATTAGGGACTAAGGGACATTAAAGTTTGTTCAAGAGAAGTTGATCAGTCACAAAACATGGCCACCACTATCAATATATAGCGTGTTTGGCGGCCATATTTGATTTTTTTTATTTGATGGATTTTAAGGCTGAAGTTGGTTTCATATAGGTTTTTGGGTATTCTGATGTCAAATTTGCAATTTTCAAAACTGTCGGATAAACGTTTTGGCGACCACCTTGGATCATTTTCCCGCCAAAAGCTCCCATACTAAAGCAATGGGAAATTTAAAATGTCTTCTCGAGAATTAATAGGCCGATCTCACTTATATTTGGCAGGAAGCATCCTTAGGGCATAGAGATTTGATTTTGTTCAAACGAAGCCGATCGGCCAATTTGGTCAGTGGCCATCTTGGATTTCGCCCGATTTTTAGAAATGTCAAAATCTCTAAAACCGTTTGAGGGATCAATTCAGAGCTCATGAAATAAGATCTGACCGAAGTTTGTTCAAGCGAACTTGATTGACCAAGTGGTTCAGCGGCCATCTTGGATGACCTCGTTTTCGCAACAACGACTTCTTCAGCAGAACCACTGAAGTGATCAGGCCAAAATTTGTGATATATGATTAGGCTCTAAGGGCTTCAAGAGAAGTTGATCCATCAAAAAACCTGGCCACCGTGGGCCAATCAATATATGGTGTGTTTGGCGGCCATATTGGATTTTTTTATTTGATAGACTTCGAGGCCAAAATTGGTTTTATGTATGGTTTTGCGCATTGTGATTTCAAAATTGCCATTTTCGAGACTGTCGGATAAGCGGTTTAGCGGGCATCTTGGATCATTTAGCTGCCAAAGTTGCCCATACTAAAGCAATGGGAAATTTAAAATGTATTATTCTCACGCCATCTTGGATTCTTGTCGATTTTTAGAAATGTCTTTAAAAAGCTTCTCCAAAACCGCTTGGGTGATCAATTCAAATTGCATGAAATATCATCTAGGGCAAGAGCTGCACCAAGTTTGTTCAAGGGAACTTGATTGGCCAAATGTTTTGGCGGCCATCTTTGATAAGTTATTTTTTGCCAAAACAACTAGAACCGCTGAGCGGATTGTGCCAAAATTTGGGAGATATGATTAGGCACTGAGTGCCATTAAGGGAAGGATCTACATCAGGAACATGGGTGCAGTGGATCAGTCAAAATGTAGCATGTTGGCGGCCATATTGGACTTGCAAAAATGTCCACAAACTCATTTAAAAGACTTCTCCTAAACCACACACCAACAATTTTGACAAAAATGCATAGTGCTCTAGGTGAGCGACACAGGCCCCTTGGGCCTCTTGGGCCTCTTGTTTTAATAATAATTAGCTGCAAGCTGTTGCTGGCGAATAGATTTGAAGGGCATCCAGTCAAATTACTTTCAAAATATTCAACAGAATATCACCAGTATAGTAACAAACTTAATGTATAAATGGTCAAAACCGATGTCTGCAGTGATCTTGAGAAATGGCCATTAGCATATCAAGAAATGATTCTTTTAAAATTTTTTACGGCTAATGACTGGTTCGAAAACTGTGCCAGTGTTAAAGTTTCAAAATGATTTTATTGATTGACTGATGAGAAGTAGTTTATGAACATGTTTCCATCTATAAACTCTATTATCTAGAATCGCTTTAACATTTTAATGGCCAAGCCAGCCAAAAATATAATCGAACCAGTCATTCAAATTGTAAATTTTCAAAAACAGTCTTCTTGGTCTGCAAATGGTCATTTTCTAAGAGAAAATAAAATTTTCTTGAACAATTTCGAGTGTTAAAGGATTCGGATAGTGAGCAAACTTTGCAATTAAATTTTCGATGATAACTACATAATGTAATACAGGAGTCAAATCTGTCAGCCAAAAATGTGATGTCATGATGACGGCAATTTCCTACCAGCATTTACCAACTTCTACAGAATATGATTTCTTGTGTATACTGTTCATTTAAGATTTAGGCTGTCAATTGTTTCTCGGTTGCAAAAGCATTCTTCTAGCCTCAGTAACTGAACCTGAAATTCCAGTGTTAAATTTTCAAAGATAATCTAGCTGGCTTTCTTGAGTAAAGATTGTTGATTTTCTTGACAAATTTTGTCTAATAAAGTCCTCATAAACCCTATTTTTGAAAACTTGCAGTCTACCATCAAACAGTTGGCATTCTTATTGTTGTGCATATTTCTCCCAATATGAGGGTATGATAGGCCGCATGCCCCAGAGAATCCGAGAATTCAGAAAGAATGCTGTAGCAACCTCTGATGAGTATCCAAGACACATTGGAACAAAACAGTCGCTTGGGCCGCCTTTGGATACATTTATTTCACTTCCAAGAGTATACTTACCTCCCTAATACTCTGATATTGCTAAATATCGGCTTTCATTCAATAAAAACTCAGATTAAAAAAGATAGGTGCCCCTACTGGGCAGGTAGTCAGGTGACAGTCTGGCGGATGCTAGCCCCAACCACCGCGCATGCGCAGACTAGTACTTCCTCTTTGCTAATTTATTGGCAGAGAGTCTACATGCGACTTTTGGCTTTTAGAATTTCTAAGCTATATTTCAATCTAAAATAGAAAATTTTCAAGCGTATTATTACAAGAAATCATGTCTGAGCATGCTGCATCTTCAGAGGAGGGCCCAGGACCGAATTATCAGGTGATTTCTACTACGCTTTAGCGAGTTTTGTTCCGTTGTAATGTGTTTCCGGGACTCGCTTTTAACGTGTTAAACGCCTAAAAAATGGGTTTATTTCTATTATGGCGCTATGAAATACTAATCTCTCTGTGTTTATGTCCACAGGTATCTATCTATGATTGTACAGGACAGCACATCATCAGAGGGTTTGTTTTTCTCTCCACCAAGATTCCATTTCCTACTAACATTGTTAGGTTATCTAACCAAAAATCTATGCCCAGCGAGTTGGAGGCCTCGGAAGAAGGTCTTCTCACTTTGCCCTCTTGGTCCACTTCCTTCTCCTTATAGGTGGAAAGAGTTAAGAGGTCATAGAGTTGGTGGAGTTTCCAGTTCATCAGATCGGATTGTTTGTCTATGCTAAAGACTCAGGTATTCTAGTTATGATATTAGGCACTTCAATTTTATTTGAAAATATTTAGAAAATCTGCTGCCATTTTATCATTATATATCTGATGTTTGTATAGTCTGTATCCAGTATCCTTTCCAGTTAAGATGCTCTGGATATGAATACAATTCGTCCTTATACCTGGATGTTTGTTTCGGATCGATTTAACTTCTTATTTTTGAAGTTATGATGTCTTAATCAGCCTTGCACTTTATTAACATTTAAAGTTTTGCCCAACGCTGATTTATTATCTTTGTAGGTGGTCTGTATGACCACCTTCCCTCCTTTTATTTTGGTTTTGAGTTTCTAATCCTTATAACTAAAATACTCATTGTCTACGTCCTCTGGCCTGTTTCAGAAACCTGGTTGTCCTTCTTGTGGACGGTTCCTTAAAGAACGTTTCACCCCTCATCTCTGCTTTCAGTGCAGTCCCTGTGGACCAATGCTTAAGTGTGAAATATGTAAACAGTGGGGGTGGGGGCGGCGAACTAATGACAGAATTCTTGTCGTTACAGGCTCGGGAGAAGGTGTGTGAAGAGGAGAGGAAAGCGAAGCGAGAGGTGTCGGGTAAGAAGGGTAAGAGGAAGGCCTCGTCCACTGTGGATATGAGGCCTTCCGAGTTGAGATGTTGGGAGAGATGAAGAGGACAATCAAGGATTTGGTTCCAGAGTTGCTCCGTGGCATGCTTCCTAGACCAAATCTTTTGTTGCCCTCTTCATCTGCTTCGGATCAGATAATCCCCGTCTCTGTATCAGGTTTCCTTAGGGCAATTCCAGTTTTCCAGCAAGATTCAGAGGTGTCCCCATTAGAGGGGGCAGTCCAGGACACTGGCAGCAGGCTTGCCGCGCCGGTGATCCGTGGACGGTTGTCGATGGAGCCTGGTGCCTGCTTATCAGCCCAGGAATATCCGCACACCGCAGGTACCAGTTCCTCCTATGGTACCGTTCCTGGCCAGTCCGGGTTAGCATTCTTCGCTGACATGGACTCTAATCTTTCTGGCCAGGATAAAGAGGATTATCTGTTGGGTTCTCCTTCTGATGCCGTGACCATGGACATTGACGTCTGTGCAGCCCTCGCAGGGAATACAGGCGACATTGTCCATGGTTCTACTCATGCAGGAGTAGGGTTCACGGCACGGAAGGTGGCCCTGGTTGGCTCTGATGGCCAGGTCTACCGCATACCTCGGCTTGCCGAGAGTGTAGCAGGTGCTGGTCAGGGCCGTGGTGTGGCAAAATTCTCCCCATGCAATACCACGGCGCCTGCTCCTGGTCAAGCCAGTCAGTTTAGTATGCCTGCTCTTTCAGGCCCGCATGCTTTCTCTGGCTTACCAGGGGTGTCAGGTCAGCCAGCCTCATACACGCCTGCGATCGCTCAGGAAGAAGGCGAAAGTCCTCATCTTGTAGAGCTTTCGCAGGTAGCACGGAGGAGGATTGGTTGGACGCGTGTCATTGGATGATAAGCGTCAGGCCAGACCTGCCTGTGGAACAGTCGGCTAGCCAGCGGGATCACCGCCCGTGGTTGGCAGGTAAGCTGGCTATTAACGCTATGCCATCTCTGCCGCTAGCTGAACATATTGTAGATATGTTCACGGTGGCAGAGACGTCTATCAAGGCGCATGGACGGCTCGTGAAGGCCCCTCGCGAGGTGGCGAGGCGTTGCCGCATCGTGTCTGATGAATATCAGAAATACGGTGTGGTACCTAAGCCGTGTGTGGATGACCGCGCGGCGTTAGGTGAGGACTGGCCCCCGGTCTGACACGGGAGCGCTTTGCTCGAATGCTTTGTGTTCAGCAAACACTGCGTTGCGCGATGCAGAGGGGAGTGGGAGAGCGTCTATTGCGGCGCTTTTTCATGTCACAGCTGTTACAAGGGGTAGTAACGGCATCCGCATTGCGCCAGCCGAGTCCGGTAACAGTCCAGAAAGCCATCCAGGATGGTATCAACCTGGCTCTGGATTGTTTAACCCGGTTGGTGACTAGGAGTGTCTGGGCGTGGCGCACGTTTGCTTTAGACAATCTGTGCCCGTCTCAGGACCTGTATAATAGGATGATGCGTACGCCTATGGCAGGTCATGGTCTCTTTGGAGGTGAGGGATGCAAGCACCTCCAGGAGACGGTCACCCTGGTCAATAACCAGAGGGCACTGTGCGAGCAATTTGAAGTGCTCCGCAGAGAGCGTGTTCGCACAGATCCCCTGCGTATCATCCCCTGCAGGCTCGAGGTGGTGGCCAGGTCAGAGGCCGGCCATCAGCGCAGCCTCAGCCATGCGCGGTTCGGCCAGCAGCGAGTGGGGCCGCAAACTCGTCCGGTGCAGCCAGACAGCCGCCCGTGCACCGCGGTTCGCGTGGCGCTGGTTGTGGCGCGCGAGGATCTGGTCGTGGTAATTGTGCCTGATGGGTCGGTTATCACTGTGAGAACCACTCCAGTGCTTCTGGCCAAGGAGACAGTGCCACTCTTGCACTCCTTATGTCGACCTCTCTCCCTAGCTGGTCCAGTGGGAGGCCGATTGGCCCACCGCAAGCAAGAGTGGGAACGGTTGACTCAGGACCGTTTAGTTTTGCGATGGCTTTCAGTCGGGTATCATCCCGATTGGATAACAGGCCCTCCATCGTGACTCTCTGGTGCCAGTCTGGACTCAAATTCAACCGTGTTCCTAGTAACGAAAAGCACTGGAGGGTGGAGACCAATTCTCAACCTCAAGCCATTGAACAATTTCATAGATACACCCAGTTTACAAATGGAGACGGTGAAATCGGTGTTGGCAGGGTTGGAGAAGGGAATGTGGACAGCTTCAATAGATTTGAAGGATGCTTATTTCCACATTCCAATAGCGAGGAGTTTCCGTCGCTTCCTGAGATTCGCATTCCAGGGCAGACAGTGGGAATTCAGGGTGTTACCCTTCAGAATTTCTACGGCTCCTCAGGTCTTCACCAGGGTGGTTCGTGCGATAACAGCATACCTCCGCAGGAGAAGCGTAGCACTCCACATGTACATAGACGACTGGCTGTTAAAAGCACACAACCAGGAAAGTTAATCAGCAAATCTGGAGATAGTTTTGAAAACTCTCACAGACTTAGGTTGGATAATCCATTTTCAAAAATCAGAGCTTACTCCATCCCAGAAGTGTGTCTACCTGGGAATGTTCTTCGATCTGGAGATAGGATATGTTTATCCTACTCAGGAGAGGGTACAAATACTCATCTCGGTAATACAGTCAGTGTGCAACAGTCGTCATGTCCTGGCACGGGTTTACCTGAGAATGCTGGGGTTGATGGTTTCTCTGGAACCAGTCATTCCGCAGGCGGCCGATCCAGTTATTTCTCATGATGCAATGGACCCAGAGTACAGGTTCACTGGACTCAAACGTGTCAGTGCTGGAACCTCTAATTCACCACCTACAATGGTGGTTGAAGACAGAGAATCTCCTGGCGGGGGTGATGCTAACCCCTCCTCACCCTCGGTTAACAATGTATACAGATGCATCGATTGTGGGGTGGGGAGCTTGCCTGGAAGAATCCACGATGTCAGGGCTTTGGAATCTGGAACAATCAAAAGAACATATAAATCTACTGGAATTACGAGCAGTAGGTCCTGGGCCTGGAACATTTCTTACAGAAAGTTCAGGGCAAGAGTGTTCTAATTCGATCAGACAACTCAACAGTAGTGACTTACATAAACCGGCAGGGCGTAACGAAGTCGCCCAGTCTCTGTATGATGACATGGAAACTACTTTGCGGGTGCCTGAATCACAGGATTACATTGAAAGCAGTTCATATTCTGGGAAGGTTAAATCTGCTAGCAGACTCATTGAGCCGAAGGATGAGTGTTTTACCTACGGAATGGCAACTAAATCAATGTGTGGCGGATTGTCTGTTCAACCATTGGGGGAAACCCAACATAGATTTATTCGCAACGAAGAAGAATGCGAAGATGACGATGTACGTCTCCGATTCCAGATCCGAGCGCTATCGCAACAGATGCGTTAGCTATCAGCTGGGTGGGAATGTATGCATACGCATTCCCTCCAGCAATCCTGATTCCAAAAATTTCTTCAGAAAATCAGACAGGATGAATGCCAAGTGCTTCTGATCGCCCCAAATTGGCCAAGCCGATCATGGTATACGGATCTGCTGGACCTTCTTGTCTGCAATCTGGTTCCTCTGCCTCTGATGGGCAATATTATCTTCCAGGGCAGAACCCTTCACAACAATCCGTCAATGTTCCAACTGACTGTGTGGATGTTGTCAAGGAATCTAGAATTAAGGAGGGCTTTTCTGAGCAAGCAGCCATGTTCATGGCAAAAGCCAGAAGGGGGTCAACCTCCAGAGCATATAATTATAAAATCAACAGATTTGCAGAATGATGCTCAAAAGATGTATTAATCCAATGGATTCATCTATTCAGGTAATAGCCGATTTCCTCTGTCACCAGTATGATGCCTATAGCCTCAAGCCTAACTCTGTTGCTGGCTACAAGTCAGCTTTGATGTCAGTTATCCCTTGCTTGGCTGATAGGGGATGTGACAAAGTGTGTTCATTGAACACTAATAAAAGGCATGGATAATCTAAGACCGAGAAATCGTCCAGCGATTCTGTCTTGGAGTTTATCTCTAGTGCTCCAGGTACTAGCTGATAAGCCATTTGAACCACTAAGTGCCATTTCTATGAAAATGTTGACTATTAAAACTATTTTTAATTGCTGCGGCCTCGGTAAGGCGGAGAAGCGAGATTCATGCCTTATCAGCTGAGGCAGACCGTTTTGTGGTTACAGGGGAAGGCCTTAGGCTTCTACCTAGGATAAATTTCATGGCTAAGAACCAGTCTTTGAAATATCCAGGTCAACCTATATTTTTACCAGCTTTGACTAGATATGATCTTGATTCAAAAGCATGGTGTCCAGTCCGAGCATTAAACCGGTACAAACAACGTACTCAGGAATGGCGGACTGACCCGTCAGCGTTATGCTTGTCATATATTGAACCCCATGGCAGGGCGTCTAAGGACACCAGTTCCAGGTGGATTGTAGAGTGTATTCAATTTTGTCATAAATCCGCTACAGGTAAACAAGTTGACATGGCCAAGGCTCACAGTGTTCGTGGCATAGTTACTTCTACTGCCCTGTTTAACGGGGTTCCTGTGGATGACATTATGTCAGTAGCCCAGTGGTACTGTGAGTCAAGTTTTACCGACCATTATCTCTGTGACACCTCGAATCCTCTCGCCTTATCGATTTTGAAGAAATAATCTAGGTGTACATATTTTGATTTATAATATTTCTATATATTTCACAATTAATCAATGGAGACAACCACATTTTAGGACTGCATCAGCCTTCACCAAGGGGAAGATGATGACAGCTTCCAGCCTCGACAAGGTCATTCTTGTTTATGTGTTGTCCATTGTTTATTGTATTGTCACGTGATCCTTCGTTATTAATATGGTGATGGTTCGTGTCTTATGGGGTTCATTATTGAGAGTATACGAAAATGAAGCCTTTTTGTTTTTAAACGTCCTATAGTACATGGCACTTGTACGTAGAGAGCATATGGAACATTGAGGTCATTCAGTCTTCCTCTCTCAGCCATCGGTGGTGTTAGCCGATGTTCAAATCTATTCCTGGTTGTGTTTTCAATTTCAAGGCATTTAAGTGCCTTAAACGCAGAAAAGCGTATAGGGAAGAGCTGGTCTTTTGACCTCGCATCCCTCCCGCCGAATTCGCTGGCAATATCAAAGAGTATTAGGGACGTAAGTATACTCTTGAAGTGAAATAAACGAAATCACGGATTTCTTTTGTCACGGGAGAGTTGATACTACCTCCCTAATACGGACCCGGCCTCTCCGCCCCACAGAGGATCGGTCTTCAGGCTCTCGTAAAGTTGCATAGTGTCAGCCAATAAATTAGTCAGAGGAAGTACTAGTCTGCGCATGCGCGGTGGTTGGAGCTAGCATCCACCAGACTGTCACCGGACTACCTGCCCAGTAGGGGCACCTATCTTTTTTAATCTGATTTTTTATTGAATGAAAGCCGATATTTAGCAATATCAAAGAGTATTAGGGGGGTAAGTATCAACTCTCGTGAAAAAAGAAACCTGTGATTTCGTTTAGTATACGTGGTCGTCCTCAGTACAGTACTGGACACCTACTAACATGTCCATCCTGCCATGCAGACAACCTCCCCCCCCCTCCTCCCACACGCCTGGCCCCAGTACAGCCAACACGATCTATGGTGCACGCACGCACGACCCCCACACAAAGCAAAAGTCTTGCTTCTAAATTTCCAAAAACAGTGAGGTGCCCGGGCACCTGCGAGGTGGGCACCACACACAAGATGTGTGGTGACCTCACTAGAAGTGCGGTGCTCCCTCGTAAGTGCCCCAGAACTGCCCCAGATGGCACCTATAACACGGGCATTGTTGAGGGCACGCGAACATGCGGTGATAATACTTTTATTATCTTTCAGAATCTAAATCTAAAATGACATCTATGTTTCTAGTTAGTTCTCATAAGCTAATAAAATGTCCACAATTTATTTAAGAATCATGATTTTTCTTAACTGTCTTTTGCTGAATTTCTGCAGACTGTTTTCCATCGGGTTTAACTCTAGATATGCTGAATATTTTGAAAACAATTTGACTGAATGTTGTTGGTGGCTTAGTCACCAACAGCTTTCAGTCAAAATGTTTTCAAAATATTCAGTAGGTCCAGAGATATCCCCCATTGAAATTATTGTCTGGTGGCTAGCAGCAGTCAGACAGTTAAAAAGACTAATATTTTCAGATTGACAAGCTGATGCAGATTTATGGGGAGACGCTTCGAGCTCGGAAAAACAACTCCATTCCACGACAGCTACTGGTATTTGGCACAAAATGGACAGATGGAGTCGAGGCCTTGTGTCAAACATTTATGCTTCATGTTGTAATTGTTATTACATCGCGTTTTGAAGCGGCTATATACGGCGGAGTTGAACAGGTTAGACTTAAACTGTTTTGGTGTTTTGTATGTTTCTTGCCAGAAATGGGGTCAAGTAAAGATGCAATTAAATTTGAATTGTAAGATGTTTGGATCTGATGATTTGAAATCACTTGACTTTTCATTTATAGTTTAATATTTTGAAAAGTATTTCAAACACCAAATGCTTTTCAAATATTTTTCTCATATATATAGAGGTAGCTTAGTTTCGTAACTTAGTCTTTTAAGTTTAACCATTTAACATTCAAGCCAGCTAAAAATGGCTTCAGCAGTGGTCAATTTTCAGACCAAAAGAAGAGTATTTTGTACAAATTTACCACAGGAACGACTGGTTCGATAATTGTGCCAGTCATTACAGTGATAAATTTGGAAAAATAATGTGATTACTTTTGTATACATTTTGTTGCAATCTTTTATGGATTCCAATATGGAGAAATAACAGTGAACAATGAAACTTAATTAACCCTTTCACGGATGAATTCCCCATATTTCATTTTCAATGCTACCATACAGGAAAATTGTTGAATACTTTGAAGTTGATTTAACTGTAAGCTGTTGTTGCAAGCAGCAATGGCTTCCAGTCAAATTAATTTCAAAATATTCAACAGAATAAGTTTTATGTAGTAAATAATTAATTTTTTCAGGGATTTAATAGTGAAAGGGCTAAATAATAAACTACAATGCCTGTGACATAGAAGAAAAAGTTCCAATTAATCTTGATGTAGGCTACTCCGCAGCGTATAGAGCACTTATGTAAAGTTGTTGTCCAATTGTTCATTACCTACCATAATTTTCTACAGAACTTGACTAGATTCTGCAAAAAAGTGTTATAAATTCTGAAAAAATACGTAATAGTAATTTTAAGAGGACAAAATATGGTAACAAAAATGAATATCACTACTCTACCAGTTGTATCCTATCATATTTTTCACCATATACGCGGGGTTTATTCAATATTCTAATGGGTAATTAACACGTAAAACAGTCTGATAAATAACAGATTGATAAATACAACATAATGCATTAATTTTTTCAGCGACGAATCCCTCAAAAAGTATGTGACATTCGTTAAGATTTATATCATATTCTGTTGAATATTTTGAAATTCATTTGACTGGAAGCCATTGCTGCTTAAGGCAGCAATCGCTTTCAGTCATATTAATTTCAAAATATTCAACAGGTTTCCTGTTTGCTTGCCGTGAGATTGAGATATAAGGAAATTATTGGTGAAAAGGTTAATTATTTAATTCTCTGATGTCCGGAGTTGGAATTTCTATGAAAAATCAGTTGTAAACACAACATTCTGTTTACCTTGCACAAGATTTATAGTTTCTTCAAGCTAGGCGTAACGCGTAATTTGCCAGGTCACAATATTTGTCTTGGTTTCTGCTAGATCGTGCACCTCTGTTCATCAAAGCAAGTATTGACGACCATTCTTGGACTTGTGGCTTCCGTGTCATCTAAAGGAAACCAAAAGATCATTATATTTGCCACTGACACGAAAGATGTTTGTGTTTTGGACCAGGTGAGTATTTACCACTGAAATCCCAGTTTCTCATTTTCAGTAACATATATGCGGATAGATTTGAAACTAATGGAGGGATCCAATATCTTGCTCAAGTAATCAATTATGTCACATGTTAGCCGATGTCGCAATCATATGATGTAGATCTCTGTCATGAAAATCAAAAAGTCTGTCATGAAGTGTACAAATTGTATGTCTTTGATGAATTTACAATTTAATAGACATTCCGTTGAATATTTTCAAAGTAATTTCACTGGGAGCTGTTGCTGCCATACACAGCAGCTGTCCCAAGTCAAATTGTTTTCAAAATATTGAACAGCTTACTTGTATACTTACCTTAAAATTGGGACTCTGGGAATTCAGGTTTAAAAGTACCGTAATTTCTCGACTAAAGGCCGCCCTCGAATATAGGACGCTGTCCCAAATTTGACCAAAATCCGCCCAAAAAACTTGTATTCAAGTATAAGACGCTGTTAAATTTAGAAAAAACATACCTTTAAAAAATCGAAAATTGGTATCAAAAATAACCATCACTCCGCGTCATGTTTAATGCATGACTAAAAATTATCATGATGTTAGAGAAATTATTAAATAGGACCGCCTAAATATCGTGTATCTTCAATAAAGATTGTTTATTACATCAAAATCAATCTAATTTTGGCATAAAATGTCTCCTTGAAAACATCGAAATCGCGTGATAGAAACAGATTGTAATGGCTCTTTTGCGTTTGGAGGCGCTGTGTGATCTTATGCGCTAACGGGAGTTGGTTATCTGGCTCTTTTGTGATTGGAGGCGCTGTGTAATCTTATGCGCTAACGGGAGTTGGTTATCAAACGGGTACGGGAACATTCAGTTCCTATCGCGCAATGATGATATATAGCAATTTCCGAGTTCCGAGTCCAGAATATTTATATCCGAGTACTCGCTCTAATTAGAATAAAGATCTTTTGCGATTGGAGGCGAATCACGTGATTTATACACGTATCTTTTCTTAATGCCATTTTATGTCAAATTCTGGATTAATTTTGATGTAATAAGTGATATGTATTAAAGCAATATTTAGGCGCCCCAATTTAATAATTTCACTTCCGCTTGTTGTTTTTGGAGTATACATTAAACATAGTCATCAGGCGGCGCGAATTGGCTAGGGTAACAGTTAGTTCAATTTCCGTGGTATAATCTGTGACTTTTTAAGAAAAATTTCGACCCAAAAATGTGCGGAAGGAATGTTCTCGATTATAGTACGCACCCCCCTTTCTAGTACATGTGTTTTGACCAAAAAACTACGTCCTTTAGTCGAATTTTAACGGTATAAAAATCGATTCCAGTACATGTAAAGAAGTGATCTTAGTGTCGCTAGAAAGGGGCGGGGCATAGCTAGAATGGGGCGGGGATAGCAAAAAATGTCTTCTCTTCTCTCCGAAATATATCTTTCAATGGCCTTGTTACCATGGAATAAATCTAGAAAGTTTGCCTCAAATTTAATAGGTTCTTGCCTGATAACAAGGCTTCACTTGGGATTATGTTTTAGCAATAATCTCTGTTTGGCAGAATTATCGCTCCTGAAAAAACTGATTGGCTTTAGTTACTACTAGTTTATACTTTACTACTAGTTTATACTAGTATGTCATAATCTTGAAAAAATGCATTGACACATGATTTAAAATAAATGTTTTTACGTAAAATTGTCCTATCGAGACTAAATTTGTTTGCAAGTTGTCCACCGCTACTTTTGGTTTGGATGTCTGTCCATCCGTCTGTCCATTAATTTGTTAGGTCGGTGAGTCGGTCAGCGGATGGGTCTGTCAAATTTTTGACATTTCTGGCAATGCTGCCTACTTCGTAACAGTAGTGTGTTAGGACTTGTTATTCATTAAACTCTTCTGGTTTGTTTATTATTCTACTCATCATTTTATCTCTCACATTAGTAAAAAGAAATCAAAATTCAGTATTTGCATAATTATTAAACAGCTCCAAGTCAAATTTCTTTCAAAATATTCAACAGAATGCTCATTAAATTGTAAATTCACCATGAATATATATAATCCTGACATTTACTGTCACATGTTTGCCCCTTTCAAAAAGCATGGGTTAAGCTTAGCTTGAGATGGGCCGGGCATAGCTAAAACTTGATTCATACATTACTCTCGGTTCTGCCTGTCTGTCTGTCTGTCTGTCTGTATGCGTGAATGTGTGTTTGTGTATGTGTTTGTGCTCGAAGATGTTTCTCAAAAACCACTGATATGATTTGGCTCAGAATTTCAACCAAAAAAACTGTCTTACCCCGTAGAACAATTTCCAAACTGCTCGTATAAAACACCTTGATCCGGATCAGATCAACTTCTGTATCTATTGATATTCCAAGAACTATTGGTGCGATTTGGCTCAATTTTCAATATGACAAAAACAGGAGGGCACAGGTTTCCAATTTCTGATTGCTCTCATTGTTATTAATTTCAGAGTTTAAAGACAAACTGTTATTATTCTCTGATGATACACAGTGACATGGATTCACACCAGATTACTGGAGTGCTGAGGGAGTGGGCCATGCCTCATGAGTCAGACTCAAGACCTGTCTTAGGTAGGAATAGATGGCTCCATATATAGCTATGCCACGCCCTGTGCTAGCTAAGCTCCACCCACTTTGTATGCGTCGTAGCCTCAATTTTAACACTGAGCTTTAAATTCACAGAATTCTAATTTCAAAGTAATTTCAAGGTTGAATATTTCAAAACTAATTTAACCGTAGGCTGTTGATGACTCTGGCAGCAAGCAACAGCTTCATTCAAATTAGTTTCAAAATATTCAATATTTTTTTTTATTAAATTATAAATTCACCAAAGAAGGGTCCTGGACATGGACTTTGCGTCATACCTAACTTCCATATATGTAATTGACCCCACATCTGACAAAATGTCCCATGTTTTCTAGAGGAATTGGGCCATTTTACCCCAGTAAGCAAATGGCTCGGCAAAATCCTGCAAAGACATACAATTCATACACTTCCATAACAGACTCTTCGAGTTTTGTGATGGAGCTATCTTATTTTGACAGATGTCAGCTATCTAGTGACATTTAATTATATGTCAGATATTTGAGCAACAGATTGGATCTGTCTATAACCTGCTTTTGAAGAACGCGGTAATGTTGACATGTTGGCGACACCATTCTGTCTCCATACGTTGTGGTATGTGATATCATGGTGGCTCAGATCCAGTAGGTTATTTGACGTGACTATCCTGTTTATCCCTCTTAATACTCAAGCTGACCTCTGTAGTGGTCTTAAGAAATGGCCATTTGCAGACAAAGAGAAAACTATTCTTGGAAATTTACCACTGAAATGACTGGCTCAATATTCGAGTGGAAAATTGTCAAAAATAATCTCATTGGTCTGCAGATAAATGTTTTCTCTGAGAAAATTTCAATATTCTTGAACAAATTTGAGGGTTAAATTGTTTATTTTTCTAACAAGTAATTTTTTCACATCTGTGTGATAAGTGATAAATACCTCGTCTCATTTAATATTTCTTTCAGTTTGCTCCGATGACTGCTCGTTTGAGTTACAACTGACGGATGCGACAGCGGTTATCCATTACAATATCCCAGATAGCCAGACTAAGTTTGGTAATCGGCTGGCGACCATGGCTGACCATTACAATAAAATCTCAGATTCTGCACAGGTACTACTACTGTATTAAATCTATCTTAGTAGTTAATCTTAGCTATCGCTGCAATACGAATTCCGGTTTATTTTAAGCAGCAAACTTCAGCCAGTATTTTAGCGTGGCCAAGTGAGCTTATGCCACGGCAACTATCCATCGTCAGTCGGTCAGCCATCAACTTTTCTTTACAATATATCTCCTAAACAGCTTGGCAGATTTTAGTCAAATTTGGCTGGGAGGATCCTGTGGTGGTAGGCTCTAAAACTTTTATTCAGAAATTTGGCAGGTTGATTTTGGGTGAAAATCTTAGACTTTATTTTAAAGATTGCCTAAAATTGGGTTTTAGTTACGACTCGCAACTAGCATAATATGTCTTAAATTTCTAATGTTGAAAAAATGCATTGACCCATGATTTAAAATAAATGTGAAATGGTATTGATTTAAAAAGGTTTCCATTTGTCCTTAAATTATAAAGTATCTCAAGAAATTGTTGAGTATTTTGAAAATAATTTGACCGGAAGTCGTTGCTGCCTTAGGCAGCAATGACTTCCCATCAAATTACTTTCAAAATATTCCTCCCTATGTCATTGCTTTAAAATTGTGTTAGTGGTAAGTATTTCACTATTTTATACCATGTGTCTCTGTCCCTTTATCCAGGAGAGTGTGTACAGTCCAGTGTCAGCCATTAGCCACCTGGTAATCAGTGAGAAAACAGGTAAGGTGGCCAAGGCTCTAATCAGACTTCTTCGCAGAACCAAGTGCACCGTTCCTCTAGAATTGAAGCAGCTGGTTGAAGGCATGATGGAGGTAATTAGGATTGGGTTATTTTAGTGTGACTGCATTGCCACCTGCGTAGGATGGGCATCATAGGGTTAATCTGCGACCTTAATGTTTAATGCATAAGCTTGGAGAAGAATGAAGCGTCGACAAATCGTTGTACTTTGTCCATACCAGAGCCATTACAGTAAAATATGGTTTATGTTCAGATGCACAAATGAGAAAGATATCAGGAAAATAAGGCACTGTTAACCATTTAATGGTCAGGCGAGATCTTGAGAAATAGTCATTTACAAAGCAGGAATATATTGTTTTTAGCTCACCTCGCTTAAAGCGCCAAGTGAGCTTATGTTATGGGGGTTGTCCGTTGTCCATCCGTCCAGCAATTTTAACCAAATTTGGCTGGAGGGATCCTATAGTGGTAGGCTCCAGAAACTCTATTCAGAATTTTGATTGGACCTATTTTTGGTGAAAATCTTAAAATTTTACTGCAAATTGTCAAAACGCATCTTACCACTTGGTGGATTTTAAGCAAATTTGGCTGGATGATGCTATGGCATACTATACAGAATGTTGATCGTTAAATGTTTTGGGTGAAAATAATCTTAGGCCGAGTTCTCACTAGATACTTAACTGGCGTAGCGCAATGCTGAGGTATGGCATTATTCCTGATTAACTCTCCAGTGAGAACACGGCCTTAGATTTTATTCAAAATTTACTGGAAATTTTCAAATTGCTTCTTACCATTTTGACCGATTTCAACCCAATTTTGCTCTAAGGATCCTATGGTAATAGGCTCTGGAACTTCAATTCAGAATTTTTATTCGACAATCTTTTGTGAAAATTTTTAATTGTCAAATCGCTTATTAACCCTATAACCATCGAATTTATTCAAGAAAATTTAAATTTTTTTAGAAAATGTCCATGACCAAGAGAAAATAATTTTTTAAAATTTATAACCGGAATAACTGGCTTGGTTATCGAGCCAGTTTTTCCAGTGGTAAATTTTAAAAAATAGTCTTCGTTTTGTCTGCAAATGGACATTTCTCAAGGCCACTGCAGAAGATGTTTTTGGCTGATATGAGTTAAAGGGTTAACAGTTTGACTGATTTCAACCAGATTTAGGTAGAACGATCATATTGTAGTAGGCTCTCGAACATCCATTGAGAATTTTGATTCGTCACTTTTTGAGTGAAAATGTTAGATTTTATGAAAGATTTACTGGAAATGGTAAAAAAACATTGCGTTGGAACATGTAGGCTCTAAAATATCTATTAGAATTTTAATTGGTCGATTTTTTGGTGACCGTCTTGGATTTTCTGAAAATTGCCCATGGCCATTAAAAATACCACTCCTTACTGTTCAACTTTTTGCTGTAAATCTTAGATTTTATGAAAAATTTACCTGAAAGTGTCAAAATGGTTCTCCTCATTAACCGCTTGGTGGATTTCAAATTAATTTGGCTGGAACAAGCAGACACGACCCTATGAGTGTAGGCTTCAGAACCTATATACAGAGTTTCGATTGATCAACTTTTTTTGTCAAAAATGTGATGGAAATTGTTAAAATCTCATTAACCGCTTGAACGATTTCAACCCTAGCAAATTGGCTACAGGGAGACCCTATCGGGGTAGGCTCCAGAACTTCTATTCAGAATTTTGATTGGTCTATGTCTTGGGTGAAAATCTTTGATTTTATGAAAGATTTACTCGAACTTGTCAAAATGCTTCTCCTTTGCTGCTTTACATATTTCAACAAAATGGCTAAAAGTAATAACCACATCTGTCAGGTAAGGGCAAGTTAACCCTTTAATGCTCAAACTGGCCTCTGCAGTTGTTTTCTACTTCGAATAATACTTACCAGATGTACTATTATGATAATGCCTGTTATCTAGTCTAGCTCAAAATAAACAATTAAAACTGCACTCTCCTGGTCCTGCCCATACTGTGTCCGGGAATTACCATAGCCACAGGTACTGAGCCAATTCCCAATCACAGGCAGATTCGCTTATTTTGCAGACTTGGAAAGTCGCATGTTTTTTCTAGTCTAAAATTTGCTCAAATTTTCGAATTTACGCGTGCTCTCGCCTATTTGTTGCTGGCATCATGGAGGGAATAGGAAAGTCATCACAGGGGCAGGTTGTATCAATCTAGAATTTATACATTCATGCTGTAATGACTGATTGAAAATTTCTTAAATTGGCACAATTGTAGCCATTGTTGGAGTCGCTCCGGTACTCGCTAACTGTTTTATCTTATCCGGGTACTCGGTTAATTTCTCTTGCGACTCGGTTCCTTCCAAGATGGATGCGCTCATAGCCAAGATGGCAGCGCCCATGATTAATGTTTCGTTTCGGCTTGGCATGTCTATGTACTCTGTTATATGCCGATCTTTAGCTCTCGCTTCATTGTCGAGGGTGTTTGTAGCGATCGGCATTTATTTCTTGGCGTTATTAACGTTAGTTAATTTCCAAGTTGTGTTTATTAATTTTCACTCTAAAAAGTTTCAAATATTTCCTGCCTAAAGGCTTGATTATCATTAATTTAAGAGAAAGTGAATGTTTCTAAGTAATTTTACCTTACAATCAAGTCAATTGTGCATATTGCTCGTCATCGTATGTCATGTGCAGCGTTTTAATTTCACTTCAAGAGTATACTTACCTCCCTAATACTTTTGATATTGCTAAATATTGGCTTTCACTCAATAAACACTCAGATTTAAAACAGTTAGGTGCCCCTACTGGGCAGGGAGTCAGAGCGTAGTCTGGCGGATGCCAGCCCCACCTCCGCGCATGCGCAGACTAGCACTTCCTCTTTTTGCTAGATTATTGGCAAAGAGAACACACATGTCTTTTTGAGTCATAAGCTTTTTTGCTCTTAAACTGTTATTTCGTGTATCTTTTGGTGTGATAGTCACTTTTTTGGATGGCGGGAGGTTTCAATTCGCCACAGAAGGACTTAGGACCTTTAAATCAGGTGACTTCTAGTAAAATTAGCGAGTTTTCTTCCCGGTGTATTGTGTTTCCGGGACTCGCGGTTACCGTGATAAGCGCCTTAGTTAGTTGGGTTAGGTCAACTCGGTGCTTCCTAGGACTAATTTCTCTTTCTGTTTATGTCCACAGGTCTGTATGACGCTAGGTGGAGACAATCACAGTTGCTGAGAGTTAGTTTTCTCTCCACCATGGTTCCATTTCCTACTAACACTGTTAGGTTATCTAACCAAATGAAAAATATGTCCAGTGAGTTGGAGGCCTAGTATAAAGGTCTTCTCACTTTGCCCTCTTGATCCAATTCCTTCCCCATGAGGTGGAGAGAGTTAAGAGGCGTGCAGATGGTGGAGTTCTCCGGTTCGTCACGTTGGATGGTTTGTCTATACAAAGTGTCAGGTATCTAGTTATTGATAATGTGGTGATGTTAATTATTGTAAACAAACAAAGGGAGATAATTAACATTTTTGCCAGAAAAGAGTTATCTATATGTATCTGATGGTTGTGTAGTCAACTTATCCATTCAGCATACAATTCGTCCTTGCACTTGGATGTTTTGTTGGGATCGAATTTTTCCTGTCACGGGATTAATGACGTCATAATCAGCCTGGCTATGTGTTTATCAAGCAATTCAAGCGCTATGCTGGTTTCTGATGTATTTTGATCTTTATGATCGTTTTCCTTCTCTTTGAGTTGGATTGAGTTTCTAAGCTTAACTAGTTGCTCATACTCCTTGTCCTTTGCCCTGTTTCAGGGACCGGGTTGCGCGTCCTGTGGTCGTTTTCTGCCGGATAAGTTCTGGCCGCATCTGTGCTGTCAATGTAGCCCTTGTGGTCCATTGGTTAATTGTGACATATGTAAGCACTGGGGGGGGCGAGTTAATGTCCGAATTCTTGTGCTGTTTACAGGCGACGGACAGGGTGGTAGAGGAGGAGAAGAAGAAGAAGCGGAAACGAGAGGTTGTAAGTAGGAAGGGTAAGGGGAAGGTCTCGTCCGCGGTGGATATGGAGGCCTTCCGGACCGAGATGTTGGGAGAGATGAAGAGGACAATAAAGGATTTGGTTCCAGGGTTGCTTCGTGGCATGCTTCCTGGACCAAATCCTTTACTGTCCTCATCATCGGCTTCGGAGCAGGTAATCCCCGCCTCTGGATCGGTTTTCCTTAGACCGCTTCCGTTGTTCGACGATTCAGAGGTGGCCCCATTAGAGGGGGCGTTCCACGACCCTGGCAGCAGGCTTATTGCCGCGCCGATAGGGGACCGTGGACGGTTGTCGCTGGAACCCGCGGGCTGCTTATCAGTCCAGGGGTATCCGCACGCCGCGGTGGCCAGTACCTCCTATGGCACCGTTCCTGGTCAGCCCGGGTTAGCTCTCTTTGCTAACCCGGGGTCTAATCTTTCTGACCAGGGTAATGAGGATTACCTGCTAGGGTCGCCGTCTGACGACGTGGACATGGATGAAGACGTTTGTGCACCCCTCGCGGGGAATACAGGCGCCTTGTTCCACGGTTTTACTCACCCTGGAGTAAAGTCCGCGGCTCAGGTGGTGGCCCAGGGCGCTGCTGATGGCCAGCGGTACCGCATACCTCGGCTTGCCGAGGGTGTTGCTGGTGCTGGCCGGGCCCGTGGTGAGCCTATATATACCCCGCGCTCTGCCACGGTGCCTGCTCCTGGTCAAACCAGTGATATTCTCATGCCGGTGCTGTCAGGCCCGCGTGTTTTCCCTGGCTTGCCAGGTGTATCAGCATACCCGCCGTCAAGCTCTACTGCTTGCGCTCAGGAGGAAGACGAAGGACCCCGTCTTGTAGAGCGCTCGCAGTTAGCCACGGAGGAGGATTGGTATGACGCTTGCCAGTGGTTGGTGAGCGTTAGGCCTGATCTGCCCGTGGAGCAGTCGGCTAGCCAGCGTGTTCACACGCCGTGGTTAGCTGGGAAACCGACTGCTAACGCTATGCCTTCTCTGCCGCTGGCGGAGCATGTCGTTGACATGTTCAAGGCGGCGGAGGCGTCCATTAAGTCGAGTGGACGTCTCGCGAAGGCCCCTCGCGAGGTGGCCAGGCGTTGTCGCATCGTGCCCCTGGATTACCAGCGGTACGGTGTGGTACCCAAGCCCGGCGTGGATGACCGCGCGGCTTTGGGTGAGGATGCGCGGCCAGGCACCCGTTCTGACACGGGTGTCTTGTGCGCGAACGCGTTGCGTTCGGCGAATACCGCGTTGCGTGATGCGGAGGAGAGTGGGAGGGCTTCGATTGCCGCTCTGTCCCACGTCTCCCAGCTGTTACAGGGGGTAGTAACGGCATCCGCATCACGCCAGCCAAGTCCGGTCACTGTCCAGCGAACCATCCAGGATGGTATTAACCTGGCGCTGGACTGTGTGACTCGGGCGGTGACCAGGAGTGTCAGGGCAAGACGCACGTTTGCCCTGGACAATCTGTGCCCGTCTCAGGACCTGTACAATAGGCTACTGCGTACGCCTATGACGGGCCCTGGTCTTTTTGGAGGTGAGGGATGTCGCCACCTCCAGGAGACGGTCACCCTGGTGAATAACCAGAGGGCGCTGCGCGAGCAGTTTGATGTGCTGCGTCGTGCTAACGCTCGCGCCGCGGCCCCGGCGTATCGTCCCCTGCAGGCTCGAGGTGGTGCTGGCCAGGTCAGTGGCCAGCCACCGTCGCAGCGTCGGCCTCGGCCGCGTGCGATTCGGCCAGCAGCGAGGGGGGCGCAGGTTCCTCAGCCGCCGTCAGCCAGGCAGCCGCCCGCGCACCGAGGTGCGCGCGGGGCGGGGCGGGGCGCGCGAGGATCTGGGCGTGGTTATCGGTCCTGACAGGACGCTTACCGCGGTAAGAACCACTCCGGTGTGTATGGCGGCGGAGACAGTGCCGCTCTTGCATGCCTCGTGTCCACCGCGGTCCCTAGGTGGGCCGGTGGGAGGCCGGCTAGCCGGCCACATGCAAGAGTGGGAACGGTTAACTCAGGACCGTTTAGTCTTGCGATGGCTTTCCGTCGGGTATCATCCAGAGTGGGTGACAGGCCCGCCGTCGCGACTGTCTCTGGTGCCAATCTGGACTCCCATTCCGAGAGATCCAGAGCAAAGGTTGTGTATCGAGGAGGAGATAAATTCCCTCATACAAAAAGGAGCTATTCAGCCGGCACAAAGGTGTCCGGGCTTCTATTCAACCCTGTTCTTAGTAACAAAACGCACCGGTGGGTGGAGACCGATTCTCAACCTCAAGCCATTGAACAAGTTCATCGAGACGCCCAGTTTCAAGATGGAAACGGTGCGCTCGGTGTTGGCGGGGTTGGAGAGGGGGATGTGGACGGCGTCGATAGATTTGAAGGACGCTTATTTCCACATCCCCATCCACGGGAGTTTTTGTCGCTTCCTGAGATTTGCATTCCAGGGCAGACAGTGGGAATTCAGGGTGTTGCCCTTCGGAATTTCCACGGCTCCTCGGGTTTTCACCCGTGTGGTTCTTGCGATCACAGCATACCTCCGCAGGAGAAGCATAGCAGTCCACACGTACATAGACGACTGGCTGTTGAAAGCGCACACCCGGGAAAGTTTGTCCGCCAATCTGGAGATTGTTTTGAAAATTCTCACAGACTTGGGCTGGATGATCAATTTCCCAAAATCAGAGCTGACTCCATCCCAGAAGTTTGTTTACCTGGGGATGTTCTTCGATCTAGAGACAGGATATGTTTATCCTACTCAGGAGAGAGTTCAAATACTCATCTCGTTGATTCAGTCAGTGTGCGACAGTCGTCATGTCCTGGCACGGGTTTACTTGAGAATGCTGGGGTTGATGGTTTCGTTGGAACCAGTCATTCCTCAGGCCGCCTTACGCAGGCGGCCGATCCAGTTGTTTCTCATGACACAATGGACCCAGAGTACAGGTTCGCTGGACTCGAATGTGTCAGTGTTGGCGCCTCTGATTCACCACCTGCAATGGTGGTTGAATACAGAGAATCTCTTGCCGGGGGTTTTGCTAACCCCTCCCCACCCTCAGGTGACTGTGTATACAGATGCATCGATGGAGGGCTGGGGAGCTTGCCTGGAAGAATCCACGATATCAGGGCTTTGGAATCTGGAACAGTCACAGGAACATATAAATCTACTGGAGCTAAGAGCAGTAGTCCTGGGCCTGGAACATTTACAGAAAGTTCAGGGCAAGATTGTTCTTATTCGTTCAGACAACTCAACAGTTGTGACTTACATAAACCGCCAGGGCGGAACGAAGTCGCCCAGTCTCTGTATGATGACATGGAAACTGCTTTGTTGGTGTCTGGATCACCAGATTACCTTGAAAGCAGTTCATATTCCGGGAAGGTTAAACCTGCTAGCAGACTCATTGAGCCGAAGGATGAGTGTTTTACCCACGGAATGGCAACTAAATCAATGTGTGGCGGATCGTCTGTTCGACCATTGGGGGAAACCCAACATCGATTTGTTCGCAACGAAGAAGAATGCGAAGATGACGACGTACGTCTCTCCGATTCCGGATCCAAGCGCTTTCGCAACAGATGCGTTAGCTATCAGCTGGGGGAGAATGTATGCATACGCATTCCCTCCAGCAATCCTGATTCCAAAAATTCTTCAGAAAATCAGACAAGAGGAATGCCAAGTGCTTCTGATCGCCCCGGATTGGCCAAGCCGATCATGGTATACGGATCTGCTGGACCTTCTGGTCTGCAATCCGGTTCCTCTGCCTCTGATGGACGATATTATCTTCCAGGGCAAGGCCCTTCACAACAATCCGTCAATGTTCAGATTGACTGCGTGGATGTTGTCAAGGAATCTAGAATTAAGGAGGGCTTTTCTGAGCAAGCAGCCATGTTTATGGCCAAAGCCAGGAGGGGGTCAACCTCCAGAGCATATAATTATAAAATCAACAGATTTGCAGAATGGTGCTCAAAAAGATGTATTGATCCAATGGATTCATCTATTCAAGTAGTAGCTGATTTCCTCTGTCACCTCTATGATGCCTATAGCCTCAAGCCTAACTCTATTGCTGGTTATAAGTCAGCATTAATGTCTGTTATTCCTTGCTTGGCTAAGAGGGGAAGTGATGAAGTAAATACATTGAATGTATTAATTAAAGGCATGGGCAATCTAAGACCAAGGAATCCACCTGTGATTCCGTCTTGGAGTTTATCGCTAGTGCTTCAAGTACTAGGTGATAAGCCTTTTGAACCACTTAGTTCCATTTCTATGAAACTATTAACACTGAAGACTGTGTTTTTAATTGCTGCGGCCTCGGCTAGGCGTAGGAGTGAGATTCATGCCTTATCAGCCGAGGATGACCGTTTTGTGGTTTCAGGGGAAGGCCTTAAGCTGCTACCTAGGATTAATTTCTTGGCTAAAAATCAGTCGTTGAAATATCCAGGTCAACCTATTATTTTGCCTGCTTTAACTAGATATGATCCTAATTCTAAAGCATGGTGTCCCGTCCGGGCGCTGCGCCGGTACAAACAACGTACGGCGGCATGGCGCACCGACCAGTCAGCGTTATGGTTGTCATATATTGAACCCCATGGGAGGGCTTCTAAGGACACCATTTCCAGGTGGATTGTGGAATGCATTCAGTTTTGCCATAAATCCGCCACCGGGAAGCAGGTTGACGTGGCCAAGGCTCACAGTGTCCGCGGCGTAGTGACATCCACGGCCCTATTTAATGGGGTCCCTGTGGATGATATTATGTCGGTGGCTCAGTGGCACTGTGAGTCAAGTTTTACAGACCATTATCTCCGTGACACCTCTAATCCTCTCGCCTTGTCGGTTTTGAAAAAATAAATCGGTTTATATTTTTTGAGGTGATTTCCTCATTACTTATATATATCACAATTAATTTATGGAAACACCCACTTTTTTGGGCCTGCATCAGTCTTTACCAATGGGAAGATGATGTCAGCAGCCATTTTCAACAAGGTCAGTCTTGTTCATGTGTTGTCCGTTGTTGATTGTATTGTCACGATTACCCGTTATTAATATGGTGATGGTTTGTGTATTTGTGTGGTTCATTGTTGAGAGTTACGAAAATGGAGCTTTTTCGTCTCTGTCCTGTAGTACATGGCACTTGTACGTAGAGAGCGTATAGGACATTGAGGTCAGTCGACTCTTCCTCCCAGGAAGGAGGGGGGGGGGGAGCGCATATGACATTCGGTCATCTCTCATACATCGGTGGTGTTATCCGATGGTTAGTCAAATCCTGACTGTTTTTTCTTACAGTTTCAGAAGTTTAAGTGCCTTAAACGCAGAAAAGCGTATAGGGATGAGCTGGTCTTTTGACCTCGCCTCCCTCCCGCCAGATTCACTTTCGAATTCTGGCAATATCAAAAGTATTAGGGAGGTAAGTATACTCTTGAAGTGAAATAAACGAAATCTAGGATTTCTTTTTTCACGAGAGAGTTGATACTTACCTCCCTAGATACGGACCCGGCCTCTCCACCCCACAGAGGCTCGGTCTTCAGGCTCTTAATAGTTGCATGTGTGTCAGCCAATAATCTAGTCAGAGGAAGTGCTAGTCTGCGCATGCGCGGAGGTGGGGCTGGCATCTGCCAGACTACGCTCTGACTCCCTGCCCAGTAGGGGCACCTAACTGTTTTAAATCTGAGTGTTTATTGAGTGAAAGCCAATATTTAGCAATATCAAAAGTATTAGGGAGGTAAGTATCAACTCTCTCGTGAAAAAAGAAATCCTAGATTTCGTTTATTCTACTCTGTGTTCGCATAAGACCAAGAACCAGGACACTGTGTCAAAAGTGCAACAGGTTCATGAAGCGCAAGTTCAATGGTCATCACTGTGTGGCTTGCGCGAAGTGCAAAGTGGGAAGTCCTTGTGACGTGTGCGAAGTGGTCGTCGGAGTTGGTGGCAGAGTTCGAACGTGATCGACGTGTGCGTTTGGAGAGAATCGCGAGGGACAAGGCGGCCAAGCTGGTTCAGGCATCAGTGAAGGGACTGGAAGATCATCTGAACGAGCGAATGGATTCAGCATTGGGTGTATGGGCGGCCCAGTTTAAGGCAATGTTTGAGTCCTTGAAGTCCACGATGCAGGCTGGTGCAGGGCAAGCTTTCGGTGGTCTGGCTAGTTCTGCGGAGGGACAAGCACCTGTCCTTTCTCCGACCTTGGTTCAAGAGCCGACAGCGGAGGAGGAATATATTTCGTTAACGGCTCAACCAGGTACATCCCAGGGATCTCCCTTGGGATTTGTACGGGTTTGCCAAGCGGGTGGTGATGTCGACGTTCCGTCAGGCATTTTTCTCCCGGATTGCGCTCAACCCACGTCATTGGAGCCGTGTTTTGCGGTTCCTAGCGGCATCCCGGCGGCGTTAGGTGCGGCTCCTCTCGTAGTTCCGTCATCTACCATGGGGAAAGCGGCTGTAGTCCCGGCTCCCATGCTGGAGCCGATGGACTGCAGTGAATCTGTGTCCGGCAATTCGTTGGACACTGGTGCCGCTAGTAGTCAGGCTATGGACGCGCTTCATGTTGGAAGAAGTGCGGGCCATAGTTCTCAGCATGGATCATCGGTGGCCTACTCATCCAAGGGTGAGAAGGAAGATGAGAACGGTAGTCCATTGATGGATGAGTCCTCTTTTTGCACAGAAGCTGAATGGGTGCAGGTCCTTGACTGGATGACCGGCCATCTCGGGTTGGCATCGGATGAGGGATCTCGGCGCGATCCGGCGATGGAACGGATGTCAGAGCGAGCGGCTAGCGCTCTGTCAAGTGGCTCTTCGGCCATGCCGACACTCCCCTTGGACATGCAGACTTCTGACATGTTGGAGGTTGCGGCGTATCATCTTGTTCAGCCAGACTATGCATTGCCCAAGGTCCCGAATGGGATAAGGAGTAGGGTCCGTTTTCTTGAGCAGGCCTACCATCAGTATTCCCGAGTTCCACGGCTTTCCATCGGGGAGCGAGAGGCGTTGAATAGGCGTTGGCTGGCAAATCGAAGGGTCGTTCTCGTCCCTTAGTTTCCCAGGCCAATAAGGATCCTTTTAATGAGTTAACTCTCATTGAGGATGCGATGAGGGCAGTCATGGCTGTGCTCTCGCACGGATGTACCGTCCTGCAGGGTATGCTGACCTGCACGGTGGAAGGTGGGGAAGTGCCAGAGGCTGCTCCCGGAGTTGTCCGGACACCATGCGCTTGTCCCAGGATTCCCTGGCCAGGGTGATCACCAGATCATTGGCAGAGCGTAGGAGAATGGTTCTCGATTGTGTAGAACCAGGACCTGAGATGAGGGCTGCATTATCTTCTGCGCCTTTCATTGGTCCAGGCTTGTTCGGCGGCTCGGCACGGCAAGCCTTATCCAAGGTCGTGTCAATGGTCGCTGAGCAGGAAGCAGTCGGCAAGTTGTGGAAGTCGACTAAGAGGACACAGCCGCAGCAGTCCTACAAACAGCATTGGCATGAGCAACAGAGGCAGCGCCAAAGATCGCCCTTCCGTCCTTCTGGCCGTGATGCCCATCAGGCATCCGGATCGCAGGGACATGGCCGTTCGTCCTCATACAAGTCCTCTAATAAGAGGCCGTATGAGGAGGACAGGAAGGGTGGCGGTTCGGGTCGTGGCGGTTATCATAAAGATAGTCGTGGCGGCGGTCCCGGACCGTCATACTCTAAGAACCCGCAGGGCGGCCATGGAGGTCGGTCCTGATGGGTTTCCGGCGGAATCAGTTCCGGTGACGTCAGGAATGAAGGGAGTCGAGAATGTTCACCCACGCGATTTAGCGTCTTATCGTGCAATATCGACCGCCAGCTGTGTGCAGATTCCTACCGTCGGAGGCAGACTTCAACTGTTCTAAAGCCAATGGGAACGAGTCGTGTGAAATTGTTTAGTCTGTCAGTGGTTAAGAAATGGCTATGAACTGGACTAGCTCATCCGTCAATCGTTAATTCCGTTAACATCGACTCCAGTGTGGACTCCCGTTCCAAGGGAATCCGATCGTCTAGATGCCATTTGCTCAGAAATCGAAGCTCTTCAGCGGAAGAACGCGATTCAGCTAGTCCGCAATCAGTCCTCCCTAGGCTTCTATTCAATGATGTTCCTCGTTCCGAAACGTACCGGAGGTTGGAGACCAATTCTCAATCTCAAACCGTTGAACAAATTTATTCTTTCTCCAAAGTTTCAGATGGAGACTGTAGCAGCGGTGATGACAGGGCTGAGAAAAGGGCAGTGTCGATAGATCTGAAGGATGCATATTTTAATATTCCAATGTCAATTCCTTTTCAGATGTACTATGGCCCTCCCTCAGCCGCCCCGCTGAGGTGAGGCTGAGCTGCTTTCGCTGTTTGTCAAGGCAAATATAAGACGAATCTGACTGTGATTGGGAATTGACTCGGTACCTGCGGCTATGGTAATTCCCGGACACAGTATGGGCAGGACCAGGAGAGTGCGGAGTTTTAATTGGGTTTTTTTTAGCTAGACTAGATAATAGGCATTATCATAATAATACATCTGGTAAGTATTAAGAATTCTCGTAGAAACAAAAGCGGATGCTTTTTTGATTCAGCAAAGTCTATTTGCAGACCAAGAGAAGACTCCGAAAAAATTACCATTGGAATGCCTAGATCGTTGCCCAAGCCAGCCATTCCAGTGATTAATTTTCAAAAGTAAAAAATCAATATTCAATAGTCCAGCTACCTAGTGGTTCATCCTGGATAAATTGAAACACTGAAAACTGTTTGCCATGTCGTGCTAATGGTTAATAATTACGCAATATGAATATTCTGCTGTGTTTATGTCTTGCAGGGTGCTGAGGAGGCGAGGAAATACACTGGCCTATGTACATATCTCAAAGCATATGGTGTATGCAAGTATGATAATAACAATCACACTTAACAATGACTTCAATTAATCACACACACGCGCACACGCGCACACGCACGCCAATATAGCTAATATAACTATATGGGAGTTGTATAGCATGTGTGGTGGCATGTGCATGTGGTTGCTGGCAGGAGCGTGTGCTTGCGGGCGTGTGTGTGTGTGTGTGTGTGTGTGTGTGTGTGTGTGTATGTGTGTGTGTGTTTGCATGTGCGCAATGTATCCTGGCTGATATCTCAATTTTTACTAAATTAATCATTACCAAATTTTTATGAAAGATTGCCTAATATTTTGGGCTCACAGATTGTGGTCATGATGACGTCACCCAATATAACCCAATTATGGTCATTTTGTGGCATTTCCGGATGATGACTCCAGCTGAGCTGAAGAGATTTTCACCAGAGTTGTAGGAAGATGCTCTCAAGGGATTGAACAACCATTTTGATTTTCGGGTCATAATGTCAAAGGTCAAGGTTGTGGTAACCCAATTACTGAAATTTTCTGAAGAACCTTAATAACTTCGTGGTTATATAGTTATGGTGATCTAATTATAGGAATTCTTATATGATAACAGACGATAGCTGAAGTTCAGTTGAAGGGATTTTCAATGTTGAAAGTGAGCTTGTCCTCGAGTGTGTAATGGATACTATATTTCATTTCAAGAGATATACTTACCTCCCTAACACTATGATATTTCCCAAATATCGGTCTTAACTCAATAACCCCAGATTAAATAAGATAGGTGCCCTTATTGGGCAGGTAGACAGGTGACAGTCAGCCGGATGCCGGCCCCAACCTCGCGCATGGGCAGACTGTCACTGCCTCTTTCTTGACTATTGGCCTGAACCACATGCTAGTATTTATTTAATACTTGCTAAGTTTTTGCTCAATTATCTATCAAAGGTTCTTCTAGAGTGTTGATTATCATGTCTGATCATCATAATTCATCTGAGGCCACTTCAGGAACGAGTTACCAGGTGAACTCTAGTACAATTATGCTCTAATTACGTGGTGTCACCTGTTTCCATGACGTGGTATAGATGTTATAGGCGCTTAGAAAACTGGTAACTATTATCTGGCGCCATAAAATGCTAATATCTCTTTATGATTGTGTCAACAGGTTTCTGTAAGGAGGTTTGGTCACATCTAAAGATGTTTGTCTCTACTATTTCTCTATAAATGTTAGGAAAAAAGAATTTGCCCAGAATGATATAGGCTCCCATGAGAGAGCCCTTGTCATTCTGCTCTCTGATCTCACCCTTCCCTTTTAATAAATAAGTGAATGGTGATGAAGAGTGGTTGTCTGGTGGTGCTTCCAAGAGCTGGACGTGGTGGTATGCCTTTGCTAAAGGCTCGGGTACTCTAGTTATGCTTTATGGCACATTAAAATATTTGAAAATATTTGTAATTATTTGCTGCCAATATTTTTCAGTCATACTGTTTATCTGTATCATTATCATGAGCTATTACTGTGTTCACATTACTGTTTAGTGTGCTCTTGTATTCATACAATTCGTCTTACACCTGGATGTTGTTCGGCCCTTTCTTTTATGGAAATTATGACGTCATAATCAACCTTATTATTATTTTTAATATCCTCTTTGAGGCTGGTTGTTCATCTTTTCACCGTCCTTTGTAGGCCTATAGGTGGTTTTCATTCTCCTTTATGAGTTATTTAATTTATTTAAATTAATAAAGAAGCTTTTACTCATTGTCGTCATCTTGTCCCTTTTTTCAGAAGCCTTTTTGTGTCGGTTGTAACCGATCAATCAAATCAGTTTGCTCCTCGCCTCTGTGGAAAATGTTTACCTTGCGGTCCATTATTAAAATGTGATGTCTGTAAACAGTGGTGGTGGGGGGTGCGACTTATTCTCTGAGTTCTTGTCGTTACAGGCGAAGGATAAGGCGTCAGAGGAGGAGAAGTGTGTGAAGAAGAGTGTACATGTAAGTGGCAAGGGTAAGAGAAAGGCCTCTGTTTCTTCCGAAATGGAGACTTTCAGGTTGGAAATGATGGGGTAGATGAAAAAGACAAAAAAGATTTGGTACCAGAGCTGCTTCGCAGCATGCTCCCTGGGCCGAGTAATTTATTGTCTTCTTCATATGCTCCCGAGCAAAAAATCCTCACCGCTGATTCTGGTATCCGTTGTGGTCCGTGGGCCGAAAATGTTTCAGAATCAGTGGTGGCTTCAGTAGATCTTGGAAAGCCCGCCGCCTTGCCAATGGATCCTGGAGCAGGTCTAAATGATCCCGGCTGGAGGCTTGCCTCATCGGTTGATCTTGGACCGGCACCGCTGGACACAGGCCCGCGGCTAGAGTGTCCGCGCCCAAAAGGTACCGCCACCTCTTAGGGTACCTTCCCTGACCAGCCCGGGTTAGCGCTCTTTGCTAGCCAGAGGCAGTGTATGATGGCCAGGAGGAAGAGGATTTTCTGCTGGGTTCACCTGTTGAAGCCGTGGACATGGACACGGATGATTGTGCACCCCTGACGGGGGGCATGGCCGATTTTTTCCATGGAACTACTCCCGCAGGGTTAGCTTTGACGGCTCAAATGGTGGCCCGAGTTGGAGCGGATGACCACTGTTTCCATATACCTCGGCTTTTCAGCTGTGGCACAAGACAAGCCTGCACTCTCGGGGCCCGCATGTTTTCCATGGCTCCAGCCACGTTTACACCTGCGAGTGCAAGAGAGGATGACGGAGGCCTGCACCTTGTCGAGCACTCACAGGTGGCCACAGAGGAGGACTGGTCTGATGCATGCCAATGGCTGGTAAGCATTAGGCCAGAGCTCTGTAGAACAGTCGGCAAGCCAGCGGGACCAGCGGCCGTGGTTGGCTGCAAAGCCGGCAGTTACTGCCACGTTATCTCTGCCATTAGCAGAACATATACTTGATATATTCATGGCGGCAGAAACGTCCATTAAGCCATGGCCACGCCAGCACTGGCCAGCAGTGGGGGGGGGGGGCGGTGCGCAGGCTCCTCAAGCGCAGCCAGCCAGGCTGCCACCCAGCGGGCCGTGGCGCGCGTGACGTGGGCAGTGCAAGCCGTGGTGCACGAGGATCTGGTCGTGTTAATCGTGCCTGATCGGTCGATTTCCACAAGAACCAAACCAATGCTAGAACCAGAGACAGTCCCACTCTTGCACTGCTTATGTCCACCTCTCTCCCTAGGTGGACCCGTGGGAGGTTGTTTGCCCTTACACAAGCAGGAGTGGGAGCGGTTAACCCAGGACCGCTTAGTCTTGCGATGGCTTTCGGCCGGGTACCAGCCCTACTGGGTGATAGGCCCACCATCGGCAATCGCACCCGTCTCTGGTTCCAGTCTGGACTCATATTCCAAGAGATCCAGACCAACAGTTGTGCATAGAGGAAGAGATAAATTCCCTCATACAAAAAGGAGCAATTCAAGTGGCGCAAAATTGCCCGGGCTTCTATTCAACCATGTTTCTAGTGACAAAGAGCACTGGCGGGTGGAGACCAATTCTCAACCTCAAGCCATTGAACAAGTTCATAGATACACCGAGTTTCAAAATGGAAACAGTCAAAGCAGTGTTGGCGGGGTTGGAGATGGGAATGTGGACAGCGTCCATAGATCTGAAGGATGCTTATTTCCACATTCCAATTGCAAAGAGTTTTTGTCGGTACCTGCGATTCGCATTCCAGGGCTGAAAGTGGGAATTCAAAGTTTTACCATTCAGTATTTCCATGGCTCCTTGGGTCTTCACAAGGGTGATACATGCAATAACAGCATGCCTCTGCAGGAGAAGCCTAGCAGTCCACACTTACATAGACGATTGGCTGTTAAAAGCACACAATCGGGAAAGTTTTGCAGCAAATCTGGAGATGGTTTTGAAAACTCTCACAGACTTAGGCTGGTTAATAAACTTTCAGAAATCAGAGGTGACTTCATCCCAGAAGTTTGTTTACCTGGAAATGTTCTTCGATCTAGAGATAGGATATGTTTACCCGACTCAAGAGAGAGTAGAAATAATCATCTCAGTAATACAGTCAGTGTGCAACAGTCGTCATGTACTGGCATGGGTTTACTAGAGAATGCTGGGGTTGATGGTTTCTCTGAAACCAGTCATTCCACAGGCGGCCTTTCCAGTTATTTCTCATAACACAGTCGACCCAGAGGACAGGTTTCCTGGACTCAGAGGCGTCAGTGTTGGAACCTCTTTCACCACCTTCAATGGTGGATGAAGAGAGAGAATCTCCTGGCGGGTGTGATGCTCACCCCACCCACCCTCAAATAACAATGTACACAGATGCATCAGTGGAGCGATGGGGGTGGGGGGTGGGGGATTGTCTGGAAGAAGCCACAGTATCAGGGCTTTGGAATCTGGATCAGTCACAGGAGCATATAAATCTACTGGAATTACGAGCAGTAGTTCTGGGCCTGGAACATTTCTTAAAGAAAGTTCAGGGCAAGATTGTTCTAATTCGATCAGACAGCTCAACAGTAGTGACTTACATAAACCGCCAGGGCGGAACGAAGTCACCCAGTCTGTATGATGACTTGAAAACTGCTTTGCTGTTGTCTAGATCATATGATCACCTTGAAGGCAGTTCACATTTCGGGAAGGCTAAATCTGTTAGCAGACTCATTGAACCAAAGGATGAGTGTTTTGCCTATGGAATGGCAACTAAATCAATGTGAGGCGGATCGTCTGTTCGACCACTGGGGGAAACCCAACATAGATTTGTTCGCAACGAACAAGAATGTGAAGATGACGACGTATGTCTCTCCGATTCCAGATCCATGCGCTTACGCAACAGATGCATTAGCTATCAGCTGGGAGAGAATCTGTGCATACCCATTCCCACCAGCAATCCTGATTCAGAAAATCAGGCAGGAGGAGTGCCAAGTGCTTCTGATCGCCCCAAATTGGCCAAGCCGATCATGGTATATGGATCTGCTGGACCTTCTAGTCTGCAATCCGGTTCCTCTGCCTCTGCCTCTGATGGACAAACAGGAGAGGACCAAAATGTTTACAAGACAGAAAATTTATTAAAACTAGAAGATATTGGTAATCTCCAATTATATACAATAATAAAAGATTTTTTCAAAGGTAATCTACCAAATTCACTGTCTTCTCTCTTTAACCTAAACACTGAAATACACTCATACAACACCAGATCTAGACACAACTTTCACACAGAATGCAATAGAATGGAAATCTCAAAAATGAAAACCAGCTTTTCAAGCTACAAAACTCTGGAATAACACAGACACGAACACACGTACACAGATTATTAGTCAAAATTCCTACAAACATATTATTAAACAAATGTTCATTAATAAGTACTAAATCGAGTAATTGGACCTCACTCATATATTAGTTACTGCACCTTGATGCGCCTGGACACCACAGCAATTACCAGCAATTCATCATGAAGAACCACCTGTTAACAATATTGATATCACTGCTCTTGCCTTGCCGCTACACTCCGTTTTGACATATCGTCTACATAAAATAAAAGGTACTGCTGAATATTCTGGACCTAGTGGAATTTGTGGGAGAATTTTCTGCATAAGGCAGCAATGTCTTCTATTCCAAATGTGTGCAGAAGATTACTTACGTTATAACCAAAACAGTTTGTTGCTAGAATCATGTTGGCCATTGTTATCTTTACTGTATCATTAACCATAATCATATTTAATTTAATTAATTTTATTATATTATATTTTATACAGACAACACATCCCAAGGGTCATACCTCCTCTTGCTGGATGTTTTGAAGAGGACTTGACCGGGTGCTGTGGGTGGCTAAGCCACCAACAACTCTTGGGCGGGTGGCTTTTCTGAATATTCAGCGATTGTGCAGCTTCTGTGTTAAAATCTGAGTCAAATTGGACCAACACTCCTCAAGATCTACACAGATCCAGAACTTGATCATATCTAAGAGCTCTAAGAAACCCAGCCATGACAGACACTAAGAAATAGACTCGCACACAGATTCACATGGTCACATTTACTCGCTTTCCTCTAGGGAAAGAAGGTGATAGACAATAATAATAATAATAATAATAATAATAATAATAATAATATTAATAATAATAATAATAATAGAAGCAGGATGAACTTCAGCCCCCCCCCACCCATTCCACCCCCTTCATCCCCTAGCCCATTCCAATGAGTGAAATATGTTACCCACAGTATGAAAAACAATCAAAAACAAGTGAACCATGTTTGTTAAATGGCTTGCCTTTTTTTCTCTGTTTTTTATGTCAAATCCTATATTATTTGTCTGTAGTTATGTATAATATATTGTCATAATGCCTTATGTCTACTTATGTCAAATCATGTGTAATTTGTATGTTATTCTATGTCAGGGGTCCACAAGCTAATAGGCACAGCCTCCAGTGGACTCCCTGTTATCATATTGTAATTTGTAAGATTTACCAAGAGAATAAAATCAAATCAAAATCAAATCAAATATTGTTTTCCAGGGCAAGTCCCTTCACAACAAACCGTCAATGTTCCAACTGACTGCGTGGATGTTGTCAAGGAATCTAAAGGTAAGGAGGGCTTTTCTGAGCAAGCAGCCATGTTTATGGCAAAAGCCAGAAGGGGGTCACCCTCCAGAGCATATAACTGTAAAATCAATTGATTTGCAGAATGGTGCTCAAACAGAAATGTTAATCCAATGGATGCGTCTATTCAGGTAGTAGCCGATTTCCTCTGTCACCTGTATGATGCCTATACCCTCGAGCCTAACTCTATTGCTGGCTACAAGTCAGCTTTGATGTCACTTATCCCTTGCTTGGCTGATAGGGGAAGTGATGAAGTGTGTTCATTGAACACTTTAGTAAAAGGCATGGGTAATCTAAGACCGAGAAATCCTCCAGCGATTCCATCTTGGAGTTTATCTCTAGTAGTTCAAGTGCTAGCAGACAAGCCCTTTGAACCACTAAGTGCCATTTCTATGAAAATGTTGACTCTTAAGACTTTCTAATTGCTGCAGCCTCTGCAAGATGGAGAAGTGGGATTCATGCTTTATCCGCCGAGGCAGACCGTTATGTGGTTACAGCGGAAGGCCTTAGGCTTCTACCTAAGATAAATTTCATGGCTAACAACCAGTCTGAAATATCCAGGTCAACCAATTGTTTTACCAGCTTTGACTAGGTGTGATCCTAAATCAAAAGCATGGTGTTCAGTCCACGCATTAAACAGGTACAAACAACATACACAGGAATGGCGGATGGACCCATCCTCGTTATGGGTGTCTTATGCTGAACCCCATGGCAGGGCGTCAAAAGACACTATATCTAGGTGGATTGTGGAATGTATTCAATTTTGCCACAAATCTGCCACTGGTAAACATGTTGACTTAGCCAAAGCTCACAGTGTCCGTGGCGCAGTGGCGTCCACCGCGCTGTTTAACGGGGTGCCGGTGGATGACATTATATCGGTAGCTCAGTGGCACTGTGAGTCAAGTTTTACCGACCATTACCTCCGTGACACCACTAATCCTCTTGCCTTATCGATATTCAAGAGATGATCAGGTGTATATATTGTAGATAAGTTGCACTTGCTGTCTTCAGACAGCATATTTTAATTGTGGAAACAACCGCATATTCGTGTATCATATTTCCTTCACTGATAAGGACTGGATGGATACAGCTTTCATGCATAAGGTCAGTACTGCCTTTTGTTGTTACATAATTTATTGTCATGATGTATTACCCTTATTTAACAATAATGTAATGGTACTGTGTATTATGTGGTTCATTTATTGAGAGTATACGAAATGACGCCTTTCGTCTCTTAGCGTATGGGACATTGAGGTCATAGCTGCTCCTTTCCAAAAAGGAGGGTTGGGGGGGGGAGCGCATTTGCCATAGGGTCATTACTCTCACCATCGGTTGTGTTATCCGATGTTCAAATCATTGTCTGATTGTGTATGTCACACAATTTCAGATGTTAGTGCTTCATGCGCAAAAACGTGCAATGGATGAGCTGGTCTTTTTTTAACTCGCCTCCCTCCCACCAAATTCTCTTAAGAATTCTGGCAATATCAGAGTGTTAGGGAGGTAACTAAGTATGAAGTGAAATGAACGAAATCACAAATATACTTACCTCCCTAACATGGACGCAGCCTCTCCGCCCCACAGAGGCTCGCTCTTTAGGCTTTTAAGTTACATGTGTTGGCCAATAGTCGAGCTGAAGCAGTGACAGTCTGCATATGTGCGGGGTTTGGGCCGCCATCCGGCTGACTCATCTGTCTACCTGCCCAATAAGGGCACCTATCTTTTTTAATCGGGGGGTTATTGAGTGAAGATCGATATTTTGGAAATATCATAGTGTTAGGGAGGTAAGTATAACAACTCTCGTGAAAAAAGAAATCCGTGATTTCGTTTAGACTTTGGGATGAAAGGGCAAGGTCATGCTGACTATTTAATGCATACATTTTGTTCGTAGGAAGAATGAAATAGAGGAATGTGAACCGAGACACACGATTCGTCCGGAGCTGGACACGCCAGGACATGCCTCGCTATACAAGACATTGCCAGACTGTGGCAGTGTTACAGTGAGTTCTGTTCATAGTGATGTACTAATCTGTGTGATCATATGTGCTATTTATAGGACATGTAAGACATAATGCTATACTGATCATATACACTAAGGGAGATAATATTGTATTGATCATATACTCCAAGGGAGATAATGCTGTACTGATCATATACTCTAAGGGAGATAATACTATACTGATCATATATGCCAAGAGAGATAATACTGTACTGATCATATGTACTAAGGGAGATTAATATGTACTTACCATATACTCGAGATGATGCTGTACTGATCATATACACTAAGGGGGATAATCCTTTACTGATCATATACTATGTGATTAAAATGTACTTATTACATAGTACACGGAAGATAATGCTGTACTGATCATATACTCTAGGGAGATAAATCTGTACTTATCATATACACTAAGCGAGATAATCTGTACCGATCATACACTGCGAGATGAATCTGTGCTTATCATTTACTCTAAGGAAGATAATGCTGTACTGGTTATATACTCTAAGGGAGATCATGCTTTACTAATCATTTATGGTAAGGGAGATAATACTGTACTAATCACTCATAGCCAGTCTGCTTTCTCCATGTGGGTTTGCAAACCATCACCATCTTTATTTCTTCTGTGAAACAGAAGACATATGGGTATCACTTTTGCTGCTACGTTATTGCATCAGCGTCAGCGTTAAGTTCTGTGTTTAGTAAATCATGTTGGCTTGTTTAAACCTATTAAGACTAAACTTGGATACAGGGTTGCCCATGTTGTTATGAATCCACAAGACATTGAGGTCACATGGTCAAGTGTCAATATCATTGTGACGGTTGAGCAATTTAAAACTAATTGAACTGGGAGCTGTTGCTGCCTTAGGCCTCTCGCCCGCCTGCCTGTCCATCCATCTTCCTAGCCATCTGTCCATTCATTCATTCATCTATCTGTCCATCGGCCAATCCATCCATCTAGCCATCCACCCATTCACCTACCGACCTATCGATCCATCTGTTAATCTACCTATCTGTCCAGCCCACCCACCCACCCCATCCATTCGGCTATCCACCCACCTACCCCATCACATTAAGTCATACATCCATCTCTCTCGCCAGGTTCTTGTATGCAGTATTGCTGATGCCAGTTGTCTGTTTGTGCGCTTACTTGAGCACCATAGCTATGATGGCACTAAAACTGACCACAAAATGGAATACTCAAAGCTTCTCTTTGACATTACTCATTGGTTTGCTACACCAGAACACAAGATACCAATAGGTAAGTGCTTCTGATGAAGTCATTACCAGAAGATACCTTTTAAAGGCGCACATTCACACCAGAATGCTTCAAAATTTAAAAGTTTGTGTACCTCAATGTAATGAAGCAAAAATACATGTTAGCATATATATGATGATTTCAGTCTGTATAAATTATAATAATTTTTTAGCCCACCTGGCTTGAAAGGCCATGTGAGCTTGTGCCATGGCGGCCATCCGTCCATTGTACATCCATCAAATCTCTTCTTAAAGGTTTGACCGATTTCCACCAAATTTGGCAGAGATTTTATGAAAAATTTACTGGAAATGTCAAAATGCTTAGCTACTAGACATATTTCAACCAAATTTGGCTAGACTGATTCCATAGTGGTAGGTTCTAGAACTTCTTTTCAGAATTTTGATTGAACAATTTTTTGGGTGAAAAACCTAGATTTTATGATAAATTTACCGGAAATGGTCAAAATGCTACTTCTCTATAGCTGCTTGACATATTTCAACCAAACCTTTTGCTAATGGGGTTCTATGGTGGTAGGCTCTAGACCATATTGTCAGAATTTTGAATGATCAATTTTTTGTGTGAAAATCTTAGATTTTATGAAAAATCTGCTGAAAATGATCAAACTGCTACTCCTTAGCTGCTTGACATATTTCACCAAAATTTGACTAGATGGATTCTATGGTGGTACCTTCTAGAATAAACTTGTATTCAGAATTTTGACTGATACATTTTTTGGGTGAAAATCTTAGATTTTATGAAAAATTTACCAGAAATTGTCAAAACACTACTCCTTAGTTGCGTGATATATTTGAACCAAATTTGGCTAGAGGGACCCTATCATGGTAGACTCCAGAACTTCTATTCAGAATTTGAATTGGTTAATTTTTCAAATTGGAAATTGTTAAAAGGCTACTTCTCATTAACTGCTTGACAGATTTCTACTTAATTTGTCTGGAGCGAGTCGACTCTATGGGGCAAGGCTTCAGACTTTGTGTACATCGTTTTGATTGTTCAAGTTTTTCCATTGCCATCTTGAATTTTCTATAAAAATTGGCGGGAAATTGTTTAAAATGCTACTTATGACAATTTCAACCAAACTGGAATGGAAGGACCATATGGTTTAGAACAACTTTATGGAATTTTGATTGGTAAATTTTTCCGGTGGCCATCTTGTATTTTCCAAAAGTTTTGGGAAATCAGTTAAAAGGCGACTCCTCATTAAACGCTTGGCCGTTTTCAATCAACCTCAGCTGGAAAGACCCTAGGTTGGTAGGCTTCAGAACTTGTATACAGAATTTTGATTTGTCAGTTTTTCTGGCGGCCATTTGCATTTTCCAGAAATCCTTTAAAATGCTACTGTTCCTTAATCAATAGTCCGATTTCAGCGAAACTTGGATGGAATGATTGTATGGTGATCGTCTTCCGGAATGCTAATAAGTGTTTTGATTGGTTGATTTTTTTCACCAGTCACCTTAGATTTTCCAAAAAATTTTTAGAATTCCTTTAAAACGCTACTTAAGCAATGGACAGAGTTCAATGAAACCTAGCTGGAAGGATTCTGTGGTCATATGCTTCCAAAATTGTATACATGAATTTGATTGGTTAATTTTCACAGCGACCATCTGATTTTGAAAAGATATTCCAAAAGCCTTTAAATCACTACTACTACTACTACTACTACTACTACTACTACTACTACTACTACTACAACCACTTCCGCAGCCGCCGCTGCTGTTGTTACTACTACTACTACTACTACTACTACTACTACTACTACTACTACTACTACTACTACTAGTTACTACTACTACTAATACTACTACGGCTCGGTATCAAACAAACTTGGGTGGAATGACTGTGACAATAGGCTTCAAGAAATCAAATGAAAATATTAATTGGCCAATTTTTTGTATGGCCATCTTGGATTTTCCAAAAACTATTCATCATTAAATGTAAATGGTTAAAATGCTAATGGTCCAGGTGAGTGCAACAGGCCCTTGGGCCTCTTGTTTAGTTGCAGAGTTGAATTAGGAACTTGTATCCCTACATGTAAGTCAAATTTGCCACTAAAATATTGTATTAATCTATACAGAGAGAATTCATCATATGATAAGATTTATTTTGTTTCATTACATTGAAATGCACAATTTAGTCCTCTAAAAGTATACATTTCAATTGAAAATTTGTTATTTTTAGGCATCTTAGTGTGAAAGTGCACCTTGAAGCACATTTATATATGAAAGCTTATCCAAGATTAATGGAGGAATCCAGTTTCTCAGTCCATGTGTAGGCTGACATCATAGTTAATTATGTCTTGAATGACACGATTTAGTCCATCACAAATGCTTAATAGTCCGTCAAGTTTTACGAATTGTATGTCTTTGCTATTTAATAAACATTGTTGAATTTTTTGAAACCTGTTTGACTGGGTGCAGTTGTTGCCCTAGGCACTAACATCACTCAGTCAAATTAGCTTTAAAATATTCAACAACTTACTTGTATAGTTTTCTGGGAATTGAGATTCAGAAAGTGCATGGATCAATTGATCCCAACACAGGAAAAGCGTGGGTGGAGCTTAACTTTAGCTACAGATGGGTGGGGCATAGCTAAAACTGGATTCATCCATTAATCCTTTACTGGTCAGGAAAATTTACTTTCTTGCTCGGTGAAAATTTACCATTAATCTTGAATTTGTTCCCTCCTGTAGTTTTGCCGGAAGAGAATCTGGTGTGTGCTATTTTGGATAGGACTGGCGTGTATCACCGTGTACAGGTGGTAGATGTTAACCCCACAAGGCAGAGAAACACCCTTGCTAAGCGAGTTCATGTGAGCGTCGATAGTGATTAGTTAGCTTACTAATTGATAATACGAATTAGTGGCACTTAACCCATTAATGGTCAAGATTCTTCAAGAAAATTTAAAATCTTGCTGTTTGAATGTATATTTGCATGCCAAGATAAGACAATTTTTGAAAATTTACCACTGGAACATCGAGCCAGTAATTTCAGTGGTAAATTATCAAAAATTGTCTTATCGTGTCCTGCAAATGGACATTCCTCAAGACCACTGCAGTTTAGGCCAGCTTGACCATAAAAGGGTTAATAAAATGCTTGAAATTTGACTGAGAGAAATATTTTTTTAACCCTTTCACCGATGAATTCCCCGTATCTCATTTTCAAGGCAACCATACATGAAAAGATTGTTGAATATTTTGAAATGAATTGAGGGGAAGCCGTTGCTGCTGCTTCCAGTCAAATTCATTTCACAATATTCAACAGAATAAGTTTTATATCATAAAGAACTTACTTATTCAAGGATTTTTTGTTGAAAATGTTAACACATGATCTGTTGCTGATTGCACTTGCTGGTACCACTACTCAACAGTATGGTTAACCATTTCATGATCACGCCAGTCAAAACTAACCTTTACAATGGTCTTGAGAGATGCCCATTTGTAGGCCAGAAGACTAATTTTGGAATTGTACTGCTTGAATGATTATAGAGTCAGTCATTTCAATTGTAAATCTTCAAAAATAGCTTTCATTTTTCCTGCAAATGAACATTTCTTATGACCACTATAGAGGCTGATTTGGCCGGCTTGACTATTAAATGGTTGACCCTTTAACCCTCAAATTTGTTAAAGAAAATTTGAATTTTTTCATAGAAAATGTCCATTTGCAGACCAAGAGAATATTTTAGAAAATTTACCACTGGAATGACTGGCTCGGTTATCGAGCCAGTCATTCCAGTGGTAAATTTTCAGAAATATCCTTTTCTTGGTCTGCAAATGGACATTTCTCAAGACCACTGCAGAAACCATTTTTGGCTGGCTTGAATGTTAAATGATAAGGGAAATCTATGCTTCTGCAATAGATTAGTGTAGAACTGGGTTCTAGGTTTTTAAGAACTCGTAAAAATAATTTTTTCAGTAGCAATACTGAGTTGTAGAAACTTGTGTAATGGTTACCATTCTGTACAGAGGTATCAATTTTTATCTATGCCCCGCCCATTTCTAGCTACGCTTTTCAACTTTGTACATGTGTTGTAACCAATTTATCACCAACGGCTCCCAGTCAAATTAGTTTCAAATATTCAACAAAATGTTTATTAAATTGTAAATCCATTAAAAGGCATACAACTCGTACACATGACAGACTTTTTGAAATTCCGGACGGAGTTATAATACATCATAATGATTGTGACATCAGCTTTCATGTGATGTAATAGATTATGACATCATAAACCTGAGTAACAGATTGGAGTTCTCCATTGTATTTATTGTTCTAGGTGTACTACGTTGATCAAGGTAAGAAGGAGGAATGCTTGTCTGACCGTCTGTATAGAATACCTGAGGAGTTGAAAGACGTACCATTTCAGGTGAGAGATACTTGCTGTTTGGCGTGGAGAACCTAAATTTGAAATTGCTCAGTTCCCATGTTTAGTTTTACTTTATGTTAGGGTTGCACGATTATTCACTTTTCATAATCACGATCATTTAAAAATAATAATCGCGATCATACGATTAATCATGAACTATATTAACTATGTCAATGCTGCTTAGAGGACGTTATTATGCTACTGCAGATTGTAAGATTATGGGTTAGGCACATGGGTATGCATACATGGACAGAATATGCCACTTGCTGATTGCAAACAAAGGAATGTATGAAGATTCTTCTAGACGGAAAACGGAAGTTACCGTATTTCGATTAATTGTAGCCTATGCTCTAATAGAAGTCCACCCCCCCTAACCTTGACATATGAGCTCCAATGATTTCTTAGCAGTTTCAAAACGGCAAAACTCTGTATTAGAAGCCCACCCCCTAACTCGGCAGATTGTATATGAACATTTTTTTTAAGAGCAAATTTGTAAGAATAGTGTGTATAATAATAACAATCGTGTCACCGGGTGTGTCTACTTCAGACTGATCTCTGCCCTGTTACATTTCCAGCCCCTCTAGAAGTCAATACAGGCCTCAGATTTGTAAATCTTGACCACCTATTAGATTAATACTAATAGTAGGCCACGTATGTTCAAGATATAATAAAGTTTATTCCACACATTTGTCGTCAAAATGCGCTTAAAACAGTCGTGGCGTGATTAAATACCTTCCTTATAAATATATTTTAAGACCAAATTTATGTACCAAACAAGTACGGGAGAAAATGCACATCAATTTTGCAATGCCGATCAACATTAAATGATCCAAATTGAATTATTACGAACAACATAGCCGGCTTCTTAAGTTGGCGAGCCAGCGGTTCTTTTGCGATGGGAGGCAGCGTGTTCTCGCGAGATATTATATGCTAACGGGAGTTTATCAAACGGGTACCCGTTATTCAGATCAGTATAGTACTCAGTTCCTATCGTGCAACGATAATATATAGAAATTCCCGAGTTCCGAGTCCCCGATTCCAGAATATTTATATCGAGTACTAGCTCTAAAATAAACTCTTCAATTGGAGGCGAATCACGTGATTTGTATTTTTTCACATCAAGAGTATACTTACCTCCCTAATACTTTTGATATTGCTAAATATCGGCTTTCACTCTATAAACACTCAGATTAAAACAGTTAGGTGCCCCTACTGGGCAGGGAGTCAGAGCGTAGTCTGGCGGATGCCAGCCCCACCACCGCGCATGCGCAGACTAGCACTTCCTCTTTGCTAATTTATTGGCAGAGAGTCTACACATGTTTTTGTGCTAGAGCTTTTCTTTACTCAATTCATAGTCTTTTTGTGTGAATTTGGAAGTGATTATCCCTGATAAAGATGGCAGAAAGGATGACTTCGCCAGAGGAGGGCCCAGGACCTTTAAATCAGGTGACTTCTAGTAAAATTAGCGAGTTTTTCTCCCGGTGTAATGTGTTTCCGGGACTCGCGTTTACCGTGATAAGCGCCTTGTTTAGTTGGTTTATTTCAACTAGGTGCTATATAATACTAATCTCTCTTTGTGTTTATGTCCACAGGTCTGTGTGACGATATGTAATGGACATCACATCAGCAGAGGTTTTGTTTCTCTCCACCATGGTTCCATTTCCTACTAATACTGTTAGGTTATCTAACCAAAAATTTTATGTCCAGTGAGTCGGAGGCCTAGTATAAAGGTCTTCTCACTTTGCCCTCTTGATCCAATTCCTTCCCCTATAGGTGGAGAGAGTTAAGAGGCGTTCAGTTGGTGGAGTGCTCCAGTTCATCACGTTGGATGGTTTGTCTATACAAAGTGTCAGGTATCTAATTATTGATATGAGGTGATGTTAATTATTTAGAGAGGAAAGGGAGATAATTAACAGTATTTGCCATTGTTATCAGTATATATCTGATGGTTGTGTAGTCGAAATGTCCATTCTGCACATGTTCTGGTTAGAGATACAATTCGTCCTTGCACTTGGATGTTTGTTGGGGATCGATTTTTTCCTGTCATAGGATTAATGACGTCATAATCAGCCTTGCTCTTTATTAACAATTAAAGTTTGTCCAAAGCTGGTTTTCTGATGAATATTGATCTTTATGATCATTTTCCTTCTCTTGAGTTGGTGAGTTTCTGAGCTTAACTAGATTGCTCATACTCCTCATCCTTTGCCCTGTTTCAGAGACCTGGTTGTGCGTCCTGTGGACGGTTTTTGAAGGACAAGTTTGTGCCTCATCTCTGTTATCAGTGTAGCCCCTGTGGTCCCTTGCTTAATTGCGAGATATGTAAGCACTGGGGGGGGGGGGGGGGGGCGAGCTAATGTCCGAATTCTTGTGCTTGCAGGCGAAGGACAAGGTGGTGGAGGAGGAGAAGAAGAAGCAGAAAAGAGAGGGTGTGAGTAAGAAGGGTAAGAGGAAGGCTTCGTCCGCGGTGGACATGGAGGCCTTCCGGACCAAGATGTTGGGAGAGATGAGGAGGACAATAAAGGATTTGGTTCCAGAGTTGCTTCGTGGCATGCTTCCTGGACCAAATCCTTTGCTGTCCTCATCATCTGCTTCGGAGCAGGTAATCCCCACCTCTGAATCACCTTTCCTTAGTACGCTTCCGTTGTTCGAAGATTCAGAGGTGGCCCCATTAGAGGGGGCGTTCCACGACCCTGGCAGCAGGCTTCGTGCCGCGCCGAGGGCCCGTGGACGGTTGTCGCTGGAACCCGCGGGCTGCTTATCAGTCCAGGGGTATCCGCACGCCGCGGGTGCCAGTACCTCCTATGGCACCTTCCCTGGCCAGTCCGGGTTAGCTCTCTTTGCTGACCCGGAGTCTAATCTGTCTGGCCAGGAGGATGAGGATTACCTGTTGGGGTCGCCGTCTGAGGACGTGGCCATGGATTATGACGTCTGTGCACCCCTCGCGGGGAATACAGGCGACTTATTCCACGGTTCTACTCACGCAGGGGTAGAATCCACGGTTCAGACTGTGGCCCTGGGCGCTGAGGGCCAGCGTTACCGCATACCTCGGCTTGCCGAGAGTGTCGCTGGTGCTGGCCGGGGCCGTGGTGGGGCGGTATGTGCCCCGCGCTCTACCACGGCGCCTGCTCCTGGTCAAGCCAGTGAGATTAGCATGCCGGTGTTGTCATGCCCGCATGCTCTCCCTGGCTTGCCAGGGGTATCAGCGTATCCGCCGTCAAGCTCTGTTGCTTGCGCTCAGGAGGAAGACGAAGGCCCCCGTCTTGTAGAGCGCTCGCAGCTAGCCACGGAGGAGGATTGGTCTGACGCTTGCCAGTGGTTGGTGAGTGTTAGACCAGATCTGCCCGTGGAGCAGTCGGCTAGCCAGCGTGACCACAGGCCGTGGTTAGCTGGTAAGCCTACTGCTAACGCTATGCCTTCTCTGCCGCTGGCAGAGCATGTCGTTGACATGTTCGAGGCGGCGGAGACGTCCATTAAGTCGAGTGGACGTCTCGCGAAGGCCCCGCGCGAGGGGGCCGGGCGTTGCCGCATCGTGCCCCTGGATTACCAGCGGTACGGTGTGGTACCTAAGCCGAGCGTGGATGACCGCGCGGCTTTGGGTGAGGATGCGTGGCCAGGCTCCCGTTCTGACACGGGAATCTTGTGTTCGAACGCGTTGCGTTCAGCAAATACCGCGTTGCGTGATGCGGAGGAGAGTGGGAGGGCTTCGATTGCCGCTCTGTCCCACGTCTCCCAGCTGTTACAAGGGGTAGTAACAGCATCCGCATCGCGCCAGCCAAGTCCGGTCACAGTCCAGCGAGCCATCCAGGATGGTATCAACCTGGCTCTGGACTGTATGACTCGGGCGGTGACCAGGAGTGTCCGGGCAAGGCGCACATTTGCCTTGGACAATCTGTGCCCGTCCCAGGACCTGTACAATAGGCTACTGCGTATGCCTATGACAGGTCCTGGTCTCTTTGGAGGTGAGGGATGTAGGCACCTCCAGGAGACGGTTACTCTGGTAAATAACCAGAGGGCGCTGCGCGAGCAGTTTGAGGTGCTTCGTCGTGCTAACGTTCGCGCCGCACCCCCTGCGTATCGTCCCCTGCAGGCTCGAGGTGGTGGTGGCCAGGTCAGAGGCCAACCACCATCGCAGCGTCGGCCTCGGCCGCGTGCGATTCGGCCAGCAGCGAGGGGGGCGCAGTCAGCCAGGCAGCCGCCCGCGCACCGTGGTGCGCGCGGTGCTGGTCGTGGCGCGCGAGGATCTGGGCGTGGTAATCGTTCCTGATGGGACGGTTACCGCGATGAGAACCGCTCCGGTGTTTCTGGCAAAGGAGACAGTGCCGCTCTTGCACTCCTTATGTCCACCTCTATCCCTAGGTGGACCGGTGGGAGGCCGGCTAGCCGACCACATGCAAGAGTGGGAACGGTTAACTCAGGACCGTTTAGTCTTGCGATGGCTTTCAGTCGGGTATCATCCCGATTGGATGACAGGCCCGCCATCGCGACTGTCTCTAGTGCCGATCTGGACTCCAAATCCGAGAGATCCAGAGCAAAGGTTGTGTATCGAGGAGGAAATAAATTCCCTCATACAAAAAGGAGCTATTCAGCCGGCACAAAGGTGTCCGGGCTTCTATTCAACCCTGTTCTTAGTAACAAAAAACACCGGAGGGTGGAGACCAATTCTCAACCTCAAGCCATTGAACAAGTTCATAGAGACGCCCAGTTTCAAGATGGAGACTGTGCGCTCGGTGTTGGCGGGGTTAGAGAGGGGAATGTGGACAGCGTCGATAGATTTGAAGGACGCTTATTTCCACATCCCCATACACAGGAATTTCCGTCGCTTCCTGAGATTTGCATTCCAGGGCAGACAGTGGGAATTCAGGGTGTTACCCTTCGGAATTTCCACGGCTCCTCGGGTTTTCACCCGTGTGGTTCTTGCGATCACCGCATACCTCCGCAGGAGAAGCATAGCAGTCCACACGTACATAGACGACTGGCTGTTGAAAGCGCACACCCAGGAAAGTTTATCGGCCAGTCTGGAGATTGTTTTGAAGACTCTCACAGACTTGGGCTGGATGATCAATTTCCCAAAATCAGAGCTGACTCCATCCCAGAAGTTTGTTAACCTGGGAATGTTCTTCGATCTAGAGACAGGATATGTTTTTCCTACTCAGGAGAGAGTTCAGAAACTCATCTCATTAATTCAGTCAGTGTGCGACAGTCGTCATGTCCTGGCACGGGTTTACTTGAGAATGCTGGGGTTGATGGTTTCATTGGAACCAGTCATTCCTCAGGCCGCCTTACGCAGGCGGCCGATCCAGTTATTTCTCATGACACAACGGACCCAGAGTACAGGTTCGCTGGACTCGAACGTGTCAGTGTTGGCGCCTCTGATTCATCACCTGCAATGGTGGTTGGACACAGAGAATCTCTTGGTGGGGGTTATGCTAACCCCTCCCCACCCTCAGGTGACTGTGTATACAGATGCATCGATGGAGGGCTGGGGAGCTTGCCTGGAAGAATCCACGATATCAGGGCTTTGGAATCTGGAACAGTCAAAGGAACATATAAATCTACTGGAGCTAAGAGCAGTAGTCCTGGGCCTGGAACATTTCTTACAGAAAGTTCAGGGCAAGATTGTTCTTATTCGTTCAGACAACTCAACAGTAGTGACTTACATAAACCGCCAGGGCGGAACGAAGTCGCCCAGTCTCTGTATGATGACATGGGGACTGCTTTCTTGGTGCCTGGATCACCAGATTACCTTGAAAGCAGTTCATATTCCGGGAAGGTTAAATCTGCTAGCAGACTCATTGAGCCGGAGGATGAGTGTTTTACCCACGGAATGGCAACTAAATCAATGTGTGGCGGATCGTCTGTTCGACCATTGGGGGAAACCCACATCGATTTGTTCGCAACGAAGAAGAATGCGAAGATGACAACGTACGTCTCTCCGATTCCGGATCCAAGCGCTTTCGCAGCAGATGCGTTAGCTATCAGCTGGGGGAGAATGTATGCATACGCATTCCCTCCAGCAATCCTGATTCCAAAAATTCTTCAGAAAATCAGACAGGAGGAATGCCAAGTGCTTCTGATCGCTCCGGATTGGCCAAGCCGATCATGGTATACGGATCTGCTGGACCTTCTGGTCTGCAATCCGGTTCCTCTGCCTCTGATGGACGACATTATCTTCCAGGGCAAGGCCCTTCACAACAATCCATCAATGTTCAGATTGACTGCGTGGATGTTGTCAAGGAATCTAGAATTAAGGAGGGCTTTTCTGAGCAAGCAGCCATGTTTATGGCCAAAGCCAGGAGGGGGTCAACCTCCAGAGCATATAATTATAAAATCAACAGATTTGCAGAATGGTGCTCAAAAAGATGTATTGATCCAATGGATTCATCTATTCAGGTAGTAGCTGATTTCGTCTGTCACCTGTATGATGCCTATAGCCTCAAGCCTAACTCTATTGCTGGTTATAAGTCAGCTTTAATGTCTGTTATTCCTTGCTTGGCTAAGAGGGGAAGTGATGAAGTAAATACATTAAATGTATTAATTAAAGGCATGGGCAATCTAAGACCAAGGAATCCCCCTGTGATTCCGTCTTGGAGTTTATCGCTAGTGCTTCAAGTACTAGGTGATAAGCCTTTTGAACCACTTAGTTCCATTTCTATGAAACTATTAACACTGAAGACTGTGTTTTTAATTGCTGCGGCCTCGGCTAGGCGTAGAAGTGAAATTCATGCCTTATGAGCCGAGGATGACCGTTTTGTGGTTTCAGGGGAAGGCCTTAAGCTGCTACCTAGGATTAATTTCTTGGCTAAGAATCAGTCGTTGAAATATCCAGGTCAACCTATTGTTTTGCCTGCTTTAACTAGATATGATCCTAATTCTAAAGCATGGTGTCCCGTCTGGGCGCTTCTCCGGTACAAACAACGAACATCGGAGTGGCGCACCGACCAGTCGGTGTTATGGTTGTCATATATTGAACCCCATGGCAGGGCTTGTAAGGACACCATTTCCAGGTGGATTGTAGAATGCATTCAGTTTTGTCATAAATCCGCCACCGGGAAGCAGGTTGACGTGGCCAAGGCTCACAGTGTCCGCGCCGTAGTGACATCCACTGCCCTATTTAATGGGGTCCCTGTGGATGATATTATGTAGGTGGCTCAGTGGCACTGTGAGTCAAGTTTTACAGACCATTATCTCCGTGACACCTCTAATCCTCTCGCCTTGTCGATTTTGAAAAAATAACTAGGCGTATATTTTTGATGAGGTTTCCTCATTGCTTATATATTTCACAATTAATTTATGGAAATAACCACTTTTTTGGGACTGCATCATTCTTCACCAATGGGAAGATGATGTCAGCAGCTTTTCAACAAGGTCAGTCTTGTGCATGGGTTGTCCATTGTTGATTGTCTTGTCACGTTACCCGTTATTAATATGATGGTGGTTTTGTGTATTTATGTGGTTCATTGTTGAGAGTATACGAAACGGGAGTTTTTTCGTCTCTGTCCTGTAGTACATGGCACATGTACGTAGAGAGCGTATAGGACATTGAGGTCATTCGACTCTTCCTCCCAGGAAGGAGGGGGGGGAGCGCATATGACATTCGGTCATCTCTCATACATTGGTGGTGTTATCCGATGGCTAGTCAAATCCTGACTGTTTTTTCATACAGTTTCAGAAGTTTAAGTGCCTTAAACGCAGAAAAGCGTATAGGGATGAGCTGGTCTTTTGACCTCACCTCCCTCCCGCCGAATTCACTGTCGAATTCTGGCAATATCAAAAGTATTAGGGAGGTAAGTATACTCTTGATGTGAAATAAACGAAATCAAGGATTTCTTTTTTCACGAGAGAGTTGATACTTACCTCCCTAGATACGGACCCGGCCTCTCCACCCCACAGAGGCTCGGTCTTCAGGCTCTTAATAGTTGCATGTGTATCAGCCAATAAATTAGTCAGAGGAAGTGCTAGTCTGCGCATGCGCGGTGGTGGGGCTGGCATCCGCCAGACTACGCTCTGACTCCCTGCCCAGTAGGGGCACCTAACTGTTTTAATCTGAGTGTTTATTGAGTGAAAGCCGATATTTAGCAATATCAAAAGTATTAGGGAGGTAAGTATCAACTCTCTCGTGAAAAAAGAAATCCTTGATTTCGTTTATTTCGCGACGCCATTTTATATCACATTGTGAATTAATTTTGATGTAATAAACGACCTTTATTAAAGGATACACAATATTTAGGCACTCGAATCAATTAATTTCACTTCCCCAGTGATGTTTTGAGGTATACATTAAACATAGGTGTAGGCGGTGAGAATTTTTACAGGAGAAAATGCGTTGAATTCCTGTGGTATCAGTTTTAGACCTTTTTTGAGACCGTTAGCGCATAACTATTCAGGGAATGGGGAATGCGGGATAAGCGTGTGTGATTACAACAACAATGACAAATAGCAACCAAGTGAACAATCTTTATTCATCTAAAACTAATGATGAGTCAATACAAACAAATCGGTTATTTATTTAGTTTATTTAATCATTCACACATTCGGCTGATATCCGGATGTTTGTTTCCATGATTAGTACCACGAGTAGAGTTTCACAAGCATAAGTGTCTTGGCAAAAATTTCAACATGGCGATTATACGATTATTTCAATGGTCCACGATCATTTTGAATTAATCGAAAAATCGTGCAACCCTACTTTATATACACCTGCGCAAAGTTGGTGCCTATAATGTCATGGTGGTCCGTCTGTTCATTCATCTGATTTGTATGAGATCCAGATTTCAATGATATTTTAAGCTGCACTCGCAATTCTCCAATGGACCTTTCCAGAGTATCCATCTATCAGCTGACGTTATATGATGTCATAATCAGCTAAGCAGCCTGTAGGATGACATCATAATCATTACGTCATAAATGATTCTATATGGCTCGTCTTTAACTCTTAATCGTCCGACACGTACGAATTGTATGTCTTTACTATTTAATAAGTATGCTTTTGAATATTTTGAAACTAATTTGACTGGGCGCTTTTGCTGCCATAGTTCAAAATATTCAACAGCTTACATGTATAGTTTTCTACAAATTGATAGTCAGGGAGTTCAGAGATCGATCGATCCCAATACGGACGTGGTGTGGGTGAAGCTTAGATTGAGATGGGCGGGGCATAGCTCAAAATGGAAAGGTCCATTGTCTTGTTATTTGTCTTAATTTGATTGACAGGCTATTGAAGTGTACATATCCCGAGTGAAACCTGTGGATAAGGTTATAGAATGGACGAAAAAGGTAAGCAAAAGGTATTCAAGTAGTTTTATTAAGAATTCTTACATGTAGGGTGTTTTAGTTTTAGATTCAACTTATCATATTATCCCTTTAATTCTTGAATTTGGTCAAGAAAATTTTAATTTTCTCGTAGAACCTGTTAATTCGCATGCCAAGAGAAAATTTAATTTGACAATTTACCACTGGAATGACTGGTTCGATTATCGAGTTAGTCATTCTTGTGGTAAATGTTAAAAAAAGGCTTCTTGGCGTGTAAATTGACATTTCCTAAGACAACTGCAACAGCTGTCTGGCCAACTTGAGAATTAAAATGTTTTAATTGAATTGTTATTTTCATGGTACAGAATGACAATGGATGAATCTAGTTTTAGCTATTACCCACCCATCTCTAGCTAAACTTCACGCACACTGCCCTTGTTGGGATCAATCTATCCATGCACTCCGTGCATCTAAATTTTCAGAATGCTACAGGTAAGCTGTTGAATATTTACAGCACCCAGTCAAATTAGTTTCAAAATATTCAACAGAATGTTTATTAAATAGTAAAGACATACAATTCGTACAACTTGACAGGCTATTAAGTGTTTATGCCGGACATAATCACGTCATTCATGGCATAATTGATTGTGACATCAGCCTACATGTGATGTTGTTGATTATGACGTCATATGATTGATTGATAAACTGGATCCCTCCATTACACAAATATCGGCCAATGTTGCAGGCAATATTGAAATGGGTCAAATCACAACACGAGAGCTATGTATATGTGCAGAAAAATGTAGTGTTTGTATTTAAATTTAATATTTAAATTTGAATAGTATGTTAGGGACAGTGAGCTAACCGTTTAACCCTTGAAATTCTTGTCTCAAATTCCAGGCAACAATTTTACAATTTTGAAACTAATTTTACTGAAACATGTTGCTGCTATAAAATTAGTTTCAAAATATTCAACAATCTACCTGCAATATGGTTGCTTTGAAACTCAAACAATTTGATTTTCTAGTTCTAGAAAATTGACAAACTTGTTGGTGCTGTGGTACGAATAATGTCACTCATTAAGTTATAACTTAGAGCAACGTTGTTTTCAAAATAAACATTTGTTAATATGGTAGAGAGAACTGTTTAATGTGTACTGAGCAAAAGAGAGTGTGAGTGATAGAGAGATAGAGAGAGAGAGAGAGAGAGAGAGAGAGAGAGGGAGGGAGAGAGAGGGAGAGGGAGGGAGGGCGAGTGGGTTGATGGGGGAGGGAGGGAAGCACGGAGAAAAGGGATGGGAGATGAGGGAGGGAGAGAGATCAATGACTTAGCTCTATAAATCATCACTTGTGTATTTCAGGCCACTGTATTTATGTATGATACCGTGAATGGTAAGGAGCTCAGGGGCAAAATAGTTCTCAGGTACGTAGAAAGGAGCTGGCAAATTCATCAGTGAATACCAAAAGGTCCCATTGCTCAAACATTTTGTTAGTCTTACCACGAAGTCGTGCTTGCATCCATGTGTATGCGTGTTCTACGCGGGGAATCTTGACGAAGTGAGGAATCCAGTTTCTCAGTCAATCATATGGCGTCACATGTAGGCTGATGTCGTAGTTATCAATTCAGTCAAGAATTACGCATATAGTCTGTCATAAACGCTTAATAGTCCAACAAGTTGTGCGAACTGTATGTCTTTACTAGTTAATAAACATTCTTTTGAATATTTTAAAACTAATTTGACTAAGCGCTATGGCAGAAACAGCACCCAGTCAAATTAGTTTCAGAACATTCCACTCCTTACCTGTATAGTTTTCTGGAAATTGAGATTCAGAGAGAGATCGATCGATCCTAAAATGGGCAATTTGTGGGTGGAGTTTAACTAGAGAGTGCCAGGATATAGCTAAAACCGGATTCCTCCACTGGGTTGCGAGGTTGCCTTTGGGGTTGTGAAGATCCTTCCTAATTTTGGAATCAAAGGTCAATGGTCAAGGTCATCTAAAATGGTGAGTGGGCGAGACTCTGGAATATTTTCTGGAATAACTATTTACTTGAATTTTAGCTCAGCTTGTCAGTTGGGCAATGGCAACGTTTTCATCCGTCATCATTGTATGCAAGAACTAGGCTGTACTTGCCCAGTAAGCGACCTACCTTTTGAAACCACAAGATTGTGATTGTTTAAGTCAGGTGGTCAAATGACCACCTGTCCTATTCCTTTAATGGTCAAGCGAGTGTTGCTTGGTAACCGAACCACTCATTTGAATTGTACATTTTCAAAAATAGTCTCAAATGGACATTTCTCAATATCATCGTACAGGACAGTTTTGGTCATCTTGACCTTTAATGAGTTAAAATGGAGACATTGAAATTTCTGGGAGGAGAGGAAATTAAATATTTTAACTAATTATGGAAGATATTAATGCTTATTGCAGGGGTGAGAGTGTTGGGGGTGTGTGGGAGGAGCTGGTTGGCGTGGGCAAGGGTTAAGATTAACCCTTATCTGTGACTTTAGAAGTCATGCCCAAATGAAATCCGCCCATATTAGTGAGCCCAAAATAAAATCCTACTGGCTGCTATTAACACAAATTATCTGATTTACACTCAATTAAATACTCAGAGAAGGATTCTGTGGCATTTTCTGGTCATTCAGAGATCTTATGGTACTATTAAATCTAAAATGACTCAAAATCCATCTTTCATATTTCAAAACTCTGGTTTTTAGGGGCATTGATGGATCCCAACCTTGATATTTTTTTAGCCCAAAGAGGTAAATCTAAAGGCCTGGTGGGTGGGTGGGGTCGTGGGAAGCTGTGTCGGTAATGTATCTTCACATCCTTGTATATACATACTACTATGTGTGACTAGATGCTGCTGCCAGACACCATCATTTTAGGGTGAATATGTAATTTAATTCTTGTTTTGCAGCCTTGGAAACACGCTGTGGTTAGATCCTGTTGTTCAGCTTGCTCGCCTTGATAGCATCGGTGTCACGATTAATAAGATTAACCTAAGAACTGTACTGTTGAACAACGGCTTTGCTACAGATAACCCGGAGGTAAATCCAGCCAAACCTGCCTAGAATGGCCGCCTCCATTTGGTGCTAGATGATGGTGGTTCTATAAGATGAGTTGTGTTCAAGTACCACCATTTGGCACTAATGGCTATTTACTATTTACCAAATAAGTTATATTAACCTTTTAACCCTCAAATTTATTCAAGAAAATTTCAATTTTGAAAATTTACCACATAATTTATCTCGTGAAAATCTTAAATTTGTCAAAGATCTGGTTACTCAAAGTAGGAGACCACCAACAAATAGAGGTATCCATTTCTAGATATGCCACTCCCATTTGTAGCTAAGCTCTGATTAGTTTGTGCGTGTGCTGGAGTTGATTTTAAAACTTTGAAACCTGAATTCCCATCAAGGTAATTATACAGGTAAGATTTTAGTCTACTAGCCAACAGGTGAACCTAGAAACATTGAGTACTATATGATTTTATGTTGGAAATGCAATATATACATCCTAAGGACTCAGATACTGTCAGATCCTAATCTCCATATGTGTAGCATTTTGCATTATTGACAAAATTAGCATATTAATTAGGTCATTCACTAAATAAAGAATATCTTTATTAATAAGCCACCTAGAAAGACTTTGATTTTATGTCTAAATCTATTTTTGAAGCCCAATGAATTTATGTAATATAGTTTCAGGATCATACAACCAATGAATCCAATTGTCTGAAATCAAATATGGCCGCCGTGCATAATGAGGTCCAGCATAAAATAGTCATAGCTCAGAAACCATTCATAATACTCAAACTTCAGTTTGGTGTCTTAGAAAATATTCTCCTTGAATGACAGTTTTCACATCAAGAGTATACTTACCACCCTGATACTCTATGACATTTCCCAAATATCAACCTAGCTTCGATAAGACTCAGAATTAAAAAGAAACCGCCCCCACTGGGCAGGTTACTCAACTGACAGTCCAGCGGATGTGCGGCCCAAACTCGTGCATGCGCGGTGCTGTCTCTTCTCAAATTATTGACCTGCCATTGCAGTATGCTTTCATAGTTTTGCTTTTGCTTTTCATCTTTTTGAAGCTTTAAGTTGTTCTGCAACTTGATTTTGACTTGTTGTAGTATGTCTGACAGTGCCAAGTCACCGGAGGATGCTCCCAGTCCTAGCCATCAGGTGTACTTTATTAAATTTATTGATAAAAAATTTGCTCGTTGACTCGGATGGTATAGCCGGGATTCGCGCTAACTCGTGGATACGTCTATATTAGGCTAGCTCTTTTTGTGGGAGGCCTATATATTAGCTAACGCATGTTGTGCTTTGTATTTTCAGACTTCTGTCATGTATCCTTCATTTGAACAATAATTTGTACTTTGTTTTCTGGGTCAATATAATTTATTATGAGTTTGCAGAGGGAATCATTACCATAAGAAGTAATTTCTCCACATTCTCCCCCCACCACAGAATTAGGATTTAGAATCAAGTATTCCTGTTGTTGTTCAGCAGACTTCACTTGTTCTTCAGGAGTTATCTTCTGAGGTTAAGTATGGAGAGGAAAATTTTCAGTCATTTTATTTCTAAAATTCTTTTTGGAAATTTTATGACTGAGTGTTGTTATTTATCTCTCGTGATGGTTTGCTTAGGTTCATTGTGTTTATAAAGTTCAACTACTAATGAATCTTTGTATTGAGTGTGGAGTCTAGCATTCGCCTCTCAAGTATGTAAGTTCAAATTCTAATTGTCTCCCTTGTCTTCTTGACAGAAGAATAAGAAGTTTTTAGAATTTGTTTATTATAACTAAAAACTAATTGTTTCCGTTTGTGTCTTTTCAGAGGTTTATTGAAAACAAATGCCCTTCCTGCCACCGTTTCGTGAAGGCCCGCTATTTCCCTCATGACTGCACTAGGTGCAGTACATGCAGGCCTTTGTTAAATTGCCATGTGTGTGAGTCGTGGCTGGTGGAGGTATTTACTGATTTAAATCAGCAGGTAAAGGACTGGCCGGCAGATGAAAAAAGGTGACTTGACAAAGAGTCTGGTGGTAAGAAGAGAAAGGCATCCATGCCAGACATGGAGGCCTTCTGTCTGGAGATGATGGGAGAAATGAAGAAGACAATCACGGATCTTGTCCCGGAGTTGCTTCGCAGCTTGCTTCCCAGTTCAAGTTCGTCATTGTCTTCCTCATTTGCTCCAGGACAGAGTGTTCCCGTCTCTGGGTCTGGTTCTCTTAGGAAGCCAGTTTTCGTGGTGGACCCAGAGACGGCTCCCGCTGGTCTGGCGCTGAGGCTTGCCTCGCCCGTGGACCCGGGAGCGAAAGCCATGGCCTAGGGCGTTCGCTTATCGAACGTTCTAGAGCAGCCTAAGGCTAAAGGTATCGGTGCCTCACGTGATATCCCTCCTGCCCGGGCTGAGTTTGATCCCTTTTCAAGCTTGGCGTCTAATCTTTCTGGGCAGGAAAAAGAGAACACTGTTATGGCCTGCCGATGGCCATGGAAATGGAAATCTGTCCACCCTTGCTTCCAAGTTCAAGTTCGTCATTGTCTTCTTCATTTTCTCCAGGACAGAGTGTTCCCATCTCTGGGTCTGGTTCTCTTAGGAAGTCAGTTTTCGGGGTGGACCCAGAGACGGCTCCTGCTGGTCTGGCGCTGAGGCTTGCCTCGCCTGTGGACCCGGGAGCGAAAGCCATGGCCTAGGGCGTTCGCTTATCGAATGTTCTAGAGCAGCCTAAGGCTAAAGGTATCCGTATGACTTCCCTGGCTATCCAGGAGTATCTCCAGCTCCAGCTGTTACCCCACCAGTGAATGTGGTTGAGGATGACGAAGACCCTAGGCTCGTCAAGCATTCACAGGTGCCCACCGAGGAGGACTGGCTGGATGCTTGCCAATGGCGGGTAAGCATCAATCCGGAACTCCAGGTGGATCCACCGGCTTCCCAGCGGGACCAGCGCCTGTTGTTGGGAGGGAAGCCGGTGATGAGCACCATGCCACCGCTCCCGTATGCAGAGCATATCGTGAATATGGTCGCTGTGGCAGAGACGTCCATTCAGTCGAATGCATGCCTTGCGAAGGCCCCTCGCGAGGGGGCATGGCACTGCCGTATCAGTTCTGGTCTTTATCAGAAGGACGGCATCGTCCCAAAGCCTTGCACGGATGACCGTGCGGCGTTGGGCGAAGACACGCGGCCAGGGTCCCAGTCTGACACGGGATCTTTGTGCGCTAGCGCTTTGCGCAATGCAAATTCCTCGCTACAGGACACAGAGGAATGTTTGAGAGGAGCCATCTCGGGTCTGTCACACGTTTCCCAGCCGCTACAGGGGTTAGTAGCAGCATCCGTGGCCTGCCAAGCATCTCTTACAGTGCAGAGAGCCATCCAGGATGGCATTAACCTGGCTCTGAGCTGTATGATGAGATCCGTAACCAGGAGTTTACGGGCGAGGTGCATATTTGTGCTTTGCAATTTGTGCCCCTCGCAGGACCTGTACACTCGCCTTCTTCGGACGCCGAAGTTAGGTCCAGGGTCTTTAGGAGGTGAAGGATGCCTGCACCTCCAACAAACCGTAAACCTGGTGAACAACCAGAGGGCGCCGCGAGAGCAGTTTGAATTGCTCCGCAGGGCGCGTGTTCAAGCAGCGCCCCCTGCCTTTGCACCGTCAGCAGGCTAGAGGTGGTGGTGACCCTGTCAGAGACCAACCACCTACGCAGTGGTGCCCACGGCAATGCCAGTGTAAGCCAGCTAGGGGGAGTGCAGGCTCCTCCAGCGCAACCCGCCAGGCAGCCCGCATACCGAGGTGCGCGTGGCGCTGGCAGAGGAGCGCAGGGTTCTGGTCGTGGGAGCCGAGCCTTATGGGTCCACCTCAATCCTTAGGTGCACCCATGGGAGGCCATCTGGCCTTCCACATGCAAGAGTAGGAGCGGGTTACTCAGCACCGCTCAGTCTTGCGATGGCTTTCAGTCGGTTACCATCCCGACTGGATATCAAGTTAGCCATCGCGCCTGTCTCTGGTTCCGATCTGGACTCAAAATCCACGAGATCCAGATAGCGGTTTTGTATGGAGGAAGAAATTCAATCCCTCATACTAAAACAAATTCAACCTGCACAAAAGTGTCTGGGTTACTATTCAGCCGCGTTCCTATTGACAAAAAGCACTGGGGGTGGGGGGGTGGAGACCACTTCTCAACCTCAAACCTCTCAACAGGTTTATCCTCACACCAAGTTTCAAAATGGAAACTGTAAGAACGGTGTTAGCAGGATTGAGGAGGGGAATGTGGACAGCATAATAGTTCTAAAAGATGCTTATCTTCACATTCCCATTGCGAAGCGCTTTCATCGGTTCCTGAGATTTGCATTTCAGGGCCACCAATGGGAAATCAGGGTTCTCCCATTTGGTATATCGATGGCTCCTCGGGTCTTCACTCGAGTGGTCCAAGCTATGAAGTCATTCATCCGCAGGAGACACATAGCAGTCCACATGTACATAGACGACTGGCTGTTAAAAGCACACAATCAAGACAGTCTATCAGCAAATCTGGAGATAGTTTCGAAAACTTACAGATCTAGGCTGGATAATCAACTTTTAAAAATCGGAGCTGACACCATCCCAGAAGTTTGTTTACCTGGGAATGTTCTTCGATTTAGAGATAGGGTATGTTTACCCTTCTCAGGAGAGAGTAGAAGTACTCATCTCAGTCATACAGTCAGTGTGCAACAGTCATCATGTCCTGGCATGGGTCTACTTGAGAATGCTGGGCTTGATGGTTTCTTTGGAATCAGTCATTCCACAGCCAGCCTTACACCGGCGGCCTATCCAGTTATTTCTCATGACTCAGTGGACCCAGAGTACGGGATTCCTGGACTCAAAGGTGTCAATGTTGGAACCTCTTATTCACCACCTTCAATGGTGGACGAAAAGAGAGAATCTCCTGGCGGGGTGACGTTGTTACCTCCCCACCCTCAGTTAACGATGTACTGAGATGCATCAATGGAAGGATGGGGAGCGTGCCTGGAAGAAGACAAAGTATCAGGGCATTGGAATCGGGATCCGTCAAAAGAACATATCAATCTGCTAGAAATGAGAGCAGTAGTCTTAGCCATGGAACTCTTCCTAGAGGTCAAGGGCAAGATTGTTCTGGTTCGATCAGACAATACAACAGTCGCCCAGTCTCTGTATGATGACATGGAAACTGCTTTGCTGGTGCCTAGATCATGGGATTTCCCTGAAAGCAATTCATATCTGGGAAGGCTAAATCTATTAGCAGACTCAATGAGCCGAAGAATGAGCATTCTTCCCATGGAATGGCAACTAAATCAATGTGTGGCAGACCGTCTGTTCCACCACTGGGGCAAGCCCAACATAGTTTTATTCGCAACGAACAAGAATGCGAAGATAACGACATACATCTCTCCGATTCCAGGTCCGAGCGCTATCGTAATAGATGCGCTAGCTATCAGCTGGGAGGGATTGTATGCATACGCATTCCTGCCAGCAATCCTGATTCCAAAAGTTCTCCAGAAAATCAGGCAGTAGGAATGCCAAGTGCTTCTGATAGCCCCAAATTGGCCAAGCCGATCATAGTATACAGATCTGCTGGACCTTCTGGTCTGCGATCCTGTTCCTCTGCCTCTGATGGACGACATAATCTTTCAGGGCAAGGCCTTGCACAACAACCCGTCAATGTTCCAATTGACTTCATGGATGTTGTCAAGGAATCAGCCGTTAAGGAGGGCTTTTCTAAGCAAGCAGCTATGTTTATGGCAAGAGCCAGAAGGGGGTCAACCTCCAGAGTATATAATTATAAAATCAACAGATTTGCAGACTGGTGCTCAAAAAGATGTATTAATCCAATGGATTCATCTATTCAGGTAGTAGCCGATTTCCTCTGTCACCTGTATGATGCCTATAGCCTCAAGCCTAACTCTATTGCTGGCTATAAGTCAGCTTTAATGACAGTTATCCCTTGCTTGGCTAATAGGGGAAGTGATGAAGTAAATACATTAAATACTTTAATCAAAGGCATGGGCAATCTAAGACCAAGGAGTCCCCCAGTGATTCCGTCTTGGAGTTTATCACTAGTGCTTCAGGTGCTGGCAGATAGGCCGTTTGAACCACTAAGCTCCATTTCTATGAAAATGTTGACGCTTAAAACTGTATTTTTAATTGCTGCGGCCTCGGCTAGGCGTAGGAGTGAGATTCATGCCTTGTCAGCCGAGGCAGACCATTTTGTGGTTACAGTGGAAGGCCTTAGGCTTCTACCCAGGATAAATTTCATGGCGAAAAACCAGTCTGAAATATCCGGGTCAACCGATAGTTTTACCAGCTTTGACTAGGTTTGATCCTAATTCAAAACTATGGTGTCCAGTCCGAGCATTAATCCGGTACAAACAACGTACTCAAGATTGGTGGACGGGCCCAACAGCGTTATGGTTGTCATATATTGAGCCCCATGGCAGGGCATCAAAGGACACCATTTCCAGGTGGATTGTAGAGTGTATTCAGTTTTGCCATAAATCCGCCACAGGTAAACAAGTTGACATGGCCAAGGCTCACAGTGTCCGAGGTGTAGTGGCTTCCACTGCCCTATTTAATGGGGTACCTGTGGATGACATTATGTCAGTAGCTCAGTGGCACTGTGAGTCAAGTTTTACCGACCATTATCTCCGTGACACCTCGAATCCTCTCGCCTTATCGATTTTGAAAAGCTAATCTAGGTGTACATATTTTGATGAGGTATCCTCATTTTTTATATATTTCACATTTAATCAATGGAAACATCTACTTTATGGACTGCATCAGTCTTCACCAATGGGGAGATGATGACAGCACCAATCTTCCACAAGGTGAGTCTTGTGTGTGTTGTCCATGGTTTTTTGTAATGTCACGTGACCCTTCATTATTAATTGGGTAATGGTACATGTTTTATGTGGTTCATTATTGAGAGTATACGAAAATGAAGCCTTTTCATTTAATGTCCTTTAGTACATGGCACTTATACGTTGAGAGCATATGGGACATTGAGGTCATTCAGTCTTCCTCCCAAGAGGAGGGGGGGGGGGGGGGGAGCGCATATGACTTTTGATCATCTCTCAGCCATCGGTTTGTGTTAGCCGATGTTTCTTTCTATTCCTGATTGTGTTTTCACACAGTTTTCAGAAGTTTAAGTGCCTTAATTGCAGAAAAGCGCATAGGGAAGAGCTGGTCTTTTGACCTCGCCTCCCTCCCACCGAATTCACTGACGAATTCTGGCAATATCAAAGAGTATTAGGGAGGTAAGTATACTCTTGAAGTGAAATAAACGAAATCTCGGATTTCTTTTTTCACGAGAGAGTTGATACTTACCTCCCTAATACGGACCTGGCCTCTCCGCCCCTTGAGGCTCGGTCTTCAGGCTCTAATTATGTTGTATGTGTGTCAGCCAATAAATTAGTCAGAGGAAGTACTAGTCGGCGCATACGCGGTGGTGGGGCTGGCATCCGCCTGACTGTCATCTGACTCCCTGCCCAGTAGGGGCACCGAACTTTTTTAATCTGAGTGTTTTATTGAGTGACAGCCGATATTTAGCAATATCAAAGAGTATTAGGGAGGTAAGTATCAACTCTCGTGAAAAAAGAAATCCGAGATTTCGTTTATTTTATAGAAGGGGGTGTGGTGGTGGGGGTGGGGGGGGGGCGGGGTGGGCATGTTAAACGGTCATTACTCTCAACGTCAGTCGTGTTAGCCGATATCCAAGTCATTTCCTGGTTGTGTTTACATACGCAATTGCAGATGTGTTTTGTGCTCCAAAAGCAAAAGAGCTTCCTCTTCCAGGGATGAGCCGGTCTTCTGACCTTCGCCTCCCTCCCACTGATTTGTCTTATGAATTCTGGCTATATCATAGAGTATCAGGGTGGTAAGTATACTCTTGATGTGAAATAAACGAAATCACAGATTTCTTTTTTCATGAGAGAGTTGATCCTTACCACCATGATATAATCCTGACCTCTCTGCCCCACAGAGGCTTGGTCTATCGGCGTTTTATGTTGCAAATATGTCAGCCAATAATTTGGAATAGAAAGAGACAGGCCAGCGCATGCGCGAGTTTGGGCCACACATCCGCTGGACTGTCAGTTGAGTAACCTGCCCAGTGGGGGCTGTTTCTTTTTAATTCTGAATCTTATTGACGCTAGGTTGATATTTGGGAAATGTCATAGAGTATCAGGGTGGTATGTATCAACTCTCGTGAAAAAAGAAATCTGTAATTTCGTTTATATTGCAGTGATCAATTGTCAAAAATTGTCTTGGACTACAATTTGACGTTCCTTAAACAAACCAGTCATTTGAGTTGTTAAGTTTCAAATTTAGTCATGGACTGCAAATGGATATTCATTAAGCAAAAATTTTCTTGACCAATTGTGACCATTAAGAAATTAAAGTGCCTTGGTAAAGGGTGGTTTGGTGGAGAGGTGGCTGGGGGAATGATACAAAAAATGTATGTGACCAGCAATAGTCCTTTATTTCATCTAGCTTTGATAGACTACATTTACACCTATTTTTACAGCATATCACCAAATTGCATGCAGCATGCGCTGGAAAGATTGCCCTCTCGAAATGGCTGACATCAAAAGCGTAAGTAAAAACGACAAATTTGTCATCTTTCTTTTTTGGATATTAAAAGGATATTTGAGCCTCTATTAAATGGAGGAATCCAGTTTTAGCTATGCCCCACCCATCTCTAGCTAAGCTCCACACACGCTTTGCCTGTGTTGGGATCAATTGATCCCTGCACTCTGAATCTCAATTTCCCGAAAACTACATATGCATGTAAGCTGTTGAATATTTTGAAACTATTTGACTTGGTGCTGTTGCTGCCTATGGCAAAATATTCAACAAAGTTTATTGAATAGTAAAGACATACATATAATTTGTACAATTTGATAGACTCTTAGACGGTTAAGACAGAGCAAATCGTCTCATTCATGACGTAATTGATTATGCTGTCAGGGTACATGTCCCACAGTTTGATTATGACATCATATGATTGACTGAGAAACTGGCCGCCTCCTATTCAGTTGTGCGCAAAAATGTTGAAGTGTTGTATGCCCATTTGGGATGAAAATTAACCTTCACTTGACAAAGATGTTGCTTGTAGATGACACTGTCTTAGACTAAGCAGTGCTATTCTCAAACCGAACACCCTTTATCAGTCTACTCGAGATTAAAAATGGAAATATGGCCAGAACTCCATGCCAGATTTCCTTTTGCAAATATTCCTAGGATATTCTCTCTGTCATTCATCTATTTTTAATGTGATGTAATATCCTATCTATTAGTGTTGTTCTGCACATACAGGGTGTCCAGCCTATGGAAGCTGCCTGACACAGAGACGTTGCCATCTGATGACTGTGAGATCAGAGTGTTTGTGTCAGCTGTTCACAGTCCTGAATCATGCTATGTACAACTTGAAGACAAACATAAACAGTAAGGATGACATTTTGTGACATAATGCTTGAAGCAATATGCAAAAAACAAATATAGTACAGCTCAGGAATACATTGTTTCCAAATCAAAATAAAATGTACTGTTGAATATTTTGAGCATAATTGGATTAAGACCGCGGTCTCTTCCAAACTAATTATGCTCAAAATATTCAGCACAATACCTAACTAACATGTTTCTGTATTTGTTTTGGGAACATGTTAACTTATTCATAAGCTGTACTGTATGTAACTTATTCATAAGCTGTACTGTATGTAACTTATTCATAAGCTGTACTGTATGTAACTTATTCATAAGCTGTACTGTATGTAACTTATTCATAAGCTGTACTGTATGTTTTCACTTCAAGAGTATACTTACCTCCCTAATACTTTTGATATTGCTAAATATTGGCTTTCACTCAATAAACACTCAGATTAAAACAGTTAGGTGCCCCTACTGGGCAGGGAGTCAGAGCGTAGTCTGGCGGATGCCAGCCCCACCACCGCGCATGCGCAGACTAGCACTACCTCTTTGCTAGATTATTGGCAGAGAGATCACACATGTTTTTTTGTGCAAAAGCTTTTCCTTGCTCTTAAACTGTTTTCATAACTTGGTTGTGTTATTTTGGAGTGATAGTCACTGATTAGGATGGCAGGAAGGATCACTTCGCCAAAGGGGGACCTAGGACCTTTGAATCAGGTGACTTCTAGTAAAATTAGCGAGTTTTCTTTCCCGGTGTATTGTGTTTCCGGGACTCGCGTTTACCGTGATAAGCGCCTTGGTTAGTTGGTTTATGTCAACTCGGTGCTACCTAAGGCTAATTTCTCTTTCTGTTTATGTCCACAGGTCTGTATGACGCTAGGTGGTGGCATCACAGCAGCAGAGAGTTAGTTTTCTCTCCACCATGGTTCCATTTCCTACTAACACTGTTAGGTTATCTAACCAAATGATTTATGTCCAGTGAGTTGGAGGCCTAGTATAAAGGTCTTCTCGCTTTGCCCTCTTGATCCAATTCCTTCCCCATGAGGTGGAGAGAGTTAAGAGGCGTGCAGGTGGTGGAGTACTCCGGTTCGTCACGTTGGATGGTTTGTCTATACAAGGTGTCAGGTATCTAGTTATTGATAATGTGGTGATGTTAATTATAGTAAGCAAAGGGAGATAATTAACATTTTTGCCAGAAAAGAGTTATCTATGTGTATCTGATGGTTGTGTAGTCGACGTATCCATTCAGCATACAATTCGTCCTCGCACTTGGATGTTTGTTGGGATCGATTTTTTCCTGTCACGGGATTAATGACGTCATAATCAGCCTGGCTATGTATTTATCAGCAATTCAAGTTGCAATGCTGGTTTCTGATGTATAGTGATCTTTATGATCGTTTTCCTTCTCTTTGAGTTGGTTTGAGTGTCTAAGCTTAACTAGTTTGCTCATACTCCTCGTCCTTTGCCCTGTTTCAGGGACCGGGTTGCGCGTCCTGTGGACGATTTCTGCATGATAAGTTCTTGCCTCATCTTTGCTATCAATGTAGCCCTTGTGGTCCCTCGGGTAATTGTGAGATATGTAAGCACTGGGGGGGCGAGTTAATGTCCGAATTCTTGTGCTTGCAGGCGACGGACAAGGTGGTAGAGGAGGAGAAGAAGAAGAAGCGGAAACGAGAGGTTGTAAGTAGGAAGGGTAAGGGGAAGGCCTCGTCCGCGGTGGATATGGAGGCCTTCCGGACCGAGATGTTGGGAGAGATGAAGAGGACAATAAAGGATTTGGTTCCAGAGTTGCTTCGTGGCATGCTTCCTGGACCAAATCCTTTACTGTCCTCATCATCGGCTTCGGAGCAGGTAATCCCCGCCTCTGGATCGGTTTTCCTTAGACCGCTTCCGTTGTTCGACGATTCAGAGGTGGCCCCATTAGAGGGGGCATTCCACGACCCTGGCAGCAGGCTTATTGCCGCGCCGATAGGGGACCGTGGACGGCTGTCGCTGGAACCCGCGGGCTGCTTATCAGTCCAGGGGTATCCGCACGCCGCGGTGGCCAGTACCTCCTATGGCACCGTTCCTGGTCAGCCCGGGTTAGCTCTCTTTGCTGACCCGGTGTCTAATCTTTCTGACCAGGGTGATGAGGATTACCTGCTAGGGTCGCCGTCTGACGACGTGGACATGGATGAAGACGTTTGTGCACCCCTCGCGGGGAATACAGGCGGCTTCTTCCACGGTTTTACTCACCCTGGAGTAGAGTCCGCGGCTCAGGTGGTGGCCCAGGGCGCTGCTGATGGCCAGCGGTACCGCATACCTCGGCTTGCCGAGGGTGTTGCTGGTGCTGGCCGGGCCCGTGGTGGGGCGGTATGTGCCCCGCGCTCTGCCACGGCGCCTGCTCCTGGTCAAACCAGTGATATTGTCATGCCGGTGCTGTCAGGCCCGCATATTTTCCCTGGCTTGCCAGGTGTATCAGCGTACCCGCCGTCAAGCTCTGCTGCTTGCGCTCAGGAGGAAGACGAAGGCCCCCGTCTTGTAGAGCGCTCGCAGTTAGCCACGGAGGAGGATTGGTCTGACGCTTGCCAGTGGTTGGTGAGCGTTAGGCCTGATCTGCCCGTGGAGCAGTCGGCTAGCCAGCGTGACCACAGGCCGTGGTTAGCTGGGAAACCGACTGCTAACGCTATGCCTTCTCTGCCGCTGGCGGAGCATGTCGTTGACATGTTCGAGGCGGCGGAGTCGTCCATTAAGTCGAGTGGACGTCTCGCGAAGGCCCCTCGCGAGGTGGCCAGGCGTTGTCGCATCGTGCCCCTGGATTACCAGCGGTACGGTGTGGTACCCAAGCCCAGCGTGGATGACCGCGCGGCTTTGGGTGAGGATGCGCGGCCAGGCTCCCGTTCTGACACGGGGGGTCTTGTGCTCGAACGCGTTGCGTTCGGCGAATACCGCGTTGCGTGATGCGGAGGAGAGTGGGAGGGCTTCGATTGCCGCTCTGTCCCACGTCTCCCAGCTGTTACAGGGGGTAGTAACGGCATCCGCGTCGCGCCAGCCAAGTCCGGTCACGGTCCAGCGAGCCATCCAGGATGGTATTAACCTGGCGCTGGACTGTATGACTCGGGCGGTGACCAGGAGTGTCCGGGCAAGACGCACGTTTGCCCTGGACAATCTGTGCCCGTCTCAGGACCTGTACAATAGGCTACTGCGTACGCCTATGACGGGTCCTGGTCTTTTTGGAGGTGAGGGATGTCGACACCTCCAGGAGACGGTCACCCTGGTGAATAACCAGAGGGCGCTGCGCGAGCAGTTTGAGGTGCTGCGTCGTGCTAACGTTCGCGCCGCGCCCCCTGCGTATCGTCCCCTGCAGGCTCGAGGTGGTGCTGGCCAAGTCAGAGGCCAGCCACCGTCGCAGCGTCGGCCTCGGCCGCGTGCGATTCGGCCAGCAGCGAGGGGGGCGCAGGTTCCTCAGGCGCCGTCAGCCAGGCAGCCGCCCGCGCACCGAGGTGCGCGCGGGGCGGGGCGCGCGAGGATCTGGGCGTGGTTATCGGTCCTGACGGGACGGTTACCGCGGTAAGAACCACTCCGGTGTTTATGGCGACGGGGACAGTGCCGCTCTTGCATGCCTCGTGTCCACCTCTGTCCCTAGTGGACCGGTGGGAGGCCGGCTAGCCGACCACATGCAAGAGTGGGAACGGTTAACTCAGGACCGTTTAGTCTTGCGATGGCTTTCCGTCGGGTATCATCCAGAGTGGATGACAGGCCCGCCGTCGCGACTGTCTCTAGTGCCAGTCTGGACTCCCATTCCGAGAGATCCAGAGCAAAGGTTGTGTATCGAGGAGGAGATAGATTCCCTCGTACAAAAGGGAGCTATTCAGCCGGCACAAAGGTGTCCGGGCTTCTATTCAACCCTGTTCTTAGTAACAAAACGCACCGGAGGGTGGAGACCGATTCTCAACCTCAAGCCATTGAACAAGTTCATCGAGACGCCCAGTTTCAAGATGGAAACGGTGCGCTCGGTGTTGGCGGGGTTGGAGAGGGGGATGTGGACGGCGTCGATAGATTTGAAGGACGCTTATTTCCACATCCCCATCCACGGGAGTTTCTGTCGCTTCCTGAGATTTGCATTCCAGGGCAGACAGTGGGAATTCAGGGTGTTGCCCTTCGGAATTTCCACGGCTCCTCGGGTTTTCACCCGTGTGGTTCTTGCGATCACAGCATACCTCCGCAGGAGAAGCATAGCAGTCCACACGTACATAGACGACTGGCTGTTAAAGGCACACGACAAGGAAGCTTTATCGGCCAATCTGGTGATTGTTTTGAAAACTCTCTCGGATTTGGGCTGGATGATAAATTTTCCGAAATCAGAGCTGACTCCATCCCAGAGGTTTGTTTACCTGGGAATGTTCTTCGATCTGGAGACGGGATATGTTTATCCTACTCAAGAGAGAGTGCAGAAACTCATCTCGTTAATTCAGTCAGTGTGCGACAGTCGTCATGTCCTGGCACGGGTTTACTTGAGAATGCTGGGGTTGATGGTTTCTTTGGAACCAGTCATTCCTCAGGCCGCCTTACGCAGGCGGCCGATCCAGTTGTTTCTCATGACACAATGGACCCAGAGTACAGGTTCGTTGGGGCTCGAACGTGTCAGTGTTGGCGCCTCTGATTCACCACCTGCAATGGTGGTTGCTCACAGAGAATCTCTTGGTGGGGGTTATGCTGACCCCTCCCCACCCTCAGGTGACTGTGTATACAGATGCATCGATGGAGGGCTGGGGGGCTTGCCTGGAAGAGTCCACGATATCAGGGCTTTGGAATCTGGAACAGTCAAAGGAACATATAAATCTACTGGAGCTAAGAGCAGTAGTCCTGGGCCTGGAACATTTCTTACAGAAAGTTCAGGGCAAGATTGTTCTTATTCGTTCAGACAACTCAACAGTTGTGACTTACATAAACCGCCAGGGCGGAACGAAGTCGCCCAGTCTCTGTATGATGACATGGAGACTGCTTTGTTGGTGTCTGGATCACCAGATTACCTTGAAAGCAGTTCATATTCCGGGAAGGTTAAACCTGCTAGCAGACTCATTGAGCCGAAGGATGAGTGTTTTACCCACGGAATGGCAACTAAATCAATGTGTGGCGGATCGTCTGTTCGACCATTGGGGGAAACCCAACATCGATTTGTTCGCAACGAAGAAGAATGCGAAGATGACGACGTACGTCTCTCCGATTCCGGATCCAAGCGCTTTCGCAACAGATGCGTTAGCTATCAGCTGGGGGAGAATGTATGCATACGCATTCCCTCCAGCAATCCTGATTCCAAAAATTCTTCAGAAAATCAGACAAGAGGAATGCCAAGTGCTTCTGATCGCCCCGGATTGGCCAAGCCGATCATGGTATACGGATCTGCTGGACCTTCTGGTCTGCAATCCGGTTCCTCTGCCTCTGATGGACGATATTATCTTCCAGGGCAAGGTCCTTCACAACAATCCGTCGATGTTCAGATTGACTGCGTGGATGTTGTCAAGGAATCTAGAATTAAGGAGGGCTTTTCTGAGCAAGCAGCCATGTTTATGGCCAAAGCCAGGAGGGGGTCAACCTCCAGAGCATATAATTATAAAATCAACAGATTTGCAGAATGGTGCTCAAAAAGATGTATTGATCCAATGGATTCATCTATTCAAGTAGTAGCTGATTTCCTCTGTCACCTCTATGATGCCTATAGCCTCAAGCCTAACTCTATTGCTGGTTATAAGTCAGCATTAATGTCTGTTATTCCTTGCTTGGCTAAGAGGGGAAGTGATGAAGTAAATACATTAAATGTATTAATTAAAGGCATGGGCAATCTAAGACCAAGGAATCCACCGGTGATTCCGTCTTGGAGTTTATCGCTAGTGCTTCAAGTACTAGGTGATAAGCCTTTTGAACCACTTAGTTCCATTTCTATGAAACTATTAACACTGAAGACTGTGTTTTTAATTGCTGCGGCCTCGGCTAGGCGTAGGAGTGAAATTCATGCCTTATCAGCCGAGGATGACCGTTTTGTGGTTTCAGGGGAAGGCCTTAAGCTGCTACCTAGGATTAATTTCTTGGCTAAAAATCAGTCGTTGAAATATCCAGGTCAACCTATTATTTTGCCTGCTTTAACTAGATATGATCCTAATTCTAAAGCATGGTGTCCTGTCCGGGCGCTTTGCCGGTACAAGCAACGTACGGCGGAGTGGCGCACCGATCAGTCAGCGTTATGGTTGTCATATATTGAACCCCATGGCAGGGCTTCTAAGGACACCATTTCCAGGTGGATTGTAGAATGCATTCAGTTTTGCCATAAATCCGCCACCGGGAAGCAGGTTGACGTGGCCAAGGCTCACAGTGTCCGCGGCGTAGTGACATCCACTGCCCTATTTAATGGGGTCCCTGTGGATGATATTATGTCGGTGGCTCAGTGGCACTGTGAGTCAAGTTTTACAGACCATTATCTCCGTGACACCTCTAATCCTCTCGCCTTGTCGATTTTGAAAAAATAACTCGGTTTATTTTTTTTTTTTGAGGAGGTTTTTCCTCATTGCTTATATATTTCACAATTAATTTATGGAAACACCCACTTTTTTGGGCCTGCATCAGTCTTCACCAATGGGAAGATGATGTCAGCAGCCATTTCAACAAGGTCAGTCTTGTTCATGTGTTGTCCGTTGTTGATTGTATTGTCACGTTACCCGTTATTAATATGGTGATGGTTTGTGTATTTGTGTGGTTCATTGTTGAGAGTTTACGAAAATGGAGCTTTTTCGTCTCTGTCCTGTAGTACATGGCACTTGTACGTAGAGAGCGTATAGGACATTGAGGTCAGTCGACTCTTCCTCCCAGGAAGGAGGGGGGGGGAGCGCATATGACATTCGGTCATCTCTCATACATCGGTGGTGTTATCCGATGGTTAGTCAAATCCTGACTGTTTTTCGTACAGTTTCAGAAGTTTAAGTGCCTTAAACGCAGAAAAGCGTATAGGGATGAGCTGGTCTTTTGACCTCGCCTCCCTCCCGCCAGATTCACTTTCGAATTCTGGCAATATCAAAAGTATTAGGGAGGTAAGTATACTCTTGAAGTGAAATAAACGAAATCTAGGATTTCTTTTTTCACGAGAGAGTTGATACTTACCTCCCTAGATACGGACCCGGCCTCTCCACCCCACAGAGGCTCGGTCTTCAGGCTCTTAATAGTTGCATGTGTGTCAGCCAATAATCTAGTCAGAGGAAGTGCTAGTCTGCGCATGCGCGGTGGTGGGGCTGGCATCCGCCAGACTACGCTCTGACTCCCTGCCCAGTAGGGGCACCTAACTGTTTTAATCTGAGTGTTTATTGAGTGAAAGCCAATATTTAGCAATATCAAAAGTATTAGGGAGGTAAGTATCAACTCTCTCGTGAAAAAAGAAATCCTAGATTTCGTTTAAACTTATTCATAAGCTGTACTGTATGTAACTTATTCATAAGCTGTACTGTATGTGGTTGAGTAAGCCACAAGGCACATCTGCAATGGTATTGTGTATTTGCAGGCTAAGAGACTATGTTTGAAAATTTACAACTGAAATGACTGGCTCGATTACCGAGCCAGTCATTCCAGTTGTAAATTTTCAAAATATCCTCTGATTTTCCTGGCCATCTTGACCTTTAAGGGATTAATGTCCTGCTGGTTATTAGCCTTCTAGCGCTAGAATTTGTAAAAAGTTAAAAATTTTCATAGAAAATGTTCTTTTGCAGACCAAGAGAAGACTATTTTTTGAAAATTTACCACTGGAATGACTGACTCGCTTATTGAGCCAGCCATTCCAGTTGTAAATTTTCAAATATAGTCTTCTCTTGGTCTGCAGTTGGATATTTCTCTAGATTATTGCTTGCCGGCTAGTGTGTTAAAATGTTAAAAATATTTCTCCGGGTATACTGGTATCCTTGTCTCAATTCTAATGGAGCCATACAGGTAGTCTGTTTAGTATTTTGAAACTAATTTGACTGGAAACATTGGCTTAAAACTGTTATACAGAATGTATCCTACAGGCTGTTTCAACAGGGAAATTGTCTGGCTGCATGTATATGTGCATTTTTTTGCACATGCATTTGTGTGTGTGCGCATGCATGCGTGAGTGCATGTGTGCGTGCGTGCGCGCGTGCATGCAAATTAAAAGAATTATGTTTACGTTACCTGCAGTTGACCGTTTCTTATTACCCATTGTATACGAATACTGAAATCCTAATATATCAATTTGATGGAACTCAAACAGAAATGCTTTTAAGTACTATATACAATTTGAATAGAAGCCATTGCTGCCTAAAGCTGTGAGGCACGTACAACTGTGACACATGTGTGTGCACGTTAGTGCACTTTTCTGAACATGTGTGTCTGTTTGTGTGCATGAAAATATGTGTGCGTGCATGAATTGTAAACATGTGCTATTAAACATGCGTGTTTAAATGTAGTCAAATATGAACGCAAGAAGAAGACGAACACGCGTGTAATGAATAGTTCTAATGCTTTCTCACTTACAGTTTAGAATGGCTGATGGATAAACTCAATAGTGACATGACAGATCAAAGCGCTCTCATAGAGAATATCACAGTGCAAGCAGGGATGTTCTGCGTAGCAATACCCAGTGTAGATGAGAGGTATTTGATAATAAAACTGTTTACTTTGTTTCATAGAGCTTTTTGAATGTAAATTACAGTATTTGTATTTACTATAGTGATGTCAAAATGCTAATTATTGCAGCATCAGTAGACGGAATACTTGGATACATAGTTGGTGTCTATTAACACTTTTACTCTGAAGCCGGCCAAAACTGGCCTCTGTAGTGGCTTTGAGAAATGGCCATTTGCAGGCCAAGATAAAACTATTTTTGCAAAGTTACCACTAAGTGACTGGCTCGATAATCGGTGTGGTAACTTTTCAAAAATAATCTTGTCTTGGCCTGCAATGTATATTCAATAAGCAAATATTTATATTTTTTGATCAAATTTAGCCAATGGTTTAACCCTTTAACACTGAAACCGGCGAAAAATTGCTTCTGTAGTGGTCTTAAGAAATGTTCATTTGCAGACAAAGGAAGGACCAAATAATAACAATTTTAAACTAAAATAACTAGGTTGGTAACTGAGGTAGTCATTCCACTGGTAAATTTTTAAAACTATATTCTCTTGGTCTGCAAATGGACATTTTCTTTGAGAAAATTAAAACTCTTGAACAAATTTGAGGGTTAAATGGTTAAAGGGTTAACTTATAAACATGATTTTCAATATGTTGTGCACTTTAACCCTTTCAACGTTGCAGCCGAAATATTACAAATTCTTTAAATGATAGGCACTGTTTGTATACATGATGAGACTACCGCTATTCTTTCTACCACCAGGTGGCACCGGGGTGAAATATTGAGCCATGCGAAAGACGGTAAATTTGATGTGTTCTTTGTGGATTATGGTGAAGTGGAGTGTGTAGCACGGGAGAAGATTCATTCTGTGAGCGAAGAGCTGCTCCATCAGCTGCCATTCCAAGCTATCGAGTGTGCGCTGGCGTATATTTCGCCAATAGGTAATTACAGTCTAGGACGCATGATTGAGTATGCGTGTCCTGCGAATGCAGGACCCTGGTTGTTTCATTTTCAGACAGCAGTTATGTCTATTAATATTTTTTCAACAACATGGAGATAGAATAGAGAAATCCAGTTTATTGATCAATCATGTGATGTCATAATCATCTACGTCACTTGTAGGCTGATGTCATAATCAATTACGTCATGAATGATGCGATTTAGTCTGTCATAGACGCTTATCAGTCCGTCAAGTTGTATGAATTGTATGTCTACTATTTAATAAACATGCTATTGAATATCTTGAAACTAATTTGACTGTGTGATCTTGCTGCCATAGGAAATTCAGGGAGTGCAAGGATCGATCGATCCCAACATGGGCAAAGTGTGGGTGGAGCTTAGCTAGAGATGGGCGGGACCTCAAAAGCACTTAAAGCGCATGAATTAAAAATTAGTTTTTCAATGCCTTCAACCCTTTAGCACTCAAGTAGGCCAAAGGTTTCCTGTTCATTGGTCTTTGGAAATGTCATTTGCCAACACAAGAAGGCTATTTTTGAAAATTTACCACAGGATTAACTTTCTCGATAATGGAGTCGGTCATTCCAGTGGTGAATTTTCAAAAATATTTTCTGCAAATGAACATTTTCTTTTGGGAAAATTGAAATTTTCATTTCATGATGGAATTTGAGGGTTAAAGGGTTAGCAGTGTTTGACTTTAGCAAATTGACTTGAAAATGCTTAAATTTAGTAAAAGTTTTTAAAACCTATAAATTTTTACAAACTTATTCCCGCTATATTGAAAATTAAGTTTTATGTTTCAAGAATATCCATTTGTCGGCCTATAAAAACTATTTTTGAAAACTTTTTAGTTTGTGTATTGTTTTCAAATAGTTATTTGTAATATGTGTGTTATAGGTGATGACTGGGAGCCTGGCGATAAAGATGCTTTAAACGATATGTGCCTATATTACAATGGTGATAAGAAATCAATGACGATAAAGGTAACCTAACCCACTCTATACTTTTAACCCATTGATGGTCAAACTGACTAAAACGGCCCCTGCAGTAATCTTGAGGAATGTGGATCTGCAGCTAAAGAAAAGAGTATTTTAGAGAATTTAGCACTGGAATGGCTGGCTCGATAATTCCAGTTTAAAATTTTCAAAAATACTCTTCTCTTTGCCTGCAGATGGACATTCAATAAGGGGATATTTTGATTTTCTTGACCAAATTTGACCACTAAATGGTTAAAAAATTATGAAAAAGATTTTAATTCAAATAACTGAATATGATTTTGGTGTCTACACTAGCGGACTCCAGCCAATGCATTTCCAATGGAGTATCTGACAACATTATGATTGTTGATTAAATGTCCATATGCCTTGTTGTGTGTTTTTAGCGTTATTTCTACACCTTATAGCGGGACAAACTGGCAATCTTCTAAAGGATAAAGGGAGAGCACTCTTCACAGAATATGCTTGGTGTAGTAAACTACGGACCCTCAATTGGTGTGGTCTGAGTGAGCCGGGCAGACTTGGCCTGTGTAGGCATGAATGTGTTTCAAATGGTTCATACTGAAACATGTATACCTGTATGATAAGGAACCATCTACAAAGGATATGCCCAAGTAACATATGATTGTTCATATTAATGTAAGGATCCAATTCTCGCTAAGCCCCGTCCATTTCTGCTTAAGCCCACTTTTTCCTCCTATTGGGATTGATTTGAAACTTTGAAACCTGAATTCGGAGAATCTAAATTTCTAGGTAAGTCTACATGTAATGGTTACATCAAAATGTGTCTACTGGTTACACAATTCCATTTACAAAATGAAATTTCTGGTTACAAATTCAACATTTCCGGTTGCAAACTAGAAAACCTGGTTACACGTAACTGGATTTTCCTCATTCCGGCTACACCCAAGGAGCAACTGTAGGCGGAACCGAGAGTATAAAAGCAAGTGCAGAACAGAGCACTGCCATTCAGATTTCGATCCAACTGATCCAGCGTAACAAAAGCACATCAAGAAGAGTTCCTCACCAGTTGACCTAAGTCTACATGTAAGTTATTTTAGGTTTATCTCAGTGTGCCAAGTTCGAGAAAGCAATTAATTTTTGTGTGTGTGAATGGAGTAATCCAGTTTTATCTCTTCCCCGTCCATCTCTAGCCTAGCTCCATTCACGCCGTGTTGGGATCAATCGATCCATGCAGTCTATAAATCTCAATTTCCAGAAAACTACAGGTAAGCGGTTGCAGCAACAGCGCCCAGTCAAATTAGTTTCAAAATATTCAACAGCATGTTTATTAAATATTTAAGACATACAATTCGTACAACTTGACCGACTATTAAGCATTTGTGACAGACTAAATTACGTCATTCATGATCTAATTGATTATGATGTCATCCTAAATGTGACATAGTTGATTATTACATCATATGATTGATCGATAAACTGGAATCCTCTATTGACTAGGTACTGGACGAGACACGCGCAACCTTCGGAACCGCACAGTGCTGTTACATAGTGACGATGCATGACCAGAATGATAGCAATATAGAGGTCAATGTCGCCGAGGAGCTTGTCTGGGGTCAGCATGCCACTTGTGATGATTCCGGTTACATCAAGGTACCGTTATTAACACTTCACTGGTCAGTATTTGTCAGGGAATTCAAGATTTTTGCTTTGTGTATGTCTAGTTGCAGGCCATGAGAAGACACTGGAATGATTGGCACGGTTATTGAGCCAGGCATGCCAGTGATAAATTTTGAAAAATAGCCTCTTGACCTGCAAATGGACATTCCTCGGAGGCCTTTTTGGCTGATTTGATGAGTAAGTGGTTAACTAATATACTGTCTTGTATTGTATGTAATAAAACCTGTTTCAAGAGACCACCTGCCTTTTGGGCCAAAAGATGGCAGTTCTTTAAACCAGGTGGTTTTATAGCACTTGTCTTAACTCTATAAAGTTTTCTTATAGAAAATGTTCATTGGCAGACCAAGAGATGATTATTTTTGAAAATATATTACTGGAATAACTGGCTCAGTTATTGAGCCAGTCAGTCTATTGATAATTTAAAAAAATAATCTCTTTCTCCTGTTTGCAAATGAGCATTTATCAAGATCACTGCAGATGCCGTTGTTGGCTGCTTTGATGGGTAAAGGGTTAAAAGTGAAGGCTTTTTGCTAAATATGCTGCATCAACTATAGGAATAATTGTGGTACGTGTTAGTCGCAGCTAATAATAGTCAGTTGTCCGTCTCTCTGTCTGTCTCTCCATCCATCCATCCATCTGTCGGTCTGTATGTACCGTCACCAATTTTAATAGCACCATTTCCGGACCAAACTTTAAAATGGTGTCTTGAATAGATATGTTTTGTCTCTGTCTGTCTGTCTGTCTATTTATTACCTGTTATATTAAATATTAACCTGTTATTTAGTATTCACCTATTACTCTTTACTTTATTTAGCCATTGTTTGCTCAAGATGATGAGGATAACGTCGATGAGAATGGTTATGAGCAAATCTTTACTATGTGTTCAGATATATACAGCTGTGAGGTAACCACCGTAGTTACTTAACACTTTGATGGTCAATCCAGCCAAAGCCAATCTGTGCAGTGGCCTTGAGAAAGGTCAATTTACAGGTCAAGAGAAATCTATTTTCGAAAATTAACCACTAGCCAACCATTCCAGCGGTAAATTTAAAAAAAATGGATTTCAAAATTTGGTCTGCAAATAGACATTGAGTAGGCAAAATGTAGATTTTCTTTACCAATCTTGACCATTAAATAGTTAAAACATGACTCTAGCAGTCACAATGGATGAGAAACTGCCAGCCTGAGGAGGTTTGGGTGTGGTGGTGTCTGCGGTTTGTGGTTGTCGAGGTTGAGGGGTAGTTCTTGTTGTTTAACATTTTCGACCTTGTGATTCTATTAGCGCTATGTTATGCTGTTTAACCTCTGTAATGCTTAAGCCAATCAACCATATCATACTTTCACTACAAAATCGTATGAGACATCAAGCTTCAAGTATTACACTAAAGCCAGATCACCGCCTACGTTGTTATTAAAGCCAATCAACCTATGCTCCTGCAGTCTTTTTGGGAATTTCAAAGATATCTTAGTAACCTTAACACTGAAGTAACTGACTTGATATATGCGCCAGTCACTCCAGTTGTAATCTTTGTAAAATGTTTTATCTCCATAAAAATAAGCTGCTGTTAGTATTTTTACACCCTCTGGACAGTGTCTGCCTATTGCAAGCAACTACCACAGTTCTTGTCACTTTTACCAGTTTTTTCTCTTGTGTGGAGAGATGCAATGAGGTATGAATTCTTATGCACATCATGTTATTACCATCATGCTGTTAAGGGAAGAGTGTCTTGATTTTGGGATGTCTGTCATGTTTCTGTGTGCATCCATGTTTATATACCTGCCTGTCTGCTTGGAGTTACACCTCTGGTGGTTAAGGTTAGGTCTGGGGAAGAAACGTATCGAAATCGATGATAATCCGAAACCTTAGATGCATGGACACCAACCAATGGTGGCCATTCTTGAAAATTGGTTTCTGGAAAATAACTCCGTTACTGTTTATTGGATTACTTTGAAACTTAATATGGTGTTTGGAATTGGTCTGGATAAGAAACATATCAAAAGTGATGATGATCTGAAGTCCAAGTATTAGTCACTGGCAGCCATCTTGAAAAGTGTTTTTTTGGATGAGAGCTCCTTTACCATTTATCGGATTAATTTGAAACTTCAGAGACTGACTGGACTAGGTCAGAAGAATTAACTTATCAAAATCGATGATGATCCTGAATCCAATATGGCCACCAACCACTGGCGGCTAGCTTGAAAATTGGTTTCCTGACATTAATGCCATGCCCATTTAGCGGATCATTTCATAGGATGACTGGTCTAGGGCTGTTGAAGAAATCATATTTTCTGATTGCTCTCATTCATGGGTTTGTTATCACAGCAGGGTATTAAGCGCCACTTGCAGAGATTTTGCTGAAAAATGACTAATTTCTGGCTCCATCTTGAGCCAGGGGTAAATTGAAAAAATAGTCTTTTCTTGGCATCCAAATGGACAATCGATCAGTAAAATTTTAGAAAAAGGAAAAGGCAGCAATGGCCTTCTTCCAGTCAAATTAATCACAAAATATTCAACAGAATAAATTTTATATCGTAAAGAATATGCTTTTTCCGGAAATTGTTGTTGAACGGGTTAAAATACGACTAATACCTCTATCTTTGTGTTACAGAATGCGGAGGATGCTGCACAGAAAACTCATGATATGCAGAAGGTTGTACATGATGTCTTGACGTAAGTATTTGCAAGATCTATGGATCTAACCCTCTCATTGCTGGTATTTTAATATCTCAGTAATGGTAAGTTGTTGAATATTTTGAAATTAATTTAACTGGGAGCTGTTGCTGCCATATTAATTTCAAAATATTAAACAACTGGATTCTGGTAATAGCGGCTTCCACGCAAATGATATTTCAAATATTTTTACATTGTAATGAATTCTCTCATATTTGGTATCTAGTATTGAAGTGGTTAATTATTCCCAAATATGTATTGATGACGGAGGATATGCGTTGCCATCTAGGCAGCAACAGATTTCAAAATATTCAACTGTATATTCGTATATCATGAAGAATGAACTTGTTCTTTTTGGACTGTAACATTTAAAGCATTAAACTCTAGGCATGGCTTTATACATTAACCCTTTAATACTCAAATTTGTTCACGAAAATTTCAATTTTCACATAGAAAATGTTCGTTTGCACACTGTAAGAAGACTATTTTTGAAAAGTCATGACTGGAATGACGGGTTTGGGTATCGAGCCAGTCATTCAAGTGGTATATCTTTCAAAAAATAGTTTTCTTGTTCTGCAAATGGACATTCTCAAGACCACTACAGAACTGATTTTTGGGTGCCTTATGTGTTAAAGGGTTAATATCCTTATAATGCTACCAAATTAATGTCATTAACACTGTGTAACATTATTTTATGTATTTTCAGTATCCATGCCAGCGATGTATCTCAAATACTGCCAAAAGTTGTCACGGTTTTGTGGAAACTAGCTCGATATTCATGTCATGAACGGGTTTTTGAATTGTTGATGAAGTTTATCGGAGTAGCTTCAATAAATTATGAACGGTACAATGAATGAATTCCCTATTAATTATGCCCCGCCCATCTCTAACTAACCTCTGCCAATGCGTTGAGCGTGTTGGGATCGATTTATACAGCCCTCAAAATTTGGCGCGAATGATAGTTTCGTTCGCGTGTCGGTTACGTGAAGTAAAATTACCGTGAACAAAAAAATGGTCGCGTAAGTAACAAAGCCCAGAACGGTAGTTTACTCTGATCATGGAAAACAGAAAAGTTTCAACAACTTTGATATGAAGCATGCTATTTACAACGGAATTTAGCATTTTCAAACATCTAAAAGATCAATAACATCTGTCTGTCAAATTCTATAAATAAGCGACAGCGCGCATGTGTCAGAGACAAACTTCCGTTGTATTTCCGCTAGCAGTAGTCTCGCTACACATTATGCATCAACAACGGGCTGTTCAATTATGACCCGTCGCAGGTACGTGCAACCGTTGGCTGGCATGTTCCCGATGTATTATTTTATATACGCGATTGGATCCCGATATAACATAGGAAGACATGCATTGTTGAGTGAGTCTCACAGTATATTCTCCTTGAGTTTCAGTTGGCTTGTAGAGACAGCTGTTTAAGAATTTATCTGTTAAATTAAACTGTTACATTCATAGATCTTAGCTACTGTGTCAGTGTGTGTTTGTCCATGACACACAATAATTCAGGCATCGAAATCCAACTGGATTCTCGTAAATAAATGCTTCCAAAAACGTAAACATTCCATTCTTACAGAACGCCACAATCCCGGTTACTAATTTCAACAATAACAATTATGTCACGAATCAGCCTAGAGGGGGGGTCTGCTAATACACCGGTAATGAGAAATGTCTCACGTGACTGTACAGTCGTAGTTAATAACAATCGATAATGCGCACTCGTAGTTTCTGATTGGCTCGCGGGATATCCGATTTCAATAGGCGTGAATGAAAATTACTATCGTAGTAAAATTTTGATCACGTGCCTCGTTGTCATTCATAACGAATTAATCACATGATTCATTTCAACCAATCCCTGTGCGACTCGCGATTAATATTGATGGTTAATGGCGAACGAAAAATCTAGTCACTGCCGCTTTTAAACACAGTAAAGCAATATGTTAGCGCCCACTTTGACGGGTTATATGACCCAAAATATTATTATTGGAAGGTTCTGACAGTAATACCACCCGATATTTAAGTGATTCATTGAGTTGGAGCGACCGAGAAAACAGGACTATATGTCAGGAAATCCGGTGCGTAGTAACTCTTATTTTCAAGTAAATCGCATTTGCACTAAATTGTCAGTTTAAAGCGTACAAGTTAAGAAGGGTCAAGCTATCTACTTAGAGCTGGTTACACTTTTTATTGTGGCGGACTTGCGGGTTATTGTTTTATATTAGAAATGTACGCTGCTTGTACAAGTACAAATATGTGGTAACAGTTACAAAAAGATCTACCCATCACAGGTACAATTTTATAAACATTTCAACCCCTGTTGTTTTGGGGGCAATTAAGACGGTAGTTCTTTGATACAGGTGGAATTCTTTACAAATTAAAGCATATTCTTTTAAATATTTCGAAAATAATATGACTGGAAGCCATTGCTTTCAAGGTGGTGGTGGGTGGGCTGGAGAGGGTTGCTCAACTAGGTAAGCCACAACAATGTAAGATATTCAATTCTTTGTTTTTGTAGTGGGGTTTGTGGGTGGGGTGGGAGGAGGGTGTTAAGATATTTATAAATATTGGGTCATTAGTCACTAATTATTATAGTGGGTCTGGAATTTTGAAATATATGTTTGGAAAAAGTATGGAATTTTATTGTGCCCAAGGTGTATGAACCCTGAAATTGTTGCAAGCTGGACAGATGTTACCAATGAGTGTTGTCATACAAATACTGATATTTTGGCAGAGAAAATATACATTTGCAGACCAAAGGAGTATTGTTTTTGGAGACTTAACACTGAATGACTGGCTCGGTTATCGAGCTTGTAATTTCAGGGGTAAATTTTCCAAAATATTCTTCTTGGTCTGGAAATGGAACGAATGAATGGACATAAAACAAAAACTCAATCTGCTTTTTGACAAATTTACTTGAGAAATATTACAGTACTTATATCACAATGGATGAATCCACTTTTAGTTATTCCCCACCCATCTCTAGCTAAGCTATGCTTCAAGCTTTGTCCCAGAATCTCAATTTCATGGTAACTATACAGCTAACTTGGTGAATACTTTGAAACAATCTTCCCCTCAAAACAATCAACAGAATGTTTATTAAATTGCAAAGACATACAATTAATACTTACTGACAGACTACTATGAGAGTTAGTATTGTCTGTCAATTATAATAGTGACTGGTGACATCAACCTATATGTGATGTAATTGATTTGAGGTCAATAGTTGAGTAACTAAACATATTTTATGTGTAAATTAGGTAATTGGTGGATAAGTCCATGCTGTAATCAATATGCTAATGATAATTCAGCAACATGCACTTTAAATTCATTATTAACTTAATATACAGATGAAATATGTTCAGATAAAGCAGGTTTGGATAAAAAAAATGGCGTAACCAATTTGCGCAACCAATTGGTTACGCAAACTGATTTTGCGCAACCGAACAATTGGTTACGCAGACCTGAAAACATGGGACCCAAAAATGGGTCTTGCAAATATTTGAAATTTTGAGGGCTGTTTATATACTTTGAACCCTGACTTCCCAGAATCCAATTTTCAAGGTAACCATACTGGTGAGCTATTTTATATTTTGAAACTATTTTGACTGCGTGCTGTTGCTGCCAGTACCCAGTCAAATTAGTTTTAAAATATTTAACAGGATGTTTATTAAATAGTAAAGACATACAATTCGTACAACTGACAGGTTTAACAGTTCCTGACTTAGCTACGTCATTCATTATGTAGTTGATTGGGATGTCAGCCTACATGTGATGTATTTGATTATGATGTCATATACTTGAGTGACAGATTGGATTCTTCAATTTCTGTCTCCTCTGTGGAGCAAACAGTGATACAGAGGTATCACTTTATGGTGATGGCCGGGGGTGGGGGGGGGGTGTGAAAATGTTAAGAGTCCTGACGAATAAGAGGACAGGTGACATAATTAATTCCGCAGAATACACCTTTCCCATATTGATGTCATTACAGCAGTATTCCACAAAATCAACGCTCAGAGCACCGCTTCTAGCTGGTAATGTCAAAAAACAAGAGCCGACATTAAGTTAGTATTGTGCTAAAATACATTGCAATTTAAATCTTTTGTATGATAAACTAAAACCACAATACTATTTAAGTCATACATCATTCACATTCAATTGCCTAAACATTGATGTATACCTTTTTATATTTTTGTAAAATTTTCAATGAGTTATTTGCATACATAAAAAACAAAGTTATAACTAGATTCATCGACTCAATTGGACAATTGGGGATGTTTTAAAATTGCAATTGGATTAAATTTTATGAAAATGTAAAAATGTGTACATAAATTTATAGAAAATTGGCTTAGCATTCCAATTATGTATGGCTTCAATAATATTATCATCTTAGTTCTTCATATAAATGGCATAAAATGTGTTGTATCTGAGCCTAATGGTAAATGTAATGCTGTTGCACGTGATTTGCGCAATGCATTGTGGGAAGGTATTTTTCCAAAATGCGCCCGTATGGGAAAGGTCTTTTCAAAATTGTTTTAATGTTTTTTTCTCGCTGCCTTCTGTAAACTACAGTACATTGTTCACGATATATAGGTAATATTTTGGTGATGATTTTGAAATTACTTTGACTGTATGCTGTTGCTGCCAGCACCCAATCAAATTAGTTTCAAAATATTAACAGGATGTTTATTAAATAGTAGCCATACAATTCGTTTTACTGACATACCTTTAACAGTTCCTGACTTAGCTAAGTCATTCATTACGTATTTGATTATATTTGCGGCAGTTTCCTGTCAGATTAGTTCAAAATATTCATCAGCTTATCAGTGTGATTGCTTTGAAATTTAGATACTTGGAATTCAGTGATTAACGCGTTACTGTAACACATTAACCCTTTAATCCTAAACTTTTTTCAAGAAAATTTCAATTTTCTCAAAAGAGATTATTTGTGAAAATTTATTGCTGGAATAATGGGTTCAGTTATGAATCCAGTCATTTCAGTGGTAGGTTTTCACAAATAGTCTTATCTTTGTCTGCAAATGAACACTTCTCAAGACCGCTGCAGAAGCCGTTTTTGGGCAGCTTGAGTGTTAACAGGTTAACACTTCTACTGCTGGACATCAATGGTTATAATTTGTACAATGGAGAAATCCAGTTTCTCAGTCAATCATATGACGTCATAGTCAACTACGTCACATGTGGACTGACGTCATAATCTATTACATCATGAATGATGAGATTTAGTCCGTCATAAACGCTTAATGGCCTGTCAAGTTGTACGAATTGTATGTCTTTACTATTTAATAAACATTCTGTTGAATATTTTGAAACTAATTTGACTGTGGGCTATTGCTGCCATAGGCGGCAACAGCACCCAGGCAAATTAGTTTCAAAATATTCAACAGCTTACATGTATAATTTTCTGGAAATTGAGATTCAGAGAGTGCAGTGATCGATTGATCCCAACATGGGCAAAACGTGGGTGGCGCTGAGCTATGAATGGGCGGAGCATAACTAAAACTGAATTGATCCATTACTGGGGAAAATGAATTGGGACTAGATATCTAACCTGTCTACTGCAGATATTCATTAACATTCTATAAGCATATTGCATTGTTAAACATGTTTCATCATTGCTATTACCACATTTATGATATGAAACCATCTAAAACTACAATTTTATAACAGTTTATAGAATATATATATATGACCAGTATTAATCTTGAGACAGTGTTCAGGAACAGCGATGGCTTTCGCAAACCCTGTCTCAATATCATGTTATTATATTTAACCCTTTAACACTCATATCTGCCCAAAACAGTTTCGCAGGGGTCTATTTTTTTTTAATTTACCACTGAAATGAATCGAGCCAGTCATTACATTGGTAAATCTTCAAAAATAGTCTTCAGTTGGTCTGCAAATGGTCATACACTATGCAGAAATCTCAGTATTTTTGGCAAATTCTGGTCATTAAATGGGTTAAACTTGTTTTATAATTTTATTTTCACAGGACGCTTACTGATTTGATGCACGTCGGGCTGGTACCTGGCCTATGCACGTTGTTATTTAACGTGAGTTATCTTCCCTATGTATAGATTCTGGCCACTTGTAATGACATATATGATCAACATTGTTACAGTTAGCTAGCCTAGGTAGCAGCACAAATGCACATTTCACTTCAAGAGTATACTTACCTCCCTAATACTTTTGATATTGCTAAATATTGGCTTTCACTCAATAAACACTCAGATTTAAAACAGTTAGGTGCCCCTACTGGGCAGGGAGTCAGAGCGTAGTCTGGCGGATGCCAGCCCCACCACCGCGCATGCGCAGACTAGCACTTCCTCTTTGCTAGATTATTGGCAAAGAGAACACACATGTCTTTTTGAGTCATAAGCTTTTTTGCTCTTAAACTGTTATTTGGTGTATCTTTTGGTGTGATAGTGTCTGATTTGTATGGCAGGAGGAAACACTTCGCCACAGGAGGACTTAGGACCTTTAAATCAGGTGACTTCTAGTAAAATTAGCGAGTTTTCTTCCCGGTGTATTGTGTTTCCGGGACTCGCATTTACCGTGATAAGCGCCTTAGTTAGTTGGTTTATGTCAACTCGGTGCTACCTAGGACTAATTTCTCTTTCTGTTTATGTCCGCAGGTCTGTATGACGCTAGGTGGTGACATCACAGTAGCAGAGAGTTAGTTTTCTCTCCACCATGGTTCCATTTCCTACTAACTCTGTTAGGTTATCTAACCAAATGAAAAATATGTCCAGTGAGTTGGAGGCCTAGTATAAAGGTCTTCTCACTTTGCCCTCTTGATCCAATTCCTTCCCCATGAGGTGGAGAGAGTTAAGAGGCGTGCAGATGGTGGAGTTCTCCGGTTCGTCACGTTGGATGGTTTGTCTATACAAAGTGTCAGGTATCTAGTTATTGATAATGTGGTGATGTTAATTATTGTAAACAAACAAAGGGAGATAATTAACATTTTTGCCAGAAAAGAGTTATCTATATGTATCTGATGGTTGTGTAGTCGACTTATCCATTCAGCATACAATTCGTCCTTGCACTTGGATGTTTTGTTGGGATCGAATTTTTCCTGTCACGGGATTAATGACGTCATAATCAGCCTGGCTATGTGTTTATCAGCAATTCAAGCGCTATGCTGGTTTCTGATGTATATTGATCTTTATGATCGTTTTCCTTCTCTTTGAGTTGGATTGAGTTTCTAAGCTTGACTAGTTGCTCATACTCCTTGTCCTTTGCCCTGTTTCAGGGACCGGGTTGCGCGTCCTGTGGTCGTTTTCTTCATGTAAAGTTCTGGCCGCATCTGTGCTATCAATGTAGCCCTTGTGGTCCATTGGTTAATTGTGACATATGTAAGCACTGGGGGGGCGAGTTAATGTCCGAATTCTTGTGCTGCTTACAGGCGACGGACAAGGTGGTAGAGGAGGAGAAGAAGAAGAAGAAGCGGAAACGAGAGGTTGTAAGTAGGAAGGGTAAGGGGAAGGTCTCGTCCGCGGTGGATATGGAGGCCTTCCGGACCGAGATGTTGGGAGAGATGAAGAGGACAATAAAGGATTTGGTTCCAGGGTTGCTTCGTGGCATGCTTCCTGGACCAAATCCTTTACTGTCCTCATCATCGGCTTCGGAGCAGGTAATCCCCGCCTCTGGATCGATTTTCCTTAGTCCGCTTCCGTTGTTCGACGATTCAGAGGTGGCCCCATTAGAGGGGGCGTTCCACGGCCCTGGCAGCAGGCTTATTGCCGCGCCGATAGGGGACCGTGGACGGTTGTCGCTGGAACCCGCGGGCTGCTTATCAGTCCAGGGGTATCCGCACGCCGCGGTGGCCAGTACCTCCTATGGCACCGTTCCTGGTCAGCCCGGGTTAGCTCTCTTTGCTGACCTGGGGTCTAATCTTTCTGACCAGGGTAATGAGGATTACCTGCTAGGGTCGCCGTCTGACGACGTGGACATGGATGAAGACGTTTGTGCACCCCTCGCGGGGAATACAGGCGCCTTATTCCACGGTTTTACTCACCCTGGAGTAAAGTCCGCGGCTCAGGTGGTGGCCCAGGGCGCTGCTGATGGCCAGCGGTACCGCATACCTCGGCTTGCCGAGGGTGTTGCTGGTGCTGGCCGGGCCCGTGGTGAGACTATATATACCCCGCGCTCTGCCACGGTGCCTGCTCCTGGTCAAACCAGTGATATTCTCATGCCGGTGCTGTCAGGCCCGCGTGTTTTCCCTGGCTTGCCAGGTGTATCAGCATACCCGCCGTCAAGCTCTACTGCTTGCGCTCAGGAGGAAGACGAAGGACCCCGTCTTGTAGAGCGCTCGCAGTTAGCCACGGAGGAGGATTGGTATGACGCTTGCCAGTGGTTGGTGAGCGTTAGGCCTGATCTGCCCGTGGAGCAGTCGGCTAGCCAGCGTGTTCACACGCCGTGGTTAGCTGGGAAACCGACTGCTAACGCTATGCCTTCTCTGCCGCTGGCGGAGCATGTCGTTGACATGTTCAAGGCGGCAGAGTCGTCCATTAAGTCAAGTGGACGTCTCGCGAAGGCCCCTCGCGAGGTGGCCAGGCGTTGTCGCATCGTGCCCCTGGATTACCAGCGGTACGGTGTGGTACCCAAGCCCAGCGTGGATGACCGCGCGGCTTTGGGTGAGGATGCGCGGCCAGGCTCCCGTTCTGACACGGGTGTCTTGTGCGCGGACGCGTTGCGTTCGGCGAATACCGCGTTGCGTGATGCGGAGGAGAGTGGGAGGGCTTCGATTGCCGCTCTGTCCCACGTCTCCCAGCTGTTACAGGGGGTAGTAACGGCATCCGCATCGCGCCAGCCAAGTCCGGTCACTGTCCAGCGAACCATCCAGGATGGTATTAACCTGGCGCTGGACTGTATGACTCGGGCGGTGACCAGGAGTGTCAGGGCAAGACGCACGTTTGCCCTGGACAATCTGTGCCCGTCTCAGGACCTGTACAATAGGCTACTGCGTACGCCTATGACGGGCCCTGGTCTTTTTGGAGGTGAGGGATGTCGCCACCTCCAAGAGACGGTCACCCTGGTGAATAACCAGAGGGCGCTGCGCGAGCAGTTTGATGTGCTGCGTCGTGCTAACGCTCGCGCCGCGGCCCCGGCGTATCGTCCCCTGCAGGCTCGAGGTGGTGCTGGCCAGGTCAGTGGCCAGCCACCGTCGCAGCGTCGGCCTCGGCCGCGTGCGATTCGGCCAGCAGCGAGGGGGGCGCAGGTTCCTCAGGCGCCGTCAGCCAGGCAGCCGCCCGCGCACCGAGGTGCGCGCGGGGCGGGGCGGGGCGCGCGAGGATCTGGGCGTGGTTATCGTTCCTGACAGTACGCTTACCGCGGTAAGAACCACTCCGGTGTGTATGGCGACGGAGACAGTGCCGCTCTTGCATGCCTCGTGTCCACCGCGGTCCCTAGGTGGGCCGGTGGGAGGCCGGCTAGCCGGCCACATGCAAGAGTGGGAACGGTTAACTCAGGACCGTTTAGTCTTGCGATGGCTTTCCGTCGGGTATCATCCAGAGTGGGTGACAGGCCCGCCGTCGCGACTGTCTCTGGTGCCAGTCTGGACTCCCATTCCGAGGGATCCAGAGCAAAGGTTGTGTATCGAGGAGGAGATAAATTCCCTCATACAAAAGGGAGCTATTCAGCCGGCACAAAGGTGTCCGGGCTTCTATTCAACCCTGTTCTTAGTAACAAAACGCACCGGAGGGTGGAGACCGATTCTCAACCTCAAGCCATTGAACAAGTTCATCGAGACGCCCAGTTTCAAGATGGAAACGGTGCGCTCGGTGTTGGCGGGGTTGGAGAGGGGGATGTGGACGGCGTCGATAGATTTGAAGGACGCTTATTTCCACATCCCCATCCACGGGAGTTTCTGTCGCTTCCTGAGATTTGCATTCCAGGGCAGACAGTGGGAATTCAGGGTGTTGCCCTTCGGAATTTCCACGGCTCCTCGGGTTTTCACCCGTGTGGTTCTTGCGATCACAGCATACCTCCGCAGGAGAAGCATAGCAGTCCACACGTACATAGACGACTGGCTGTTGAAAGCGCACACCCGGGAAAGTTTGTCCGCCAATCTGGAGATTGTTTTGAAAATTCTCACAGACTTGGGCTGGATGATAAATTTCCCAAAATCAGAGCTGACTCCATCCCAGAAGTTTGTTTACCTGGGGATGTTCTTCGATCTAGAGACAGGATATGTTTATCCTACTCAGGAGAGAGTTCAAAAACTCATCTCGTTGATTCAGTCAGTGTGCGACAGTCGTCATGTCCTGGCACGGGTTTACTTGAGAATGCTGGGGTTGATGGTTTCGTTGGAACCAGTCATTCCTCAGGCCGCCTTACGCAGGCGGCCGATCCAGTTGTTTCTCATGACACAATGGACCCAGAGTACAGGTTCGCTGGACTCGAATGTGTCAGTGTTGGCGCCTCTGATTCACCACCTGCAATGGTGGTTGAATACAGAGAATCTCTTGCCGGGGGTTTTGCTAACCCCTCCCCACCCTCAGGTGACTGTGTATACAGATGCATCGATGGAGGGCTGGGGAGCTTGCCTGGAAGAATCCACGATATCAGGGCTTTGGAATCTGGAACAGTCAAAGGAACATATAAATCTACTGGAGCTAAGAGCAGTAGTCCTGGGCCTGGAACATTTCTTACAGAAAGTTCAGGGCAAGATTGTTCTTATTCGTTCAGACAACTCAACAGTTGTGACTTACATAAACCGCCAGGGCGGAACGAAGTCGCCCAGTCTCTGTATGATGACATGGAAACTGCTTTGTTGGTGTCTGGATCACCAGATTACCTTGAAAGCAGTTCATATTCCGGGAAGGTTAAACCTGCTAGCAGACTCATTGAGCCGAAGGATGAGTGTTTTACCCACGGAATGGCAACTAAATCAATGTGTGGCGGATCGTCTGTTCGACCATTGGGGGAAACCCAACATCGATTTGTTCGCAACGAAGAAGAATGCGAAGATGACGACGTACGTCTCTCCGATTCCGGATCCAAGCGCTTTCGCAACAGATGCGTTAGCTATCAGCTGGGGGAGAATGTATGCATACGCATTCCCTCCAGCAATCCTGATTCCAAAAATTCTTCAGAAAATCAGACAAGAGGAATGCCAAGTGCTTCTGATCGCCCCGGATTGGCCAAGCCGTTCATGGTATACGGATCTGCTGGACCTTCTGGTCTGCAATCCGGTTCCTCTGCCTCTGATGGACGATATTATCTTCCAGGGCAAGGCCCTTCACAACAATCCGTCAATGTTCAGATTGACTGCGTGGATGTTGTCAAGGAATCTAGAATTAAGGAGGGCTTTTCTGAGCAAGCAGCCATGTTTATGGCCAAAGCCAGGAGGGGGTCAACCTCCAGAGCATATAATTATAAAATCAACAGATTTGCAGAATGGTGCTCAAAAAGATGTATTGATCCAATGGATTCATCTATTCAAGTAGTAGCTGATTTCCTCTGTCACCTCTATGATGCCTATAGCCTCAAGCCTAACTCTATTGCTGGTTATAAGTCAGCATTAATGTCTGTTATTCCTTGCTTGGCTAAGAGGGGAAGTGATGAAGTAAATACATTGAATGTATTAATTAAAGGCATGGGCAATCTAAGACCAAGGAATCCACCTGTGATTCCGTCTTGGAGTTTATCGCTAGTGCTTCAAGTACTAGGTGATAAGCCTTTTGAACCACTTAGTTCCATTTCTATGAAACTATTAACACTGAAGACTGTGTTTTTAATTGCTGCGGCCTCGGCTAGGCGTAGGAGTGAAATTCATGCCTTATCAGCCGAGGATGACCGTTTTGTGGTTTCAGGGGAAGGCCTTAAGCTGCTACCTAGGATTAATTTCTTGGCTAAAAATCAGTCGTTGAAATATCCAGGTCAACCTATTATTTTGCCTGCTTTAACTAGATATGATCCTAATTCTAAAGCATGGTGTCCCGTCCGGGCGCTGCGCCGGTACAAACAACGTACGGCGGCATGGCGCACCGACCAGTCAGCGTTATGGTTGTCATATATTGAACCCCATGGGAGGGCTTCTAAGGACACCATTTCCAGGTGGATTGTGGAATGCATTCAGTTTTGCCATAAATCCGCCACCGGGAAGCAGGTTGACGTGGCCAAGGCTCACAGTGTCCGCGGCGTAGTGACATCCACGGCCCTATTTAATGGGGTCCCTGTGGATGATATTATGTTGGTGGCTCAGTGGCACTGTGAGTCAAGTTTTACAGACCATTATCTCCGTGACACCTCTAATCCTCTCGCCTTGTCGGTTTTGAAAAAATAAATCGGTTTATATTTTTTGAGGAGGTTTTTTCCTCATTACTTATATATTTCACAATTAATTTATGGAAACACCCACTTTTTTGGGCCTGCATCAGTCTTTACTAATGGGAAGATGATGTCAGCAGCCATTTTCAACAAGGTCAGTCTTGTTCATGTGTTGTCCGTTGTTGATTGTATTGTCACGATTACCCGTTATTAATATGGTGATGGTTTGTGTATTTGTGTGGTTCATTGTTGAGAGTTACGAAAATGGAGCTTTTTCGTCTCTGTCCTGTAGTACATGGCACTTGTACGTAGAGAGCGTATAGGACATTGAGGTCAGTCGACTCTTCCTCCCAGGAAGGAGGGGGGGGAGCGCATATGACATTCGGTCATCTCTCATACATCGGTGGTGTTATCCGATGGTTAGTCAAATCCTGACTGTTTTTTCTTACAGTTTCAGAAGTTTAAGTGCCTTAAACGCAGAAAAGCGTATAGGGATGAGCTGGTCTTTTGACCTCGCCTCCCTCCCGCCAGATTCACTTTCGAATTCTGGCAATATCAAAAGTATTAGGGAGGTAAGTATACTCTTGAAGTGAAATAAACGAAATCTAGGATTTCTTTTTTCACGAGAGAGTTGATACTTACCTCCCTAGATACGGACCCGGCCTCTCCACCCCACAGAGGCTCGGTCTTCAGGCTCTTAATAGTTGCATGTGTGTCAGCCAATAATCTAGTCAGAGGAAGTGCTAGTCTGCGCATGCGCGGTGGTGGGGCTGGCATCCGCCAGACTACGCTCTGACTCCCTGCCCAGTAGGGGCACCTAACTGTTTTAAATCTGAGTGTTTATTGAGTGAAAGCCAATATTTAGCAATATCAAAAGTATTAGGGAGGTAAGTATCAACTCTCTCGTGAAAAAAGAAATCCTAGATTTCGTTTATTTAACACAGAAGCCAGCTTATAATTCATTTCATAAAATTCTGGAAACATAATGTACTATTTTTCTTGAGGCGTACGCGAGTGATCTGAATGGGTTCTGTCGTGCGACATCCTGTACAGTACAGCTCATGAATAAGTTAACCTGTAGACACCATTGTCTTCAAAATATTTAACAATATGTTTTATTATACCTCCGCAAATGATACCCCCCACCATGTATGCATCATGTCCTAAAGGTGAGGTATATATCAGAATATGTCAGCATGGCCTACTTTTCATGGTTTGCTGAACACGGTTTACTTATTATTCTTGTCCAGACTATTCTTTCAAGAGTTTTTAGCTCACCTGGCAAGAATGGCCAAGTGAGCATATGCCATGGCGACCGTATGTCCGTCTGTCCATCAACTTTTGCTTTAAAACACTACTCCTCATTAACCGCTTAGCGGATTTCAACCTAATTTGCCAGGAAGCACCCTATGGGGCTAGGCTTCAGAACTTGTATACACAATTCTGATTGCCCACAGCTTTATGATTGGTCAATTTTTTCGACGCCCGTATTAAATTTTCTGAAAAAAGCGGCAAATCGGTTAAAGGTCTGCTCCTCATTAATCACTTTGCCGATTTCAAGCAAACTCGGTTGGAAAACCCCTAGAGTCGTATGCTTCAGAACTTGTATAACGAATTTTGATTAGTCGATCTTTTCAGTGGGCAGCTTTAATTTTCTGAAAAATGGTGGGAAATCGGTTAAAACGCTACTCTTCATTAATTGCTTGCGCAATTTCAACCAGATTTGGTGGGGAGATTACTAGCCTGGTAGGTTTCAGAACTTGTATACAAAATTTTGATTGATCATGTTTCCTGGCAGCCATTTTGGATTTTCTGAAAATTTATGGAGATCAGTTAAAAGCCTTCTCATTAACTGCTTGAATAATTTCAACCAGATTTTGCTGGAAGGGTGCTAGGTGGTAGGTTTCAGAACTTATACAGAATTTTGATTCGCCATTTTTTTGGTGCCCATCTTAGATCTTTATGAAATTTCTGGAAATCAGTTAAATGGCTACTCGGTAACTGCCTGAACAATCTCAAGCGAACTCGGCAGGAAGGACCCTAGAGTGTTGTGCTTCAGAGATTGTATACAGAATTTTGATTGGTCAATTTGTCTGGCGGCAATCTTGTATTTGAAAAAAATTGAGAATTTGTTTAAAATGTTACTCCTCATTAACCGCTTACTAGGCAATTTCAACCAGATTTGGCTGGAAGGATCCTGTAGTGGTAGCCGCTAGTAAATCTATTCAGAATTTTGATAAGTTGATGTTTTGGCAGCCATCTCTGATTTTCTGAAAAATTTCCGGAACCATTTAAAAAACAGTACTCCTTAATGGGTCACAGGTCCTCTTGTTTTGTATACCGTAACCAAACTTGGTGTATGGATCCTTTGTAGAATAATGTTGTGTCCCATATCAAAAGATTTGCAGGTCAAGAGAAGACTATTTATGAAAATTTACCACTGGAATGAGTGGCTCGGTAATCAAGCAAGTCATTTCAGGGATAAATATTTTAAAATACTCTTCTCTTTGTCTGCAAATAGACCTTACGTATGTAAAAAAAAACGACAATTTTCTTGTCCATTAAGTCTTTGACGATTAAGTTGGCCAAAGTGACACAGTCATCTTGATAAATGTCCCTAACTGACTAGCTGACTGACTAACTAAGCGGCATGGTGATTTATTGAACTGCTACCCACAGCTAAAAATTCTAATGTAAAATGGTTAAAAATGACCAGAATCGATGCGACGTTAACTGAGCCAATAATTCTAGTTGTAAATTTTCACCCCGAGTCTCAAACAAATTGCAAAATGACATTTCACTAAGCAATTTGCTTGACCGAGTTTGACCATTATCAAAGAATTAGAATATGACTATAAATATCCATCTAAGCGTGTAGGGAATGACTTAACTTTTTAGGGGTCAAGCCGGCCAAAATAATCTTTGCAGTGGTCTTGAGGAATGTCCATTTCGAGAACAAAAGATGACAATTTAACAAAATTTTACCTCAAGAATCACGGGCTCAATAATCGAGCCAGTTATTCCAGTGGTAAATTAAAAGAAAAAATAGGCTCATCTTGACCTGTAAATGGACATTCTATAAGCAAAAATCTCAAATTTCTTGACATATCGTGATTTCTAAAGTGGTAATTTTTTTAATATTTTATTTTTTGCTTTTAGCTACAAAGTGAAGGTGCTCAGGAGAAATGTGTGAAAGCCATTGATGCATTGGTTCAGGTGTTACTGTAAGTTATCATTTAGTACAATGCATCGTGTCTGTTCCGCGCTCACCCCCACCCATCCCTACTTATACAGTATAGCTCATAAATAAGTTAACATCTTTACAAAACAGAAACATGCTAGTTAATGCAATTTTGAACATGATATAAGAACATTCTTCCAATCCAATTATGGTCAAAATATTCAACAGTAGGCCTACGTTTTATTTTTCATTTAGAAACATGTTAATTACCCCTTTAATGGTCGAATTTGGTAAAAAAAATGTTAAATAATGTTACCGACCCAGTTATTTCAGTTTCAAATGTTTTTAAATAGTCTTCTCGTGGTCTGCAAATGAACATTTCTCCAGACCACTGCAAACGCAATTTTTCACCCGCTTGAGTGTAAAGGGCTTAATCCATTAATGACTAAATTTGATAAAAAACAAAAATATTTGCTTGTTGAATGTCCATTTACAGGCCAAGAGAATACAATCTTTGACAATTTATCAGTGGAATGACTGGCTCGGTTATTGAGCCAGTCATTCTGGTCGTAAATTTTCAAAAATTGTATTCTCTTGACCTATAAATGGACATTCAACAAGACTGTGTTAGTGGCCGGTTTTGGCCGGTATGACCATTAAAGGGTTAAGAGTGGTACTGTATCTCAACAATCTTGCCAACCCACCCATCAATAACTCCCATCAGCATATTAAGTTTGTGTTCAGTCACTCATCCATCAACACATGAAATTTGTCTTAATTTTGAGTATTTAGTCGGAATGCAATTTGATAGAAATTTAGCATATCTTATGTTGCTCTAGATACGGCAACATAACTGGTAAATTTGATTTTTTAGTAAGTAGCTAAGGACTATATATTATTTACTTTTTCCATCTATGTGTGTGGCAGTGCTAACATTTCTAGTGTAACAGTGTAAGTACTACTGGAGTGATATACACAGGCCTTTATCTACAGCTTGCCCTTGCACCTTAAAGAACCATATTAATGGAAAGATCTGATGTGTTCTTCAATTTTTATCTGACGTAGTTAATTACATCACTAGTTAACTGATGTCATAATTATAATGACGTATAGATCCTTCATGAAAGTCTAAACTGTGTCAGTAGTGTGCGAATTGTATGTCTGATGAATTTATAATTTAATAAATATTCTGTTGGATATTTTGAAACTAATTTGACTGGGTGCTGCTGCTGCCATAGGCAGCAACAGCTCCCAGTCAAAGTAGTTTCAAAATATTCAGCAGCTTACCTATATAGTTATCTTGAAATTTAAATTCTGGTAACTGAGGTTTCAAAGTTTTAAATGTCACAACACGAGTAAATTAAACCTGGGCGGAGCTTAGCTGGAAATGGGCGGGGTATACCTATGCATGGGTCCTTCTATTTCGGTGTCAAATATCTAGATAATGATAACACAATTTTAGAAAATGTGTGTACGAAGGGTAAGTCAACTTCTGCTGAATGTATATTCATCAAGCAGTTTGCCTTCCTAGCTAAAGAAATCCTGTTGATGTTTGGGCTAACGTTGTTCAAGACCACCTAGCCTGAGAGGTGCAACAAGATTAGGCCATGATAACTTGTCTGTCTGTCTGTCTGTCATCTGTTCCCTATCAACATTTTCCTATACATGGCTTTCTCAAGAACAACTAGGCAGATTTCAAGCAAATTTGGGATGAAGCTTACTTGGCTCATGGAGATCCAATATTGGTTAATTGAAGATGATTGGTCAGTGACCATCTTGCCTTTCGTGCTATTTTCGAAATTCTTTTAAATATCTGAAACAGCCCAATAGATGGGAAACTGAAGCAACATTACCCATGGAAATAGCTGAACCAAGTTTGTTCCAAGAGAACCTGATTATGTGATTTCTGTGGTGGCCATCACTGATAACCTAGTGTTCATAAAAATAATGTCTCACGAATGGATGAAGGGATCGGGCCAAAATTTAGGAGATTTAATTAGTGACTAATGACGATTTGATCTGGTACAAGAGAGGTTGATAGGTAATTGCGTCTTCCTTTTATCAATGTGCGACAATCGTCTACATTTTGAAAATGATTTATCTGAGAAATGATTTTCAGTTAGATTGATTTTTTAATAGTCAGCATGTTCCTCTAATTTTATTATATTATTTCAGTGGGCAACAGGCATTTACCGACCCACAGTACATGGAAGCGCTTGTGGAAAAATTACGCATAACACGAAACGAAACGGTATTATCCAGCTTACTAACCAGTTTCACATTTTAACCATTTAGCACTCAAGCAGGCCAAAAATGCCTTCTGCAGTGACCCTGAAAAATGTCCATGCGCACACCATGGCAAGATTTATTTTTGAAAATTGATCACTGAAACAACTGGCTCGTTAACCAAGCCAATGACTGCAGTGATAAATTTTCAAAAATAATCTCATGGTTTGCAAATGGACATTTTCTATGAGAAAATATAAACTTTTCTGAACGAATGGAGGAATCCTGTTATGGCTATGCCCTGCCCATCTGTAGCTAAGCACTAACCATGCTTTGCCCGTGTTGGGAGACATCAATCCCTGCATTCCCTGAATCTCAATTTCCAGGAAGCTGTACTGGTAAGCTGTTGAATATTTGAAACTAATGTAAGTGGGTGGCGCTGCCATAGGCAGCAGCAGCAGCAGCTCCCAGCCAAATTAGTTTCAAAATATTCAACAGAATATTTATTAACTAATAAAGACATGCAATTCGTACAGCTTGGTGCACTATTAAGTGCTTAAGAGGGACTAAATCGCATCATTCATGACATAATGGATTATGATGCCAGCCTACATGTGATGTAGTTAATTATGACGTCATATGATTCATCGATAAACTGGATTCCTCCATTTGAGTGTTGAAGGGTTAAATATTTCCTAGGACATTCACTACATGCAGCAGTACTGTATTTATTTGAAAGCTTGGAATAGCTGTGTTAGTTTGTTTATTATCCTTATAGGATTCAATGGTGATACTTCTTAAGGCTAATGTCTGTGATTATCAAGATATTTTTGTGGATAATTGTACTTCATCAAGTCAACAAATCAAGTATATTTACATGGTTTATATGTACACGAATTAAAGCTGTCATGACATCACAAAAATAACAGATACTTTGCCAAAAAAAATTATGGATGTGTACCCTTAAATCCAACCAGGTCGGCTACCTCCATATTGTTTACGCCGTCGCTTACTATAAAGGATGCCCCCAAATCCCAAAATGGCAGCAGTGAAGCATTGATCGCATACGTGAAAAGGCCGCCGACTGAAATTTATATCGCTCATTCTTTTCTCGAAACGGACTTAGATTCCACCACTGAAGACATTAGAATGATAAAGATATGTTTGTACACACACTCAAAACTATATTTGACCATATTTCCGAAAAAGTTGGTCCCGATCCCAGGATGATTCATAATACGGAAAAATTAGTTACCTCTCCGGGATGTAGAAATTGTTTGAGTGTAGCTTTCGTGTCCATCTTGGTCACTTATCCAGCACTAACTGACGGTCGCTGGCAACGTCACTGGTCAGCTCTTGTGGAGTCACGTGACAGCATGGACTGGTAGACTGCTGGTATACGGTAGCCCTCGTCTCTGTTCATGGTTGGTTGATGCTTGTAGATTTCTATGGCCTCTAACCTTCCGTTTGAATAAGTTGGTCTCAACGTTGATGACCGAGGCACTGCTGGCGGGGATGACCGAGATGGTCACGAAAGCTACACTCAAACAATTTCTACATCGCGGAGAGGTAACTAATTTTTCCTTATTATATTTGACCAATACTTATTCAAAAACTAATAAAATGCAGGTCCTATTTCTTCAAAATGATATACCTATACGTACCTTCTTGTCGGTCTCCATTTGCACAGACTCTGTCACATTACGTCACTACGTCACTGGCCGGAATTCCTTTTTGTAGGGGAGGTTAGGCTAATTTTACACAGCTGCTATTATTTTAGTTAGTCAATGAATGGATGGATGAATCAATCAATCAGCTAGAATGCACTCGAGGGAGATGCTGACTGACGCCTTTACGCTCTGGCTTGAGAATGCACTTAATGACCACCATGACCTAGATAGCTGATCCTTTGACCGCGGACTCAAAGCTATCATAAGCTGTCACAATATGAAAGCGTGTGCTAAATCGGGTGATTCTACCTTCTTGGAGTTATGGACAAAAATATGTATTCCAATATGCGCATTGTGACACCATGACCTAGATATTTGACGCTTTGTCCTAAACTCAAAGAACTTCTTGCCACCTATAGTATAAAAGGATGCCAAATTTGGTGATTCTACCTATTTGTGTTTCTGATTTATGGCTAAAAATATATATTTCCGAATGCACTTAGTGCCCCGTGACCTAGGTATTTGAACCTTTGACTTGAAGCAAAATTTTAATTCTAGCCAACCCCAATATGAATGTATGTACCGATTTGATGATTCAACCATCTTGCATTGCAGAGTTATTGACGAAAATGTTTATTCCTGTATGCACTAACTGAGCCCGTAATCTCGATTTTGTACCTTTTGACTCCAACCTAAAATAATTTCTAACCACTCATAATATCAATGTATGCGTCAAATTTGATGATTCTACTTGTGTTTCGGACTTATAGTTAGTGTGTATTTTGGGATGTACTGAGTGAGTCTGTGACCTTAAATTTTTAGCTTTTGACCCCAACCTAAGAATTTTTCTAGTGCCTCATAATAGCGTTGTATTTGTCAAATTGGCTGGTTCTACCACGTATGATTCCTGAGATATGCTGCGGATAAACAGACAGACACACATGCAGACAGACACACATGCAGACAGACAGACGGCACCAACCACAATACTCACACCAGCCTTCAGCGTCATGAGTAATGAATCAATCAATCAATAAATCAATCAATGGGCACTAAATTTCTTATGGAACACCACCTAAAGGAAGCCACAAATGACAGCTACCATCACCACTACCACCCCCACAAATAGTAACACCACCACACTACCCCCACCACTGTCACTAAAAACGCCAACAACCGCCGCCATCACCAGCAACACCACCAACACACCCCAGGTGAGGTGAGGAGGAGGTTGGGTGAGGGGACAAAGGCATATAGTCAATAGACTTTGGGAAGCAGTGGGCGAGGAGATGCCTGCCCCTTTTCCGAGATCCGGCTTTATGGCGTTTCGCTCCATAGTGGAAGCTCATCAGAGGTTTTATAACAGTGTTGTGAAACGGGTGAACAACAACAAAATGGGAGTTTTATGAAGTTCTTTTGTAAGAAGTTTATTAATGTTGTGATGAGACTATCGATTTGCAGTGATAAAATAAGATGTGATGAAAGTACTGTGCGATGGATTGGAAAGTTCTGTTTTTTAATAAGTTATTTTAAAAACCATCGTTCGTAAGATACACCTGGTTGGTGTATTAGTGGATGTCGTGTTCTTCACAAATGTTCAGAATTTTAGTGGATGTCTCCTGCAATGTTTTGACAAGATTTGCCAGTTCGTGCCATATGGACCCGTTAGGAGCAAGTTTCTTGAAGTTTTTAGAACGTGGTGTGTCATCTGAACCGAGTGATTCTGGGCTAAGCGGTCTTGGCCATCTGGCCGGTACCTGGGTGAAGGCTGATGGAGGCGTGGAGTGGAATTTTGTCCCTATCTGTGCCAAGGTTGGCATGTCGAGTGATCCACTGCGTGGGGACCCCTCTCCCACCATCGGGGCATTTTTTATGCTGGTGGCGTCGAGAGGGGGCGTCGTGCATGGTGTTCTAAAAATCCCAGGGGGAGGGGGGGAGTGTTGTGAAGGGGCGACACAATCCCACTTACTTCCATGCTTGGTGGACTCCACGATATGGAGCCAAAGAGACGGCTCAGGCTTCCCTTGGCGTCTGTTGTGGCTGTAGTGGTGTTCGTGGTGAAAGATACATCGCTGCGGTTTGAAAGGAAGTTCAACATTTCCTTTGCGCGTATTTTTTCGTTGATGCCGCTTGTTGAGGGCATTAGAGTTTCATCTGGTGTTGGAGGAACTGTGGTGAGAGCGGGAACTGCTGCCTTCTTGCCGCCCACAGGAATGAAATTAGATTTCTTCATGCTAGCTTTCACAATGGCTGTATGGTATGCTTTCAGTAGAATTGCCCTGCTGTTGGTGGAGCTAGGGCCGTTTCTGACTGGCGTTCATTTGTCAGGAATGGCAGTGAGATTTTGTCCAAAATTGATGTTGGTGCCATCTAGATTGCCCTTCTCTATGATCTTGTGGGCATTTGTTGTGGAAAACCCGTGTGGCCCTGTTAGATGGGCCACGGCGCCATCCTTTCTGAGAAACGTCTTAACACAGCAGGCACATGTCCATTTTAGTTGCTTCATCGGATCACTGTGCAGATCTTTGATGTGTCTTTTATAGTGTCTAAGTGAGCTGAAACCCTTTCTGTGGGTCGAGCAGTAAAAAGGTACTGCTTTAAACATATTGTATTGCTTCGAGAAAGATATAAGAACTTTTTAAAGGTTAATTTTATCAAGCTAGTGCCGTAACTAGCCGTGACGTCATAAACGGGTGGCGTCATCAGAACGTGTGGACTACATAGTCCAACCTTATGGCGTCATCGGTTCTGACGTCATAGATTTGTGCGGATAGGCCATCAAATTATGTGGAGATTTTTAGCAGGGATAGGAGCTGTAGTATAAGACTTGAAGAACATGGGGGGATAGGGTGGGGGGGAGGGGAGGAGGGGGACTAGAAGGACAGCTCCTATCCAATATGGCTCATGCCTAAAGGTTCCATGGTGTGGAGTTGGTGTATCCAGTATACTTCCTTTTTCCTCCTGATTGGGGTGTTGGTGTCCGTATCTGGGTCTCCTCTCAAGACCTGAATGATGCGGAAGGAGACATGTTCTTTTCCATGGTTTGGGGTGTTGAAGTGGCAAGCTACAGGGGAATCTCTATTATGTGAAATGTCCCTGTAGTGTTCTTGGATCCTGATTTTAAAGGTTCGTTTAGTTTCACCTACATATTGTTTGGAACAGTGCAGGCAGGTGATGAGGTGTATCACATTGCGTGTCCTGCAATTGCCTATAATTTTGGCTATAAATCTGTATCCTGTGTATGAGCTGGTGAATGACCTGGTTTTGGTCATCTTGCGGCATATGCCGCAGTTATGCTGGGTGCAGGCTAGTAGCGGGTTTAGGTGAATCAGGGTGGGGGGGGGGGGTGCGGGGGGAGAGGCGGGAGTTTGGCTCTGATTAGTTGTTTCCCTATGGTCGGGTTTTTTCTCTAGCCAAAGAGGGGTTTGGTGGCAAAAATGTTTCTGCCTTTTGGACTGCTTGTTAAGACAGGCCAGTATTGGTTGATGATAGTCTTAACATGGATGGATGTCAGGTTGAAATCTGTAATGAGGACGGGGGCTATGATTATTAAGGGCACCAGTTGAGCACCTTCAAATAGCAGAGTTATGGATCTTGCTATATTTTCAAAGTATTGAAGCCTATACGGAAAATAAGTTTGTGGAATGTTTGGTCATATATCGATGGATTAAACCCAGATTTGGCACGTATGCTCCTTTATGCAATATCTATGGTAGCTATGAGTATGATGTGGCCACGCCTTTAAACACGGTTCATTAAGGAGTTTTAAATATTAAACCCTATAGAGAAAATACATTTGTTTCATCAATTGTTCATGGATTACAAAATTAAGCAGATATGTTCCTTCCATCAAATATCTATTTGAACTAGTATTAATATAAAGAGCTCACTCCTTTAAACAAGGTCATAACCGTGGTTCATTGATGCATTTTAAGTAATTGAACCTTATGGCGAAAATACATTTGTTTCATCAAGTGTTGATGGATTAAACCAAATTTAGCAGATATGTTTCTTCCATCAAATATCTATTTGAACTATGAATATAAAGAGACTGTCCTTTAACCAAGGGCAATAACTCTCCTTCATTAAAATTTTAAACTATTGAACCCTATGGGGAAAATACATTTGTGTCATCAATTGTTTATGGATGAAAACCAAATGTAGCCATTAAGTTCCTTCCGCCAATATCTGTTTGCGGTATCAATATGAAGAAGCTCCAACTTAAAACAAGGGCCGTAACTGTGGTTGTTTAATGTGTTTTAAGCATTGGACCCTATGGGGAAAAAACATCTGTGGCACATTTTGCCAATTGTTAATAGATTAAAACATGATTTGACAGAAATATTTCTTTTGTACACTTTAGCCATTTGGCAATAGTCAAATTGTCCCATTGATCAATGACACTTCCCATTGATCAATAATATCAAGGATGCCAATATTCTTGCAATTGTTCATCCAGATTTTACCATTGCCCCTTTGCTAAGTTTGTGTCGGTGCACTTGAAGCATTGGTCAATAGTGGCGGGATGGCTTCGCATTGGCCAATGGTCCTTTTCCTGTTTGTCAATAGTGTCAAGGACACAAATATTTTTGTATTACCAGTTCAGATTTTCCTTGTGACCATTGCCCCATTGATAAATTGTATCTGTTGTTACACTTTGATAATAGTGTGATGGATGGCTGGCCCATTCATAAATGGTACTTTTCCCGTTGGTCAGTAATGTCAAAGATGCCAATGTTAATGTATTTCTGTATCCAAATCTTTTTACTGTGACCATTGTCCCACTGGTAAATGGAATCTGTTGATATACTTTCAACCATTTGACAGTAGTGCCAGGTATGGCTGGCCCATTGATCAATGGTATATTTTCTGTGGGTCAATAACGTCAATGAGGCCAGTATTCTTGCATTTCCTCTACAAATCTTTACCTGTGATCATTGCCCCCCATTTGCAAATGGCATCTCTTATGCATGCCACATGAGCTATTGGAGCTTTCCCTGGTGGTCAATAGTGTCAGCCATACACAGACTTTGTTTTTCCTGTGCAAATTTTCATATTTCCAGCCCATTTGTTTTCCACTGGGACCCTTGATCCATTGATCATTGGCATCAGTTACGCTTTCATAATTGATAAACGCTGCTTGTCCCATTGATCAAGAGTGTAAATGACACTTGATTTTTTGGTCATTAGTTTCAGGGATGATTGTCTCATTTCAATAATGCCAAGGACCCTTGCCCCATTTGTCCATGCCATCAGTTACACTTGCCACATTAACCAAGGATGCTTGCTCCATTAGTTAGCTATGTCTGTAGCACTTGCCTCATTGGTCCATAATGGTAGGAACCTGTCTTCTTGTTGGTCAATGACATCATATATGCTTACCCCATTAATAAATTGTGTCAATGTCAACTGACTCATTGGTCAATAAGGCTCAGGCCCATGGTTCTATTGGTCATGCTTGTCCCATCGACAAATGGTCGTTGTCCCGTTGGTTAATAGCATCGGTTAACCTTGTATTGTTAGTGATTGGTGCTAAGGATGATTGCCTCATTGGTTAATAATGATAAGGACCATTTCCCCACTGATCAATGGTGCATGTTGTGCATTAATTACTGTTCCTCATCAGCCAGTTGAGCACTATGGTCCTTGGGCCATTTATTCTCATTTGCCTACCATTTTTACATTCCTCCATCATTGTAGCGGATTTCCACTAAGAAATCTGAGCGATGCCCGAAAATATAGTATCAGACAGCCAAGAGTTACCTCCCATTGTTGATTGATTGTACTTCAAAATAAACACCGATTTACATTGGTTTTCAGGTTGCTGAATTCCTGTTGTCCAGCCTTGCGACTATCTGTGATAACTCCGACAGGTGAGTCTTACTAGGTCATAGGTACCATTGATTGTGTCATTATATCCCACTGGAAATTTCTCAATTGAGGCATCTGATTGGTCAATCAAGTCTCTGATGTCATAATCAAATACACCACTTGATAGCTGTTGTCACAGTCTGAAAATTGACGTAGCCCCCATCATAAAAATCGAAGTCTGTCACCAAAGCGTATGAATTGTATGTCGTTGATGAATTTACATTTTAATAAACATTTTGTTTGATATTTTGAAACTAATTTGACTGGAAGCTGTTGTTGCTGCAACTCCTAGTCAAATTAGTTTCGATTAGATTTAGACGATTATTAAAAAAAAATTACCACTGGAATGACTAGCTCGATAACAGAGCCAGTCATTCCAGTAGTAAATTTTCAAAAATAGTCTCTTGGTCTGCAAATAGATATTTTCTATGAGAAAATTAAAGTTTTTGAACAAATTCAAGGGTTAAAGGGTTAAGTTAAAATTTATATGAAATGAGAATTCAGATTTCAAAGTTTCAAGTCGATTCCAACATGAGTATAATGTGTGGTGTGCTTTGTGAGAAATGGGCGGGAATTAGCTACAGATAGATCCATTTCTACACGAGCGTCTAATCTTAGGAACGCTGCTTATCTAGGTGAGCATGAGTGAAATTGCAAACATTGGACCTTGAATTCATCCCTCTGTCTGTCTGTCTGTCTGTCTGTCTGTCTGTCTTTTCTGTCTCTGTGCCCATCCATCCATCCATCCATCCTTTTCTCCATCCACCTGCCTGTCTGTCTCTATAATATTTGCTACAGTACTAATGTCTGGTAATAAAGGTTGGGTGTGCTATGGGGTATCTGGTGGAGAAGTGAGTGAGTTAAAGGATTTTATATGTTGCATAGCAATTCTCTGGAATTATGTCAAGCTTCACATTGATTCTTCTTGGTTTGTGTTTTGCAGCCGGTTGGAGGTGCTATTTGAAGCTGATGGTATTAGGGTTCTCTGTGATCTGGTTGCCATGGAACAAGAGAGCTCTGTAGCAGCAAATATATTCAGGTTATTGGATGTTATTACCAAATCCGAGAGGTGAGTAGTTGTAATTGTGATTGTATCTTCTGCTCATCATAGAGGTATAGAACAATTTTATTTTTAACTCTAATTTTAACCCCGTGAACTCAAAATTCCCAGAACTCCAACTTCAAGATCGCTGTGCGGGTAAGCTGTTGACTATTTTGAAACTAATTTGATAGGAACCTGTTGCTGTTATAGGCAGTAACAGCTTCCAGTCAAATTAGTTTCACAATGTTCAATAGAATATATAATCCACTTATTACTTGATCATACCATTGTAATTGTAGTCTAGAAGGTATTTATTTGTGATTCACACCTAGTATGATTCTCTGTCTCTGTCTGTTGGTCGGTCGGCCTGCCTGCCTGTCTGTCAAATTTGTGACATTTCTCAGGAATATGCTTAAGTTGCAACTCTAGCTTTATTCATTATTTCAGTCATTATGCGAAGGTGCAGCGTGAGCCGTTGTTAGCGTTTGCCACTCAGACCCTATCCACAGCAGACAACAAGCAGGTCAGTCATGAGGCTTTAATTAACCTGCAGTAATCAAGCCAGCCAAATACCAGCCGCTGCAACGTTAAAATGTCTATTTGAAGGCCAAGGGAAGACTATTCTTTTTAATTTTACTGCGGAAATCATTGACATTTTGGAAACTTATCACTGAAATGTCTGGCTCATGACCGAGTTAGTCATTCTAATGATACGTTTTCAAAAATAATATTCTTTTGGCACACAAATGAACGTTCTTGAACCCTTTTATGATGACTTTAACCCGTTTATGACGAAGCCGGCCAAAACTGGCCTCTGCAGTGGTCTTGAGGAATGTCCATAGGGAAGCCAAGTGAAGACTATTTTTTGAAAATCTGCCACTGGAATGACTTGATTTGTAACTGAGCCAGCCATTCCAGAGGTCAATTTAAAAAAAATAGTCCACTTGGCCTGCAAATAGGCATTTAATAAGCAAATATTGGGATTTTTTTGACAAAATTTAGTTATTAAAGGGTTAAGTAAAGATGTAAATTTTCTTCACCAAGCAATTAAAGGGTTAATTTAGAATTATCTCCCCGTGTTTCATGCAAACAGGCCCACAACAAAAAGGAGAAGACATGACACAATGACCTTTGGGCTAAAACATCAAAGGTCAATATTATTGTCAGTGATATTTAGTAACTGACTGGGTTTTTTCAGCATTAACATTTTGCGCTTAACTCAACTTAGGAGTTAATATAGATCTCATGTGTAGTTAATCATACTGGACCCAAACTTAAACACCTTATAATGTGAGAGCATGACACAATGTTCTTCAGAGTTAAAAGGTCAAAGGTCATTGTGATCTAAGGGAAAACCTTTTTTCTCACCAGTAATGTTTTGTGTTTAGTTCAACTTCACTGTTGATATCTCATGTTTACTTAATCATACTGAAGCCAAAGTTGGACACATGTTTCTTTATAACAAGTGGGAATGACACATGACACCTTCCAGTCAAAATGTCAAAGGTCAAGGTCACTTTGTCATTAACATTTTGCATTTAGCTCAACTTTTTATGTTTTGTTTGGTTGAGCATACATGGCCCACATTCGGTCACATCCTTCCTTATAGTGAGATGGCATGAAATAATAACCTTGGCATTAAAAGGTCAAGATCAGTGTAATAATGACAAAACACAAGGGTTTTCTCAACAATAACATTTTGCTTTTACTTCAACTAAGCAGTTCATACCTCATGTTGTGTTAATCATGCTGCAACCAAACTTGGACACTGGCTACTGGCTAATGAGAGGGGATGAGACAATTACTTTGGGGTCAAAAGGTCAAAGGTGATGATCATTGATAAGTAAAATGATAAGGCTTGTATATTATGTTTGAAGTCCAGCTTCATGGTTCATTTTAAAGTCATAAAGTCGAGCTTCATCGTTGGATTGCAGCCACATTTCTGGTTAACTATTTATCATGCCATGAAACAAAGATATTCAGACTAATAACTAGTTATTGACCTTTCCTGTCTTAGGCTTGCACGATTGCCCGATGTTATCGAAAATTATGATTTTTTTTTCAGCCACGATTTTTTACGATATGATTTAGAAAAAATGGAAATATCGCGAAAATTTTACTGTCACGCCATATTCTGCCTATTTGTCTTGTATTTGTAGCATAGCCATCTATTACCGCAAGCGGTTCAATTTATTTCCAAACCAACATCTTTGCGAGAGGGGTGGGCTTATATTAGGAATAGGTCAAGAAAAAGTTGAAGTTCATTCTTTAAAATTGTTTTAGAAGATGGACTAATAATATGAAACTTTAACGCAATTTACTGGTACAATTTCTTGCCGCCGTACTGTATACCTCAAAACCATGATCGCCTGAGTGAAATTATTACCTGGGACGGTATAAATATTGTATATTTCTTAGTAAGCATGGTTTATAAAATCTAAATGAATCCTAAATTTGACAATAAATGGCGTCACGAAAATATATAAATCACGTGATATTGCTTGCTCTGCTGTTTTTGGAGGCGAGAGTTGGTGCGTTCACAAATTTGATAGCTAAATGAGACAGTATACATGCTTTAGCCAGCAAGGTGAACTATCCGAGATGTTTCTGAAGGCTAACTATTATTAGTAAAATATATAAATCACGTGATTTTGCTCGCTCTCTTGCTTTTGGAGGCGAGATGTGGTGCGTTCACAAATGTGATAGCTAAATGAGACGGTATACATGCTTTAGCCAGCAAGGTGAACTATCCGAGATGTTTCTGAAGGCTAACTATTATTAGTAAACGGGTACTCGGTAAATGCGGATCAGATCTAAACATTAGATAGCTATGGATCTAATATCACGGGATTTGTAAATTTTCACAAAGACAATATGAAATGTCAAATTTTTAGATTAATTTTGATCTAATAAACGATGGTTATAACAGAGTACACAATATTTGGGTTGTCCAATGTAATAATTTCGCTTCCGCATTAATGGACATGGTATACATTAAGCCAAGGTGTAAGGCATCAAAGATTTACACCGGGAAATTTCCTATTTTCGTGTTATTAACGATCATTCTTTAAGCATCTTGGCGACTGCATTTAATGTTTTTGTTGAAATTTACCAATTAGAAGTCATATTCATTTAAAACTGATATGAAAACTCATAGCGAAGCCGACATGTCTACATAAGCCAAACCATGCAGTCCAACTCAACCCAAGACCAATTCACCCCATGAATTCATGCCATAAAATAAGCTATACGATTTATCAAAATATTGCGATTTTCTCACCACGATATATCGTGATACCGCCTAGGACAATATCGTGCAAGCCTATCCTGTCTATGAGTTAAACCAGCAGTAGTGTATTCTGTATGTCTTGGTATATACGGTCAGTCATAGAGGTGCAATGCACAGTTTGGTATAATGAGCTTTAAAAAGTAACGATACGGGTGCTGTTGAATATTATAAAGGTAATTTAAATTGGAAGCCATTGCTACCTTAGGACCTGAGGCAGCAACAGCTTACAGTCAAATTAGTTTCAAAATATTCAACATGATAATTGACAACTTAATAAAGAATGCATTGTATTGGCACCTACATGACATCACGCGCCATCGTTTGAAGAGACAAAATGGCGGTGACCATGCTTCAAAATTAATACAATATCAAAAATCCAAAAATTGTTATACAGATAAGAAATTCACCGGGAAATGAATGATATGGAATCTAGGCTTGCGCGATTTTTCGATTTAATCGTGAAGTTCGATTTATTTTTAAAATCGCGATTTTTACGATATAATTGAGGAAAAATCTGAAAATCGTCAAAAGTTTCATGTTTATTTAAAATATGAAGTGTGTACTTTTCTGTTGCATTTTATCAGTACATGAGTACTATTATTCACGCCTGTGTTCATTGTGTTTATGTCCCGCCGTGTCGAATAATTACTAATCACAACACAAAGCGCTACAATAAACAAGCTAACAATAGCGAGGTAACACCTTTGTCATTGAGAAAACCAGCTAGTTACTCCGTCGAGTTTCTTTCTTTCGCTGCAGACCCTGAGTCTGTCGTGAAATGCCAAGTATATACTTTGTTGCAGAGTGTTAGGCAATCAGTGGACATAATTGTTTTTAATTCTAGAGTTAGCAATTTCAGGCGGTGTAATAATTTGTCCTTTTTGATTCGGTTGTCATGTCAAATTAAAGAAAATAAAGCAACAGCATTCCTGATTGTTTGATTTTGAACTGTGCATTCTGTTGATTACTCTTAAATGTAAATCGTACATTCTGAAAGCAACTATACTATAAACTGCACTATAGGACGAGTTTATGCCGTTGCACTCGTACCTACTCAAAGCTATGTATGTGGATTGCGCAGTATCTCCCCAGGTACTAATATTAGTGTCTTCGCGTTACTCCGGTAGTGACCTAAACTCGTCCTACAAAGGGAGCCTATAAGCGGAAGCTGATACATCATGTAATTGAAATTTTTTTCCTCGGCAACATTTTATCTCAAATTTTGATGAAATAAATAATGTTTATTAAACTCTACGCAATATTTAGGCGGTCCCAATTAATAATTTCACTCCCGCGATGATGGATATAAGGTATACATTAAGCATAGACGTAGGATGGGAAGAATTCGTCGCATGAAAATGTTTTCTAATTTTGTGTCATTTATTTCAACTTTTTCTAGAAACCAAGTCACATTACCCCGGTTTATACTTTTGGGAATTTGAACCTACGATTTAATAAAAAATCATGATTTTTTTTATAAAATCGATCGCGATGTTTCAAAGCAAAAATCGCACAAGCCTAATGGAATCTATAGAGCAAAATTCCTCAAAAGATTACAAAATTTGAGATGAGGTTATTGTTCCTTTAATACAAGTAAATTGCTCTAAGATATGCCTTTTAGAGCCATGAAATGAGGGTCCATTGAGATAGTCAACCACAACAAATTCATTGAAATTCAGATTTTAATCAATTAAATAATTGAAATTTCAGGCTTGTGAGTGCGCTGTGTCATTCCTCTACCACCTGTCTCAAAAAGGTGGCAAATATATGAGATTTCTTTTGGAAGGAGGTGTGGTGATAGCTGTTAACAAGTAAGCCACGCTGTGATGTTAAAGTCGTCTTCTTGCTGTATCTGAACTCCGAAGTTTCTCAATATGTGTGCTAATTTTATCACTTAATGGACAAGCTTTCCAAAGCCGGCCTTGGCAGTGGTCTTGAGAAATGTCCATTTGCTGGACAAGAGTAAAGGTTTAAAAAAAATTTTACTGCTGGAATTACATGCTCGCTAAATGAGCCAGTCATAGTCATTTCAGAGGGAAATTTTCAAAAATACTTGACAATTAAATTTTTTTTTTAAATTATGACCGTTAAAGTTTTGTGGTTGTATAATGTCTTTGTCTTGACCCCTTAAAACTCAAATCAGCCAATAACCGCTTCTGCAGTGGTCTTGTGAAATGTCCATTTGTCGGTCAAGAGAAGACCAGTGTTAATGAATAATTGATAGTTTCAGATATATTATTAACATTCTCGCTGTAGCAAGCCACCAGGCAATAGCTTCAATGGGAAATAACTCTGAACCTACTGAGTATTTTGGGGGAAAAACTTGCCTGAACCACCAACAACTTTCAGTGAAATGTTTTCAAAATATTCACCAGGTCCGGAATTAAACCCCATGTAATCTGTACAAATTCAGATAAAAATGAAATCTGAGGAATAGAGATATCAATTTCTAGCTATGCCCAACCCATTTTTATCCCCCCCCCCCCTCTCTGGAAGACGGGGGATGTAGCGATCAGCATGTCCGTCTGTCTGTCCCCGGCCGTCTTGTCAACGCAACTCCTCCTAGAGGTCTCAATGGATTAACTTAAAGTTGTGTCCACATTATCAGTATTGTGTGCAGATGTGCATGTGCTTTTTTTCGCGGCCAAAAAATTGTTCATTACAGAGTTATCCCCCCTTAAATATCTTAAAGCCGATACATAGACTGCATTGCTAATCATTTGTCAATGCAACTCCTCCTACAGTTTAGCTCCGAATCTTCTGAAACTTTGTAAGTGTAATCATTACCACGTAAAGGTGTGCATGTGCTATCTGTATACCTGTATATCCATCCGTCTGTCCAAAATGTATGTATGTCCGTCTGTCAGTCCATCCATCTCTGACAATCATTTCTTGTCAACGCAACTCCTCCCAGAGGTCTCAATGGATTACCTTTAAATTTCGTCCACAGTATCATTATGTAGATGTGCATGTGCTTTTTTCGCTGCCAAAAATTTGTTCATTACAAAGTTATCCCCCTTTAAATATCTTAAAGCTTATAGATAGACTGCATTGCCAATCATTTCTTGTCAACGCAACTCCTCCTACAGTTTAGCTCTGATTCTTTTGAAACTGGGTAAGTGTTATCATTACCACGTGAAGGTGTGCATGTATTATCCGTATACCTATATGTCCATCCCTCTGTCAAAAATGTATGTCTGTCTGTCAGTCCATCCATCGCTGACAATCATTTCTTGTCAACGCAACTCCTCCTAGAGGTTTCAATGGATTAACTTAAATTTTCATCCACATTATCAGTATCATGTGCAGATAGATGTGCATGTGCTTTTTTCGCGGCCAAAAATGATTCATTGCAGAGTTATCACCCTTTAAATATTTTAAAGCCGATACATAAACTGCATTGACAATCATTTCTTGTCAACGCAACTCCTCCTACAGTTTAGCTGCGATTCTTTTGAAACTTGGTGTGGGTCATCATTGCAACATGAAGATGTGTATGTGCTATCCATATACCTGTACGTCCGCCCGTCTGTCCCGAATGTATGTTCGTCTGTTGGTCCATCCTTGTAAATGCAACTCATACAGTTTAGTTACAATTCTTTTGAAATGTGGTAAATCTAGTCATTACCACCTGAAGATGTGCATGTGCTTTTTTCGTGGCCAGAAAATTATTCATTACATAGTTAATCCCCTTTAAATACCTTTAAGCCGATACATGAACTGCAGTACCAATCATTTCTTGTCAACACAACTCCTATAATTTAGCTGTGATTCTTTTGAAACTTGTTAAGGGTTCTCATTACCACGTCAAGATGTGCATGTGCTATCTGTATGCCTGTACATCCATGCATCTGTATAGAATGTATGTATGTCAGTCTGTCGGTCTGTCCATCTCTGACAATCATTTCAAGATGTCAACACAACTCCTACAGTTTAGCTATGATTCCGGAAGTCTCTGTTTGATTGACATTAAGGGAGTCTACTCCATCCTGGACTAGAGTAGAGAGTTGTGGTTCTTGCATTAGAAGGCATTAAATGTAAGATTAGAAATCTTTCTGGCGCTAAATGTAAGTAGGTAGGTAGGTAGGTAGGTAGGTAGGTATGTAGGTAGGTAGGTAGGTTAGTTGGTTTATTGGCCGCTCACACCTAGATGTGTTTGGGCCATGACTCACTCAGAGATGTGCTTCCCCGAAGGGTTGCGTTGCTCCCCCGAAGGGTTGCTATCAACAAACCTCAAAACTGAAAAAAGTTGAAAAATTAAGTTGTTGCTGGGAGTGTGTTGCCTAATGAACTGTTGTTTGCAGGTGTTGATGATGTATGCCATGTAGAGGAGGGGGGTGGAAGGAGGAGGGGTGGAAGGGGGAATTACTTTATTTCTCATGGAGGTGGGATGGGGGTGGAGGGCAGTCTGTAAAATAAAATTTCAAAACGGGGAATCAGGAAAATTTTTAATACAAAATATTATGACGAAACTGAATGATAATACTATCAACTAAGAATAAACAAATTAAAATAATGGCCTGTGATTAAATAAACAAGAAACGGGGAAAATTAAACTTAAAATCCAGTGTTTGTAAACTAAATATCCAAATTTACCTTAGAATTATAACCTGTTGCTATTAGAAATAATAAGTTGAATGCAGGTGGCGCTATTTGGGAGTTAAAAGGGGCCTAATAGTCATGTCGTCAAGTCACTAAAAAATCCTTTCATACTTATGATAAAATGTTGATCCAGCACTGGATGAAAGGAGCGCAAAGCAGAGCGACAGCATCTACATCAAAAGCAAAGCAACGTCAATCATGACCTCCGTGTCCAGTTTTTATGTTTCCACCACCACACACCAACGTCTTCGTCATTGCATCATCGGGCGAATTGTCACCAGATACTCAGCAGATAGAAGCAGCAAGCTAGTAGCGTCACCACTACACTCGACCAAGAGCATCTCCAGGGTGGGTTGATTGCGGCTCAACGATAAGCCCACCTAGATCACCACGTGGCACCAATCCCACATCGAAATTCCCGGGTTCTGGCTTCAACGCGTGTGGTCACGTACGTCCTCCTTCCTTTTCTTTTTTTCTCATTTAATCTTTTTTGGTTTTTTAAAAATGTAAGTAGGTAGGTAGGTAGGTTAGTTGGTTTATTGGCCGCTCACACCTAGATGTATTTGGGCCTTGACTCACTCTGAGAGGTGCTTCCCCGAAGGGTTGCGTTGCTCCCCCGAAGGGTTGCTATAAACAAGCGTTAAAACTGAAAAAAGTTGAAAAATTAAATTGTTGCCAGGAGTGTGTTGCCTGATGAACTGTTGTTGGCAGGTGTCGATGTTGTATGCCGTGTTGAGGAGGGGATGGGAGGAGGAATTACTTTATTTCTCATGGAGGTGGGATGGGGGTGGAGGGCAGTCTGTAAAATAAAATCTCAAAACGGGAATCAGGAAAATTTTAAATAAAAAATTATATAATGACGAAACTGAATGATAATACTATCAACTAAGAATAACCGAATTAAAATAATGGCATGTGATTAACTGAATAAGAAACGGGAAGAAGAAACTGAAGATTTAGTGCGTGTAGGAAATGAGGACCTGAGTTAATAACTTAGAATTATAACCTGTTGCCGTTGGAAATGATAAGTTGATTGCGAGTGTTGCTGTTTAGGTATTGATGGGCCTAGCCATTGTCCATTTTCAGTCAAGGCGCAGGCAATGAAGAAGGTTGTTCTCTCTTATATTCAGGCAGATTGGTTGTGAAGGAGAGCTTCAGAATTTACATCGACAGGGATGGTGATCTCTCAAGCAAGGCCATGTCAAGCATGAAGGTGTAGATCGGTTATATTTCATTGTTTCATCAAGTATGGAAGGCAGTTCTCCATCGCACTCCGATCATCAGGGCTGCACATCTCATCTCCATCTCAGTTCATTCGCCAAGTCTTCCCCAGATCAGACACAATCAGGAAGCACATCCATCAGCAGGCAGATGGACCACGTATCGACTACACTCGACCAACAGCTCCCCGTTAGGGCGGTTTTGGCATATCTGCCTAATTTTTATATTACCCTTGTCGGTATGTGGCTATACACAGAAGTGCCCCTTTTAGGTAGGTGTGTGTATACCCACATAAAAACAACGGTTGTTTTGACGGTTCATGGGCAGGGTCAATGGGCTTTGACCCATTGGCCAAAGACTTCCATTTCTATCCTGCCCCTGCTCCTTTACATGTGCCAAATGTGTCCGAAAGCTTATCAAAAGTTTAATTTTCTGAGGGATTCCAAAGTCAGTCCATGAGTTCTTTAACGTCCGATTTGCTTCAATGCTGAACAGACGGGACCAACTTCTTTACGTCCCTTCTGAAGGACGGTTAGTAGTTATTTTAGTATTGTTTTTATTGTCTGTCCTTATGTTTTTCAGTTTGTCCTTAATGCAGTCAGACTTACCTTTTGCTGCACAGTATCTTCTGTATAAGGGAGATGATTTCCTGGCCGCTTTTCTGTCCTATTTGAATGTCAGGCGTAGAGAAGTCGTGCAGTCCCTTCCGCATGTGATTTGTTGTTATAATTATGGGGGTCACGTGGATTTTGTACACAGGGTGCATAGTATTACCACTGGTAATGTGCACAGTATAATCGTTGTCATGTCCCGTTTAAGTTTTCTTCTTTCGTGGTTGGCATAGGGGGGGGGGGGGGGGGGGGGTGGGGGTGTCTGGCTTTTGTATGCAGAGCGCATAGTATTACCATTGGCAACTGAATGCCAGACCTCTGTGTACAACAGTAAAGTCGCTGTCACAACCACTTTTTCCGTGAACCAGGTGGTAGTGCTTTCCATTTCATTTTTTCGTCGCATAGTGGGGGTCTGGCTTTTGTACGCAGAGCGCATAGTATTACCATTGGCAACTGAATGCCTGACCTCTTTGTGACCAACAGTAAAATCAGTGTCACAACCCCTTTTTCCGTGAACCGGGTGGTAGTGCTTTCCATGTCATTGCTTATTGTTGTTTTTATTGTCGCATAGTGAGGGTCTGGCTTTTGTATGCAGAGCGCATAGTATTACCATTGGCAACTGAATGCCTGACCTCTTTGTGTACAATCGCTGTCACAACCCCTTTATTTCTGTGCACCAGGTGGTAGTGCTTTCCATTTCTTTCTTTCGTCTTCAGTGTATGTTCGCTGGGGGGGGGGGGGGGGCCCCATCGTTTGCGCTCTTCAGACTGACTATATTGGTTTTTTGTCTCTACCAGTCCATTAATGTAACTTACCTCCCTTCTTTCTAGACCACCAATTTACTTACTCTGCCTTTTCTTACATCTTCAGGTCTGTGACCCTCTTCCACTGTTTACTTACGTATGTATATATCTGCATGTGTCCTGTCGTAGGAGCTTACCTTTTTCTTGTTAATATTGATCTGTTTATATATATTTATATATTTTGTCGTATGCAGTCAGTTGGTGCCTATACAATTTGTCAGTCTACACAGTCTGTCAGTTGGTCTATCTATACAGTCAGTCAGAGTACTTAGTCAGTGCATCAGTCTATATAGTTATTCAGTCAGTCTGCATAGTAAGTCAGTCTACCTGTTAGTCTGTCAGTCAATGCTGAGAGTGTCCGAGAGCCTATCATTGGTTTTATTTTCTGAGGGATTCCAACCTCAGCCCATGAGTTCTTTTGCATCCACTCAGCATAGCCATTAGGCAGACAGGGCCAACCGAAGGACGGTTAGTAATAAAGGTTAGCAATGTCATGTTCTAGTTCTCAGTCAGTCATTCTACACAGTCAGTCAGTTCATACAGTCTGTCAGTTGGTTAATCTACAGAGTCAGTCAGTCTGCACAGTCAGTCAGTCAGTCTATTGGATCAGTTAGTCAGTCTACACCGGCAGGCCAGCTATCAGTCAGTCTGTCAGTCAGTCTGCTCATCTACACAGTCAGTCAGTCAGTCTACACAGTCAGTTAGTCAGTCTATACAGTCAATCTACCTAGTTAGTCAGTCTACACAGTTAGTCAGACAGTCAGTTTACACAGTAAGTCAGTTAGTCAGTTGGCCATTCTACATAGTCATTCAGTCAGTCTGTCAGCCGACCTCCCGGCCGGACGGCCAGCCGGTCGGTTGGTGAGTGAGTCTATACAGTCTGTCAGTTGGTTAATCTACACAGTCTGTCAGTCTGCACAGTTAGTTAGTCAGTGTGCAGTCAGTCTACTCGGTCGTTTAGTCAGCCTACACCGGCAGGCCAGCTATCGGTCAGTCTGTCCATTTGTATAGTTAGTCAGTTAGTTTGTTCATCAACACAGTCATTCTGCTCTGTTAGTCCGTCATTCTACACGGTCAGTTAGTCAGTCTATACAGTCAGTCTGCCTAGTTAGGTGAAGGATGGTTAGTAAGAAGGGTTAGTAATGTCGTGTTCTAGTTTACAGTCAGTCAGTCAGTCAGTCAGTTAGTATGTATAGTCTGTCAGTCAGTCAGTCAGTCACTCTATAGTTTGTCAGTCTACACAGTCTGTTGGTTGGTCAAGCTACATAGTCAGTCTCTCGGTCTACACAGTCTGTAAGTTGGTCAGTCTGCCTGGTCTGTCAGTCAGTCTAAACATTCAGTCATGCATTTTACATGGTCAGTCAGTCAGTCTACATGGGCAGTCTATACTGGCAGGCAGGCAGACGGGTGATCAGTCAGTCAGTCAGTTATTCTACCCAGTCAATCTACACACTCAGTTAGTCACTCTACACATTCAGTCAGTCAGTCTATAGAGTCAGCTGGTCCGTCTACCCAGTCAGTCAGTCAGTCGATCATTCTCTTTGGTCAGTCACACAGTCAGTTTAAATAGTATGTCAGTTTGTCGGTCTGTCTCTTGGTCAGTCTACTTAGTCTGTCAGTTGGTCAACCTACATAGTCAGTTGGTCGATCTACACAGTCAGTCAGTCTACACAGCCAGTATACCCAGTCAGTCGATTAGTCTACACATCCAGTCAGTTCCTAATTCTACACAGTCCGTCATATGGTCTATACAGTCAGTCAGTCTATACAGTCAGTCTACAGTCAGTTAATCAGTCATTCTACCCAGTCAGTTGAATAGTCAGTCTACACAATCAGTCAGTCTGTCAAGTCGGTCAGTAAGCATACACAGTCATTCAGACTATAAAGATAGTCATTCAGTCTATATAGTCTATCAGTTGGTCAGTCTACATATCCTGTCTGTAGTTGGTCAATCCACATAGTCACTTTACACAGTCAGTCTGCATAGTATTTTATTTGGTCAGTCTACATCGTCAATCCACATAGTCACTTTACACAGTCAGTCTGCATAGTATTTTATTTGGTCAGTCTACATAGTCAATCTACGTAGTCTTTCTGGCAGTCTACATTGGCAGGCAGTCAGGCGGGTGATCTGTTAGTAAGTCTGTTCATCTTGACAGTCAGTCAGTCAGTTATTCTGTCAGTCTACACAGTCAGTCAGTGATTCTACCCAGTCAGTCAGTGATTCTACACAGTCAGTCAGTCAATCTACCCAGTCAGTCAGTGAATCTACCCAGTTAGTCAGTCAGTCCATATAGTCAGTCAGTTAGTCTAAGCAGGCATTCAGTCAGTTATTCCACATAGTCAGTCAGACAGTCGGTCTACACAGTCTGTGCATTGGTCAGTCTATACAGTCTGTCACTTGGTCAGTTGGTCAAACTATAGTCAGTCGGTCCACATAGTCGGTTGGTCGGTCAGGTCGGGTCGGTGAGTCAGTTAGTTTACAGTCAGTCATTCTATACAGTTAATCAGTCTACATGGTCAGTGAGTCAGTCTTCACAGTCAGTCAGTCTATGCAATCCGTCAGCCTACAGTCAGTTAGTCAGTCTCACAGCCAGTCTAGACAGTCTGTCAATCTACCCAGTCTGTCAGTTGGTCTATCTACACAGTCATTCTGTCAGTCTACACATTCTGTTAGTTGGTCAGTCTGTATAGCCAGTCAGTCTATACTGTCAGTTATTTAGTCATTTAGTTAGTCCACCTGCATAGTCAGTTAATCAGACAGTCTACACAGTCCGTTTGGTTGGCAGGCAGGCGGGCAGACAGTCAGTATGTAGTCAGTCCGTCTGCCAGTTTACTCATATATATATATATATATATATATTTCCCCTGTTTGTTGGCGTTTCATTTATATTATGTGGTTCATATCTTACTTTGTTACTCTCCATATTATGTTTGGTTTGTTTAGGCTTATTTTTACATCCTATTTATTCGTTCCATCATTTCTATCTCTAGGTAAATGTATATATTTTAAAGTTGCATATTTTCTTAATTCCTTTTGGCTTTTATATTCTTGCCAGTGGTCTTTTTACGGGGACACATTGTTCTGAGGATGCCAGGTGAGGGCCTTTGCAGTTGAAGCATTTTGGTGGAGCCATGCAGTTTTTTTCGTGGCAGTTCTCGTCACAGTTTACGCATCTCTTTTTACTTCTACATTTCTTTGCTGTATGGTTATATGTATGTATGTCGGATTTATATAGCGCCAATTCCAAACTGAATTGCTCAAAAGCGCTTTACAAAATTTAGAATGCTCTTTGGAAAAGATATGTTTTTAGTAGTGATTTAAATGAGTCAATTTTAGAGCAGTTTCTAATTTCAGGTGGAAGAGAGTTCCAGAATCGCGGACCGGCTCGAGAAAATGCACGATCTCCAGTAGTTAAGTTTGATTTTGGTATGGTACATAGTAATTGTGTGCTAGACCTAAGAGACCTTGGTGCTGCTCTTTGCTGGATTAAGGATTTTAAGTACGGTGGGGCCAGATCATGTAGGCACTTGAACACCAACAAAGCCACCTTGTACCATATACGTTGTCTTATAGGCAACCAGTGCAGCTCCAATAGGACAGGTGTGATATGATCGAATCTTTTGGTGTGTGTAATCAGTCTAGCTGCTGTATTCTGCGTTCTCTGTAAACGATCTAATTGGCTAGATGGTATGCCTATTAACAGAGAGTTACAGTAGTCCAGGCGTGACGTGATGGTAGCATGTACGAGAGTTTTGACCGCATTTGCATCCAGGAAGCTGCAAATTTTTCTAATGTTCCGAATGTTCATGAATATGGAACGGCAGACAGTGGTAACATGAGCTTCCATCGATAGGGAATTGTCAAATGTTACGCCTATGTTACGGGCACTTGCACTGAAAGATACGTCAGCCTCCCCAATGTGCAAACTGGTGATGTCAACCTTATGTCTTAGGTGCGGTGAGGTTATTAACAGAATTTCAGTTTTCTTATCATTCAACTGCAATAAGTTGCTTAACATCCATAGTTTAAAGTCACGAACACAGTCTTCAACACGCTCACGAGCATTCACCTGGTCATTTGCATAGAATGCGAGATAAAGCTGTGTATCGTCAGCGTAGAAATGGTAACCTATGCCATGAGACTGCAATAGCATTCCAAGGGGTGCTGTATAGATTGTAAAAAGGATCGGTCCCAGGACCGACCCCTGTGGCACACCTGATGTTAATTCATGTTCCTCTGATTTGATATTATTCACAATGATCATTTGATGGCGTTTTCTGAGATATGATGAAAACCAAGCAAGAGAAGTGTCTAAAATGCCCAGTTCTGCTAATCTAGATAACATGACATCGTGGTCTATAGTGTCAAATGCGGCAGACAAATCCAGGAGAACTAGTAAAACACACTTGCGTTCATCCATGGAACATAAGACATCATTTTGTACGCATAGTAGGGCTGTCTCAGTGCTGTGAAGATCGCGGTATGCGCTTTGAAAAGGTTCCAGAAGATTATTTCTTACTAAGTGATCATTGAGCTGCTTGGCGACAACTCGTTCTAATACTTTTGACAGGAAAGGTAAATTTGAAACAGGTCTGTAGTTTCCAAGCACATTTTGGTCTAGTGATGTCTTTTTTAGTAACGGAATCACGTTTGCAGTTTTGAACAGGTCAGGGACATTGCCACTTGTTAAGGACAAATTAATGATTTTGAGTATCGTAGGCAATAATTCATCAACACAACCCTTAACAATATTTGTTGGTATCGGATCTAGTGAACAGGATGCTCGAGACGATTTGCGAATTATTGTCGATACTTCTTCAGAGCAAGCCGGTTTAAATTCTGTCATGGTACATTTTAAGTTAAGGGCGGTGCGACAACTAATTAGCGGTGAGTAGTTTTGGTGATTTAAAATGCAGTCACGAATTAAACCAATTTTCTCCGAAAAGAAGTTCGCAAACTTGTTTGCTAGCTCAGTTGGGTCAGTGTGTTGTGGGAGATTGCTCTTACTTTTGTCCTTGTGAAGTAGGTCGCTGAAGATGCTGAACAGCTTTCCCTGGTTGGATCCATGTTCAGATACTAACGTGGAGTAATACGATCGCTTTGCTGATAGTATCATATCACTTACGAGACGAACTTGACTTGCATATACTTGGCGATGGACCTGAAGTTTGGATTTACGGGCGACACGCTCATGTTTACGACAGAGCTGTTTTGCTACTTTTATTTCACAGTTGTACCATGGTGATTTCTCTCGGACAATGATTACCTTTCGCTTCAACGGGGCATGTTTATCGAGGATAGATCGCATATCGTTATTGTATACCTTTGACATTTGAAGCATCTATGTGGCTTTGACTGAATTTGGTTAGATATTTTGTGGGATATTCTATTTATAATTACTCTGCTTGGTAAAGATCTTAAGTGAAAACTTAGCTTTACTGTTTTAGTGGGAATTCCTTCTTTCATGATTCTTCGGATTCCAATCACGTGTTGGTTTTTAAGCCTTTTCCTAAGTATTTTTTCTGTATGGTGGAGAGGTACATTAGTTATCATACCGTCTATTTTGTATATGTATAGTTTTTCTGGTACTATATGGACATTCCATTTGTCTATAACTTCTATGGTTCTTAGTTGTTCTGCTTGTTCACATGTCTGACATTTGATTATTAGATCTTCCCCACTAGGCTCCATTCTTAATGGATCTCCTATTATTTTTTTAAGTCTTGTTTATAGTTTAAGCATTGGGATTGTTGATGCTTTGAAATCTTTTCCCTTTACCCTCACTATTTTGGTCGTCTTCCCTTCCTCTTCTTTGCTAATCTCCCCATAATTGTGTATCTGGGAATTTGCCAAACTTGTTTCCTCTTCGTTTTCTGCCATTTAGGTTTCTACTTTTCATTTGTATTTTATTTATTGGTTAGGGGCTAAGTGCAAACAGGAGCATGCTGATGATCTTGTTACACACATGTATGTATACACGTTCATACTTATATATGTACCCAGATCAGATGTACATTATGTATATACCCACTTAATACCTTTGTACATATCTATATATATATTTATATTACTTTGTCATACGTTTCCGCATACACATCTATATACATGTATGCATATACATACATACAAACATATATCTATATTATTGTACATATATTTATGTTTGTGTTTTCTTTCTTAGCTATCTAACCCTCATCTTTTCCATGTTTTGTTATCTGTACGTACTTGTTTTAATATTTACAGATTGTTTGGGTTTTTTGTCTGTTTATCTATCTATATCTATCATTTCCTCGATATATTGATGTATAGTTTAATATTATTTTAGAATATGTCTGTCAGTGCTATTATCTGTTCTGATGCTGTAGTTGTTGTTATTGTAATATTACCCTCTGAAGTTCAGAATCTTTACATGTGCTAGCAGAAGCTCATGCCTTCTTAGCCAGTAGATTCATTCCTTCAAGGGGTGGTTGAGGTTATTTATATGTGTGCTATTACTATCATCTGTTGCCGTAGATTTGTCTGTGTTTTTCTGTGTATGCTCATTGTATGTGTGTGTGCGTGCGTGCGTGCGTGCGTGCGTGCGTGCGTGCGTGCGTGCGTGCGTGCGTGCGTGCGCGCGTGCATGTGGTTATAACCTCTCAGCCATGGTCTTGGATTTTCTTCTTTATAGCTGTGTGGATGCGAGTTATATTGATAATTCCTTCCTTATTTCTTTCCCAAATCTGTTCTCATTTTCTGGTCTTACTTTTCTTTCCTCTGCTTCTTGTAGTTTTCCCCCTTATTATATTTGTAAGAAGAGATGATTCCGCCTCTGGATTGAGTTTTTGTTTTCCGGGTGAGTTTTACTATATTATATTGGTCCTTTTTCAGTTTCTTTAAGGACAAAAATGATTCTTGTTTTATGTCTTCTGTGTCTTTCAGGAGTAGCCACAATGGAGTGTCTTTTAGATTTTTTGGGGTCAGGATTGCTTCCAAATTGTTTCTTGCATATTTATATTTTGGACATTCTAGCATCAAATGTTGCAGAGTTTCTAGGATTTTAAATTTATGTAGGATTTGGTTTACACCTATTCGGTTCATTTTCATCAATCTTAGGTTAACATCATCTCTTCTTACATTTGCATGTTGTTTTGGCTTTCTGCTTATGCTTGTTGTGTTCAGATAGTATAGTTTGCCTACATTCTTTTCTTCCCATTGTTTTTGCAATCTTTGGTTTCATATGTCCTTGACCAAAGCAGTTCCTTCCTGTTTTGAGAGTCCTATGCTGAATGTTTTCCCTTCTTGTCCACCTTTTTCTGCTGCCTTATCTGCCCTTTCATTCACATCTATGTCTACATGACTAGGAACCCATGCTATCTCTACACTTTCCCCCTGTTTTACTATTCTTTCATGTTGTCTTCGTATGCTATCTATTAATGAGTTTCTTTCTTTTGGATCATAGTATTGTAGGGACATAATTGAACTGAGGGAGTCTGCGAGTAGGATTACTTCTTTATCACTGTGTGTTTGTATGACGAGCTTGTCGTATTGCCACTAGTTCTGCTGAGTATATCAGTAAATGGTCTGGTAGCTTATGGTATAGTTCATATTCTGGCGTGTTACTTGATTTGTCTATAGCTATTCTTGCACCACATTCCCCTGTCATTGGGTCTTTTGACGCATCAGAGAATACTTTGTGGTGTTCTGGCCATGTTGTTTGGATGTAGTCTATAGCTGCTCCTCTAATAAGATATGTGGGGTCCTTGATAGAGTTTTCAATTTTCATGACGGGCTTATGAGATATCATGATTGTGATGTCAACTACCTAGTGATGTAATAGAGGAATCCAGTTTATCAATCAATCATATGACATCATAATCAACTACGTCACATGTAGACTGACATCATAATCAATTATGTCACGAATGATGCAATTTAGTCTGTCATAAATGCTTTTAATAGTCCATCAAGTTGTATGAATTGTATGTCTTTACTATTTAATAAACATTCTAGGCAGCAACAGCACCCAGTCAAATTAGGTTCAAAATATTCAACAGCTTACCTGTATAGTAGTTCTGGAAAATGAGAGTCAAGGAGTGTAGGAACCGATCGATCCCAACACAGGAAAAGTGTGGGTGGAGTTGAGCTACAGATGGGTGGGGGCATAGCTAAAACTGGAGTTCTCCATTGATTATGATGTCAGGTACTTGAATAACAGATCGGATCACTCCATTGGACAACTGTCGATGGAAAGGAGTAGATTGTTGAACCAAGGTGGAAGATTTTGAGAGTCTACTATCTCTGATGTTTTGTTCTGATTCTATTTCAGGTTATTGGCGAGTATGGTAGACCTGTGTACATTAACGAGACAACAATGTGCACAGCTGCTTCAGTGTTTATCCGTCAGTTTTTGTGCAGACAAGGTTATCCGTGGTGTGGCACCAGTATGCAATGGAATCTCAGATGATGTGTGAGTTTGTATTAACAACCGTTTAATTGTTCAAATTTGTCAGGAAAAGTTTTTCTTAGTGAATGTCCATTTGCAGGCCAAGAGATTATTTTTGAAAATTTACCACTGGAATAACTGGCTCTGTTACATGTGTAACTTGGCCTGCAAGAACACATTTTTTCAAACACCTACTCTTACAAAATAGGAGAAAGGTGAATTCTCATTGTTATCTGTGGATAGCAGCTCAATAAAACCATCGTCGCTTAATTAGTTAATGGACCTTTCCAGTTTTTGCTAAGCCCCGCCCACTGCTAGCTAAGCTCCACCCACACCACGCTTATGTTGGGATCAATCGATCCCTGATCTCCCTGACTCAATTTCCAGAAACCTATACAGATAAGCTGATAAATATTTTAAAACTAATTTGACTGGGTTCTGTTGCTGCCTATGGCCCAGTCAAATCAGTTTCAACATAATTTTTATTAAATAGTAAAGACATACAATTCATACAACAACGCATAGTCCGTCTTCAAATATGCATTCGGGATGTACTTATCTATGTCATTCATGACATCATTGATGTTGACGTCATTCTACACCTCATGCAGTTAATTATGATGTCATATGCGGGACGGATAGAGTGGAAAGTTCAATTAGTCAGTCAGTCACAAAAGCATATTCCGGGATGTATTTCCGAAACTACTAATCCGATTTGGCTAAAATTTTAACGCAACAAAGGAACTTACTTTGATAGAGAATTTCCAGACATTGGCTGTAATCCGGATAAAACAACTTAGATCCGAATCGGATCAAATTCTGGATATGTGAATATCTCGGAAACTACTGGACTGATTTGGCCCAAATCTTAGCACAGGAAAGGGTGTCACCATACACTAGGATTCCACAACTGGGTGGGTGGGGGTGGGGGGTGTGTGATCCAAAAGAATTTGGAAAAATCCGGGAAAATAAAAAACCAATCTGATCTGGAACCAGCAGCTACCGAGATGCTATCAACCTTGTTTACGCATTAATGGGTAAAATTGGTCAATGTAGGAAGATGTCAATTTGCATACCAGATGGTCAATGTAGGAGGATGTCAATCTGCATACCAGATGGTTAATGTAGGAAGATGTCAATTTGCATACCAGATGGACAATGTAGGAAGATGACAATTTGCATAGCAGATGGTCAATGTAGGAAGATGTCAATTTGCATACCAGATGGTCAATGTAGGAAGATGTCAATTTGCATACCAGATGGTCAATGTAGGAAGATGTCAATTTGCATAGCAGATGGTCAATCTAGGAAGATGACAATTTGCATAGCAGATGGTCAATGTAGGAAGATGTCAATTTGTATACCAGATGGTCAATGTAGGAAGATGACAATTTGCATACCAGATGGTCAATGTAGGAAGATGTCAATTTGCATACCAGGTGGTCAATGTAGGAAGATGTCAATTTGCGTACCAGATGGTCAATGTAGGAGGATGTCAATTTGCATACCAGATGGTCAATGTAGGAAGATGTCAATTTGCATACCAGATGGTCAATGTAGGAAGATGTCAATTTGCATAGCAGATGGTCAATGTAGGAAGATGTCAATTTGCATACCAGATGGTCAATGTAGGAAGATGACAATTTGCATACAAGATGGTCAATGTAGGAAGATGACAATTTGCATAGCAGATGGTCAATGTAGGAAGATGTCAATTTGCATACCAGATGGTCAATGTAGGAAGATGTCAATTTGCATACCAGATGGTCAATGTAGGAAGATGACAATTTGCATACCAGATGGTCAATGTAGGAAGATGACAATTTGCATACCAGATGGTCAATGTAGGAAGATGTCAATTTGCATACCAGATGGTCAATGTAGGAAGATGTCAATTTGCAAACCAGATGGTCAATGTAGGAGGATGTCAATTTGCATACCAGATGGTCAATGTAGGAAGATGTCAATTTGCAAACCAGATGGTCAATGTAGGAGGATGACAATTTGCATACCAGATGGTCAATGTAGGAAGATGTCAATTTGCAAACCAGATGGTCAATGTAGGAGGATGTCAATTTGCATACCAGATGGTCAATGTAGGAAGATGACAATTTGCATACCAGATGGTCAATGTAGGAAGATGACAATTTGCATACCAGATGGTCAATGTAGGAAGATGTCAATTTGCATACCAGATGGTCAATGTAGGAAGATGTCAATTTGCATACCAGATGGTTAATGTAGGAAGATGTCAATTTGCATACCAGATGGTCAATGTAGGAAGATGTCAATTTGCACACCAGATGGTCAATGTAGGAGGATGTCAATTTGTATACCAGATGGTCAATGTAGGAAGATGTCAATTTGCTTAGCAGATGGTCAATGTTGGAAGATGTCAATTTGCATACCAGATGGTCAATGTAGGAAGATGACAATTTGCATACCAGATGGTCAATGTAGGAAGATGACAATTTGCATACCAGATGGTCAATGTAGGAAGATGTCAATTTGCATACCAGATGGTCAATGTAGGAGGATGTCAATTTGCATACCAGATGGTCAATGTAGGAGGATGTCAATTTGCATACCAGTGGTCAATGTAGGAAGATGGCAATTTGCATACCAGATGGTCAATGTAGGAAGACGACAATTTGCATACCGGATGGTCAATGTAGGAAGATGTCAATTTGCATACCAGATGGTCAATGTAGGAAGATGGCAATTTGCATACCAGATGGTCAATGTAGGAGGATGTCAATTTGCATACCAGATGGTCAATGTAGGAGGATGTCAATTTGCATACCAGATGGTCAATGTAGGAAGATGTCAATTTGCATAGCAGATGGTCAATGTAGGAAGATGTCAATTTGCATACCAGATGGTCAATGTAGGAAGATGTCAATTTGCATACCAGATGGTCAATGTGGGAAGATGTCAATTTGCATACCAGATGGTCAATGTAGGAAGATGTCAATTTGCATACCAGATGGTCAATGTAGGAAGATGTCAATTTGCATACCAGATGGTCAATGTAGGAAGATGTCAATTTGCATACCAGATGGTCAATGTAGGAAGATGTCAATTTGCATACCAAATGGTCAATGTAGGAGGATGTCAATTTGCATACCAGATGGTCAATGTAGGAAGATGTCAATTTGCATACCAGATGGTCAATGTATGAAGATGTCAATTTGTATACCAGATGGTCAATGTAGGAAGATGTCAATTTGCATACAGATGGTCAATGTAGGAAGATGTCAATTTGCATACCAGATGGTCAATGTAGGAAGATGTCAATTTGCATACCAGATGGTCAATGTAGGAAGATGTCAATTTGCATACCAGATTGTCAATGTAGGATGATGTTAATTTGCATACCAGATGGTCAGTGTAGGAAGATGTCAATTTGCATACCAGATGGTCAATGTAGGAAGAGGTCAATTTGCATACCAGATGGTCAATGTAGGAAGATGTCAATTTGCATAGCAAGAGGGCCTTTTTGACAACTTCACCAATCACACCAATTGGAAGCTTTTACTAAAATCTTATTTTTAGCCCACCTGGCCTGAAAGGCCAAATGAGCTTATGTCGTGGCGACCGTCCGTCGTGTATCCATCATCCGTTCGTCGTCCATCCATCCGTCAACTTTTCCTTTAAAATGACTTCTCAAGAACCACTGGGCCGATTTCAATTATATTTGGCAGGAAGCATCCCTATGGCGTAGAGATTCAAGTTTATTCATACGAAGTCGATCGGCCAAAATCTGCGATGGCCGGCGGCCAAAATGGCAAATTTTTAGAAACACTTTAAAAAATCTTCTCCGAAACTGCTGAAGGAATTGATTCAAAACCCCTAGCACATCATCTATTGCAACGGTAGACCCAAGTTTGTTCAAGGCAACCTGATTGGCGTATTTGCATGGTGGCCATCTTGGTTGACTTAGTTTTCGCGAAAATTACTTCTCCCGAACCGCTGAAGGGATAGGTCTGAAATGGGGTAAATATGCTTAGGAATCCAAGGTCCATTCAAGTTTGTTCAAGGGAAGTTCGTACATTAAAAAACATGGGCGCCATCAACCAATCAAAATTTAGCATTTGTTGGTCATGTTGGCTTTTTTGTATCTGATGTACTTTGATGGCGAAAATTGCTTTATATATGCTTATCAGTGTGGCGAGTTCAAATATGCGAGAATATCGGATAAACGGTTTGGCTGCCATCTTGGTTTGTTTTCCCGCCATAGTCTCCCATAGTAAATCAATGGGCCCATAGTAAAGCAATGGAAAATTCTTTAAATGACTGCTTCTCAAGAACCACTGGGCCAATTTCAATTATATTTTGGAGGAAGTATTCATAGCGCATAGAGATCTAGGTCAAAATCCAAGATGGCCGTCGGCCAAAGTGGCTGATTTTTAGAAACACTTTAAAAAATCTTCTCCGAAACCGCTGGAGGAATTGATTCAAACCTCATAACACATCATCTGAGGCAACGGTAGACCCAAGTTTGTTCAAGGCAACCTGATTACCCGATTTGCTTGGCAACCATCTTGGATGACCTAGTTTTCGCGAAAACGACTTCTCCCGAACCGCTGAAGGGATAGAGCTGAAATTTTCTAAATATGCTTAGGGACCAAGCGCCTTTCGAGTTTGTTCAAGGGAAGTTTGTGCGTTAAAAAACATGGCCTCCATCAACCAATCAAAATTCAGCGTTTCTTGGTCATATTGGCTTTTTTGTATTTTTTGTATTTGATGTATTTTGATGGCGAAAATTGCTTTATATATGCTTATCAGTGTGGCGTGTTCAAATATGCCACTTTCGAGACTGTCGGATAAACGGTTTGGCTGCCATCTTGGTTTGTTTTCCCACCATAGGCTCCCATAGTAAAGCAATGGGCCCATAGTAAAGCAATGGGGAATTCTTTAAACAACTTCTTCTCAAGAACCACTGGGCCGATTTCAATTATATTTGGGAGGAAGCATTCATAGGGCATAGAGATTTAAGTTTGTTTAAAAAACCCTATCGGCCATCTTGGATTTAGGCCGATTTTAGGAAACGTCTTTAAAAATCTTCTATGAAACCGCTTGGGAGATTGATGCAAACCTCATGAAATATGATTTATGGCAAGGGAACTTGATTTGTCAAATGGTTCGGCGGCTATCTTGGTTGACCTAGTTGTAGCGAAAATGACTTATTCTCCAGAAGCGCTGAGGGATCAGGCCGAAATTTGGCAGATATGATTAGGGCCTAAGGGCCATTAAAGTTTGTTCAAGAGAAGTTGATCCGTCAAAAAACATGGTCGCCATGGGGCAATCAAAATATAGCATGTTTGGTGGGCATATTGGATTTTTTTATTTGATGGATTTTGAGGCCGAAATTGGTTTTGTGTTTTTGGGTATTATGATCTCAAATTTGCAATTTTCGAAACGGTCGGATAAACGGTTAGGTGGCCACCTTGTTGATAAAGAGCATTCTAGTTAAATGCCTATTGTCCAGGTGAGCGATACAGGCTCCTTGGGCCTCTTGTTATCCGTAGGTCTTGAACATTTCTCAAAACTAACGCTCGAGCCATTTTCAGCTGACTTGACAATTAAGCCTTTAACGGGTAAGCCAGCCAAAACCATATTCTGCCATGGTCTTGACAAATGTCCATTTATAGACTAAAAGAATGCTATTTCTGATAACCAAGCCAGTTATTCCAGTGATAAAATTTAAAAAATAGTTTTCTTAGCCCACAAATGAACAGTCACTAAATGACTTTGTCAATTTTCTTGATCATTAAACAAACGTTCAACAGATTGTGTTATTATTATGCTTAACCCCTGTTGTGCCAACAGCGCCTCAAAGCGCTCTAAATACTACACTGCTATATCAATTAAACATTTTGATGGTCAATATTTTTCAAGATATTTTAAGTTTAGAAGACTATTTTTGTAAATTTACCACTGAATTTTCTTTCGTCGGCTTGACCATTAAAGGGTTAATGGTAAAGAAAATTAAAGATTTTACTCGGTTACCGAGCCAGACATTCTAGTGGTAAATATTCAAAAATACTCTTCTCTAGGCCTTTCAAATAGCTATGTCTGAAGACCACTGCAGAGTTATTTTTTGGGTCAGTTTGACCATTAACACGTTAAGTTGACACAAGTGGGCTTAAACAGTAACATTATCTCTTACCACTCTGATGTCAAACATTTCAATTTTCAAATTAAATTAAAATTTAATTAATTTTTCAACAAATTTGGTAGAAGATGGTGCTGTCGTAGACAGCAACATCATCAACCAAAATTGTTGAAAAATCTACACCAGATTCTTCGCTGTCGAATCAATAAAAAATAAAATTTTGACATCAGTGTGGTAAGGGTTACGCAACAACATTCAGGAAGCCATAGATTATATGTTTTTGATGTTGTTTTGTCAGGTGTTTGCCGACAGGTGTTCGTTGGTGTCAACGTGCATGGGTTCTTAACCTGAGTGTTAAGCTTTTTGATGTGCGCAATGAGAATATGACTGTGAACTATACAGAGGACAGCATCCAGTTCAAGTAAGTTTAGTCATTTATTGGTCAAGATGTAAAAAAATAAAATAAAATTTTTGCTCAGTGAATGTCAATTTGCAGGCGAAGTAAGGATTGTTTTAGAGAATTTACCATAGGAATGATTGGGTCGTATTATCGAGCCAGTCATTCCAGTGGGAAATTTTCAAAAATAGTCTTCTCTTGGTCTGCAAATGGACATTTCCCAAGACCACTGCAGAAGCAGTTTTTGGCTGATATGCGTGTTAAAGGGTTAAGGGGTTCTAACAGGATCTTGTTTTATCATCAATTCCCTGTTTGATTGCTTCAAGGATATTGAATCTGAAACATGCGGGTGAATCAAGTTCATTTATTTCATGATTATATGTACAGGTTTATAGACAATACAGGTTGTCCATTCAAAGCAATGCCTATAAAGCAATGCGCCCCCCTCCTACATATATACATCACAATACATTGCAAACATGAAAAAACCCTAGTGTTTTATAATTATCTATTTCCAGAGACACCACCCTTCTTATGATGTGACCATTTATAGACTACGTGTATAATATTTTAGAAAACTTCTCAATGAAATCAATGGTTTGGTGACTGAGCCAGTCATTCCATTGGTAAATTTTCTCAAATATTCCTTTCAATGTCGACAGATTGACATTTATGAGGAAAATTTTATATTCTTGAATACTTTTGACAATTATATGATTAAAAAGCCGCCCAATGTCTAATACAAGGTGATATCTATATATGTAGGTTATCTACACAGGTCATTGGAACTAGATCAATTAAAGCTTCTAAGAGTCAAAGATTTAAAATACCACAAGCATGCATGCATGCACGCACGCACGCACGCACACAGAAAACCTTGTCATTGCAGCTCCTACAATTTGAGAGAGAATTGGATCAAAACTGAGCGAATGATTTTAGACCACACAGAGATGTGCATAATATTAAAGGTTTTTGCATCAGTCATGTATGACTGATTTTTGGTAAGGCAAAAATACATGGAATTTCAGGCAATGAATGGCACAAAAATCTAGGTTTTGGCAATATATGTAAAAGAATAATTGATGTCGTATTTGGCTATGTGTCTATAGATTAACTATGCTTGTATCTTTCACATGCCACCCCACCCACCTCATTTATGAACTTGTTTTGTTGCAGAATAGGGTGCAAATTTCACATTGCCTACATATAAATAGTAACTATATTGTAGTCAGGCCGAGGACATGAGATAATGGCCAGTTAAGTAGGAATGATGGGGCTGCAGTAGGAATGATTGGGGCTGCAGTAAGAATGATTGGGGCTGCCCTAGGAATGATTTGGGCTGCAGTAGGAATGAATGGGACTGCCGTAGGAATGGTTGGGGCTGCAGGATGTTTTCAAACTACTACAGCCGCAGAACATATAGGTTTGACATAACTAGGGATGTCATAAATTTGTGCTGCAGAGAAATGGTGACTGATACATTAACCCTTTAATGACAAAATTTTGTTCAAAAAAATAAAATATTTACTTGTTGAATGTCCATTTGCAGGCCAAGAGAAGCCTATTTAAAAAATTTACCACGGGAATGACTAGCTCGGTTATTGAGCCAGTCATTCCAATGGTAAATTTTCAAAAATAGTTTCCTCTTGGCCTGCAAATGGACATTTCTCAAGCCCCCTGCAGAGGCTGGTCTTGGCCGACTTCATCCTGAAAGGGTTAAACAAATTCCACAGTACAGCTTTAGCAGAAACAAGTCTATTTTATGCCTTTGTTCTATGATTTATACAAGTATGGAAAGAGAGAAAGAGAATTTAAAAAACACATTTTTGAAATCTTAAAAATTCATATGACTGGTTCTGTAGAAAGAGACATTAACCCTTTAATCCTTGAATTTGTTAAAGAAAATGTAAATTTTTTTCAAAGAAAATTTCAATTTGCAGACCAAGAGAATAATATTTTTGGAAAGTTTAGCACTGGAATGACTGGCTCGATTATCGAGCCAGTCATTCCAGTGGTAAATTTTCAAAAATATTCTCTTGGTCTGCAAATTGCTATTTCTCAAGACCACTGTAGAAGGCGTTTTTGGATGATATGACTGTTAAATGGTTTAAATATCTCTTTCAATGCCTGTAGAGTTACCTCACTCTTTAGGTGTGCATATTAATGGGATAATTGCTTGTTTGATTAAACAAAATTTATCATTTCATGTTTGTCCAGGTCTGTGGTAGATGGACAGCGATATGAATTCAACTTCCAGTTCTTTGGTAGAATTGACTGTAATAGATGTCGTGAGAAACTTCGCCACAGTGAGGTTATAATATCTCTTCGTAAGCAAGTGAAGGGGTTCTGGCCATTCTTACTTAAGGACAAGGAAAAGGTAAGGGGAACAAAATTCAGTTGTCAGCAACGTTTAATTGAATATATTTCATATCTTTAACCCTTGAATGATCAATTGGTCCGGAAATCTAAAATATTTACTTATTCAATGTACATTTGCAAACCAAGAGGAGAGTGTTTTTGAAAATTTATTTCTAGAATGGCTGGCTCAGTTACCGAGCCAGAGCCAGACATTCCAGTAGTATATTTTCAAAAAGTGTCCTCTTGGCCTGCAAATTGACGTTCGCAAGAGAATTCCAGCGGCTGGGGGTTTGCTGGCTTGGCCATAAAAGGGTTAACTTTATTGTAGTTGTGTTGTATTATTAACCCTTTCAATCCCAACATCCTATTATATAAACTTCGGACAATTCATGCAGAAACAATTTTAAATCTTTGAAAAATAATCATAATGGAATCCATACATGTAGCCACCTTACGTCAAATTATTTATAGGAATTTCGTGACAGTGTGGCTCATCTTACTAGAGGAATCAGAGCTGTTAAGCATCCCACATCTTAATTAAATACATCGCATGTTAGGTGACATCACAATCATAATGACGTAACTCCTTCACGAAAATCGAAACGTCTGTCATGAATTTGTTTACATGAATTGTATGTTTTTGATGAATTTACAATTTAATAATCATTCTGTCAGCAACAGCCCCCAGTTAAATTAGTTTCAAAGTATTCAACAACTGACCTGTATAGTTACCTTGAAATTTAAATTCTACCTATGGCTGCAACAGTGCCCAGTCAAATTAGTTTCAAAATATTCAATAGAATGTTTATTAAATAGTAAAGACATACAATTTGTACAATGTGTCAGACTATTAAGCATTTAAGATGGACTAAATCGAGTCATTCATGCTGTAATTGATTATGACATCATCCTACACGTCATGTAGTTGATTATAATGTCATATGATGGATGGATAAACTGGAAAGGTCCATAGTGTGGTGTGTAGTTAGAAATTGATCGTCCTATTCCTTACTGTTTCAGCCGGGATACTTGTCAGTGGACCATGAGAGATTCAGGGGCAGTACCTCATCAGATTCTAATGGCGATCAGGATGATGAAAATATTGTTTTCATTAAACCAGGTAAGATTTGGCCCAAAGTTTAGGAATAGAGCAACCCAGTCTAACAGTCAATCATATGACATCATAATCAACTACATCACAAATTGTAGGTCTGCTATTTAATAATCATTCTGCCAAATATTTTGAAATTAATTTGACTGGGCACCATAGGGAGCAACAGCAGCCAGTCAAAGTAGTTTCAAAATATTCAACAGCTTACCTATATAGGTTTTATACCCCGGCAAAAAGATTGGTGGGTTATGTCATGGCACGGTTCGGGCGGATGGGCAGGCAGAGTGGTTTCCGGATGATAACTCTGTTACCGTTTATCTGATCGCTTTGAAACTTCATAGGATGGTTGGACTAGGGCTGGTGAAGAAACGTATCGAAATTGACAATGACCTGAAATCCAGGATGGCCACCAGCCACCGTCGGCCATCTTGAAAATTGGTTTCCGGATGATAACTCTGTTACCGCTTATCGGATTGCTTTGAAACTTCATAGGATTGTTGGATTAGTTCTAGGGAAGAAACCTATAGAGATTGAGAATGATACGAAATCCAAGATGGCTACCAGCTTTGAAACTTCATAGGATGGTTGGACTAGAGCTGTGGCAGAAACCTATCGAAAATGACGATGATCCGAAATCCAAGATCGTCGCCAGCCACTGGCGACTGTCTTGAAAATTGGTTTCCGGATTATAACTGTGTCACCGTTTATCGGATCACTTTGAAATGCTATAAGGTGATTGGATTAGTTCAGAGGAAGAAACCTATGGAAATTGAGAATGATACAAAATCCAAGATGGCTGCCAGCCAAGTGTGGCCATCTTGAAGAGTGATTTCCGTATGATAACTCCATTACTGTTTATTGAATTGCTTTGATACTTGATAGGATGGTTGGACTAGGGCTGGGGAAGAAACCTATCAAAATTGACGATGATCAGACACAGGCGGCCATCTTGAAAATTGGTTTCCGAATGATAACTCATTTACCGTTTATTGGATTGCTTTGAAACTTCATAAAGTGATTGGACTAGGTCAGAGGAAGAAACCTATCGAAATTAATGAAGATCCCAAGTCCACGATGGCCACCCACCAAGTGCGGCCATCTTGAAAAGTGGTTTCTGGATGGGAACTCCGCTACACTTTATCGGATCGGTTTAAAACTTCATAGGGTGGTTGGACTAGAGGGGGCGAAGAAAGCTATCGAAATTGACGCTGATCCGAAAATCCAAGATGGCCACCAGTAGCCATCTTGAAAAATTGGTTTCCAGATGATAACTCTGTTACTATTTATCGAATTGATTTGAAGCTTCATATGATGACTGGACTTGGTCTCAGGAATAAACTTGAAATTGATGATGATCCTAAATCTAATATGGCCACCAGTGGCCATCTTGAAAATAGGTTTCCTAATTACAACCCCATTCTCTCCATTTCATCTGAGGAGGAAACCTATTGAAATAGATGATCCAAAATTCAATATGGCTGACAGCCGCCGGCGGGCATCTTAAAAATTGGTTTCCAGACAATAACTATACCGGACAGGTATAGGTCTGTGGAAGAAATCGCTATTTTCTGAAAGCTCTCATTCATTGGTTTGTCATCAGGGTCGGGTATTATTCACCTTTTGCATAGCTCTTGTTGGAAATTGAGATTCAGGGAGTACAGTGATCGATCGGCCCCAACATGGTCAAAGCGTGGATGGAGCTTAATCGCTAGAGATCGGCAGGGCATAGCTAAAACTGGATTCATCCGTTAACAGGGCTCATTGTATTGTGAAGAAGTTACTTACTATTTATTGATAAGAAAGTGTAAAACATATAATATTTAAGTAATTTTATTGCGGAATATTTATCATTATTTTTATGAAATTTGAAAAGCAAATGTTGCTGAAAATTCTTTACAAACTTGATCCCAGACACCCACTCCATTAGCTAGAAATGGGCAGTGCATAACTATAAATGGATTGTCAAAATATTCAGCAATATTCCCTTACGGTTGCTTTGAATTTGATGTACAGTCATCTCTTAGTCGAGATGTTTATTAGTATTGTATAAATCAAGTATATAATGCATGCATGCATTTGTGTGAGCGTCTCTGCATGTCCGGGGAACTTACCACCTAAGAGGAGTTCCAGACGCCTGCCAGATCCAGATTATAAAACTGGATCTGGATCTAATACAATTCTGGATGTATTGCTATCTTGAAACTACTGGTCCAACTGGACTTAAGTTTTAAGTCAAGAAATGATGTGACCATACACTAGGTTTCGACTATTTGGGGCATTATCTGGTAAATGTGAAAAATCTTTACAATGTCACAAAGATGGATGGGTTTGGAATCTTTGATTGTTTGTGCTATTCATGTTTTTCAGTTGCCAAGAAAAGACAACTTCCGAAAGTACGGAAAGCTGATCTTCCCAAGCCACGTGATTTGACAACAATGAGATATTCCTCGAGTGAGTCTGAGGACAGTATGGAGGGATATGAATGCCGGGAGCGTGATCGCTACGACGTGTTCGATGCAGGCTTTTGATGGAATAAGCTAATGTACAAGTATATGATGTGCTTATCCCGGTCTGTTCTGCGTGAACAGTGGTGGCATGTTTTGTTATTTCTAGATCGACTGAGGGCACACCTCACTTTCCTAGAGCTTCCTAAAATTGACATTGATGGAAATTACCCACCCTATTGGGGCTGATAGTGGGTATTGCATTTATGTCATATTGTCTATATTTGTTACTGGTTCTCGAAAACTGCTGATCCGATTTGGCCTAAATTTTAACACAATGATAGAATATCTGATGATGATGTACTGTGTGCCTGCGGTTGTAGTAGTTTGAAAACATCCTGCAGTACTATCAATCCTTCTCTTGCCACTCTTACTTATCCTCAGTCAGAGTCCTTATCTCCCGCTGATTCTTCTTGGTTTTCAGTGTACCCATCCCTGCATCTATCTGAGATGAAGAAACAATTATGAACATGATGTTTTCTACGGGATTTGAGCTAATAGGGATGGATAATACTTTGCTTAGCCACGTAACACTTGAATTTATTCAAGAAAATTTCAATGTTCTCATAGAAAATATCAATTTGCAGAACAAGAGAAGACTATTTATGAAAATTTACCACTGGAATGACTGGCTCGTTTTTCGAGCCAGTCATTCCATTGGTAAATTTTCCAAAATAATCTTCTCTTGGCCTGCAAGAGTTAAAGGCATCATGCAGCAATAGATATATGTTAATTATATACTGTCTGAGTCAATAGCAACTTGCAAACAGATTACTCTTCAAATCTTTAGCAAATTGTTTTTGCTTACTAAATCCTAGTCATTGCAAACAATAGAGATTCAAATACGGTGTAGTTCCAATGTATATGTGGTCTAAACGTTGCATGCTCGGTAAGGTGCACAGAAACACAAAGATCTCATGAAAACTTACTTCTATTTATTGTGCATGAGAACTTTAACACTTTTACAGGCCAACGGCCAAATTTTTTTTTTTTAAACTTGCACTGGCTGAAATGGCTGCACAGTAACCAAGCCAGACATTCCTGTTGTAAGTTTTCAAATATATCCTCTTAGCTTGCAAAAAGATATTCTTCTTGACATGTTTTAACCCTTTAACACTTAAATTTGTTCAAGAAAAGTTGCAGACCAAGAGAAGACTATTTTTGAAAATTTATGACTGAAATGACTGGTTCGGTTATCGAGCCAGTCATTCCAGTGGTAAATTCTCAAAAATAGTCTTCTCTTGGTCTGCAAATAGGCATTTCTCAAGACCACTACAGAAGCCGTTTTTGGCTGATATGAGTATGTATGTATGATTACACTATTCTGCGGCTGTAGTAGTAGACACATCCTACAGCTGCAATCAGTCCGCCTTCGCTTTTGCCCACACTGTGCTTGTCCTCAGCTAAAATCCTTAGCTTCCTCAGGTCCATTCTTGACTTGAGTGTACATAATCCTGCTTTCTTGAGGTCACCTCGTAGCACGCTTTTCAGATTTATGCAATGACGTCCTCTCCTGGCTCTGTATTTGCTGGCTCCACGTAGGGCGAATTCCAAGGCTCTCTGTGCTGGTGTACCTTCTGGCATCCTTAGCACATGGCAAACATGGACCATCTTTGCTGGTATGCGTGTTAAAGAGTTAAGAAAAGTGTCCAACATATTCCTACACTGCACAATTTTAATGTTATTATTTAACCCTGTCAGCCCTGTGATCCAATTAAATAAAATGATGTAGGGAATATTTTGAAATTTGACTCTAAGGTGTCAAGTGTTTCAAATTATGTCATAGCTTAGCTGTTTGACTGCTTTGATATTGAGAACCTTCGATTTCAGGACTGGGAGCGTTAACGTAAAGTTTGTTATCACATAAGCTTGTGTGATGGGATATATTGTTAAAAATAGTTTTTTGGTAAAAAAAACTACTTATATTTTATACAATTGAGTTTAAAGAAATTTAGTTCATTATTCATGTTAGTTTAGTAATAATAATAATAATATGTATAACTACTGTATTTTGGGGGATGTAGTATTAGAAATATCCTACAGCTGCAATCGGTTCTTCTTCGCTTTTGACCGCTGTATCTTGTCCTCAAGAAAAATCTTTAGCTTCCTCAGGTCCGTTCTTGATTTGAGTGTACCAAGTACTGCTCTTTTTTGGTCAACTCATAGCACGCTTAATAGATTTATGCAATAACGTCCTCTCTTGACTTTATTTTTGTTGGCTCCCAGTAGGGCGAATTCCAAGGCTCTGTGCTGTGTATCGACTTGCATCCTTAGCACATGGGCAAACATGGACTATCTTTACTGGGCGACTTTCACTGATAGCGGCGATTTATTACATATCTTGTATATTGCATCATTGGAAATTATGCTGTCTTGCCATCGGTCGGTGTCCAGTGATGATGCGTAGGTGTTTGCGGTGGCAGGCATCAAATTTGTCTAGAGCTGCTTTAGGAGCTGCCCAGCTTTTACAGTTATACGGCATCAAGGAAATGCAGGTTGCATTGTATAAATGGAGCCTTTATGTCAAGGGCATCTTTGATCTACGAATCCATAGCTTCCAGTCCAGAAGGACTGGAAAGCTATACTCCCCATGATGCAGCAATGTCAGCAGTACTACAAAGCAGTGAACCCAGGATTTTACTTTTCCTTCGTGGGGGATGGGTGTGTGGTGGGGGTGGGGTGTGGTGGGGTGGGGGTATAGTACATCTAGGATTGTTGAACATTTAATTGTCTTGAAGGCTCGTGACGTGTCAATGCCTATTTTGTGTAAATCCCAGTGTTTGGACATGACTACTGAGACAAGCACGCATTGAGCCCATACAGTGTGTGCGCAGCTGAGTCCACGTTTAAAGCCACTTTGACATGATCCTGTGAAGTTATCGATCCTTGTCTCAGGTGCGGCATAGAGTAATATTGAATAGGATTTTCTGTATGCTGTTGAGGAGCGCAATGGGCCGCAGATTGGTTGGGGGCCCAGGTGGCTTCTTGGGCTTGGGTAGTGCGATAAGGGTACCTTGGCCTATAGTATCGATGGTAAAGTTGTACATAAAATCTGAATTTATTAGGTGTGTGATCAATTTTGAGATAATGTCACTTGCATATTTGAATAGTTCATTGCTCATGCCATCAGGTCCAGATGCACGTCCATTTTTCAGGGCTTTGAGTGCCTTCTCAGCTTCTGCTGTTTTAATTGGTGTTAGAAATGGCCTGGGGTCTCCTGAGAATGGGTGCAAGGGCTCGTCATCGTTGTCAGTGAACTGTCCCTTGAATCATTTTTGAATTGCCTCGTCTTTTCCCTTGTCAGTCCCGATAAAGTGTCCTTCAGAGTTGTGTATTGTGAGTGGTGGTGTGTAGTCGGTAACTGTCAGGGCTCGAGCTGACCGAAACATTTTGTGACATTCATTCGTGGGTGTGATTTTATCTGCTAGGGAGTCTGCTTGTTGAATAGCAAGATATTTTAAGCTTTCGCTGATGTGGTGCAGGATGTTATTGCATTCCCTGTGTAGTTTGGTAATAATGATAAAAAGATTTAAATGTGTTATTCTTTAAGACAAACCATATCGATTAGTTTCACTCATAAATGTGCTTCATCAAGCGAAAGTCTGCAAAGCCCTTAATCATCAAGCCTGCTAAAACGGCTTATACAGTCATCTGGAGATCTCTCCATTTCCAGACCAAGACATAACTCTTTTATCCACCTGGTCTGGAAGACAGGGGGATGTAGCTATCAGCATGTCTGTCCGTCCATCTGTTCATCCATCCGTCCGTCTGTCCCTGTCTTGTCAACGCAACTCCTCCTAGAGGTCTCAATGGATTAACTTAAAATTGTGTCCACATTATCAGTATCATGTGCGGATGTGCATGTGCTTTTTTCGCGTCCGAAATATTCATTACAGAGTTATCCCCCTTTATATATCTTAAAGCCGATACATAAACTGCATTGCCAATCATTTCTTGTCAACGCAACTCCTACAGTTTAGCCCTGATTCTTTTGAAAATTGGTACACGCTATCATTACCAGGTGTAGGTGTGCATGTGCTATCCATGTGCCTGTACGCCCATCCGTCTGTCCAAAATATATGTATGTTCGTCTGTCAGTCCATCCATCTCTGACAATCATTTCTTGTCAACACAACTCGTAGAGGTCTCAAGTGATTAACTTTAAATTTTGTCCACATAATCAGTATCATGTGTAGATATGCATGTGCTTTTTTCGTGGCCAAACAATTATTCATTACAGAGTTATCACCCTTTAAATATCTTAAAGCCGATACACAATCATTTGTCAATGCAACTCCTCCTACAGTTTAGCTGTGATTCTTTTGAAACTTGGTAAGTGTTATCATTATGACATGAAGATGTGCATGTGCTATCCGTATAGTTGTACATCCAACCATTTATCCAAAATATATGTTCCTCTGTCGGTCCATCCTTGTCAATGCAACCCCTACAGTTTAGTTACAATTCCTTTGAAACATGGTAAATCTAGTCATTACCATCCGAAGATGTGCATGTGTTTTTTGCGCGGCCACAAAATTATTAATTACACCATTATCTCCCTTTAAATACTTTTAAGCCGATACATAAACTGCAGTGCCAATCATTTCTTGTCAACACAACTACAATTTAGCTGTGATTCTATTGAAACTTAGTAAGGATTCTCATTACCACTTGAAGATGTGCATGTGCTATCCGTATGCCTGTACATCCATGCGTCTGTATAGAATGTATGTGTGTCTGTCTGTCGGTCCATCCATCTCTGGCAATCATTTCAAGATGTCAACACAACTACAGTTTAGCTGCGATGTATGTTTATCTGAAATGTTTGGATGCAGGGTGGGGTGGGGTGGTGGGGGGGGGGGGATATGCCGTCTTCTGATGGCTCTTGTTTAAAGTCACAACTGGAATAACTGTTATACAGTTTCACAAATAATCTCTTGTCTTGCAAATGGGCATTTGCTATGAGTTAATCGAAACTTTCTTGATGAAATTTGATCATTAAAAGGTGCCAAATGACTAAAGTTAGTCCTGACAAATATCACAGTTGGATCTTGTTATCATTAACCATTTAAGTGTGAAGATGTTAAGAAATTTTTTTAATTACTTAACTGAATACATTGTCCATTTGCCGGTCAAGAAAATACTATTTTTGTAATTTTGGCCCTTGAATGGCTGACTCGGTTATTGATCCAGTCCTTTCATGTGGTAATATTTCTCTTGGCCTGAAAATAGACATTCCTTAAGACCACTGCAAAGGCCAATTTTAGCCGAGTTGACCATTACAGGGTTGAAAAGTCATAAGTCAAACCTATAATGGGAACTGTGTGGGCCATCAAATGTGAAACCTAAAGACAGGTGGTCACATAATTCAACTCATTGGCTATGTGTTATAGCTGTTTGCACCAAATATTGGTGGTTTTACTAACACTGTCAACTGATAAATTGCCTCTATCTCATGTTCAGGGCAACTATACAGGAAAGCTGTTGCATATTTTGAAATTAATATGTCCGTTGCTGCCTTGCCAGTCATATTAATTTCAAAATATTCAACAGAATGCGCTATATATTGTAGCCTGAAATGTCATCGAAAGGGTTAAGACATATAGTCCTTATGACCACCTATCTTTTGGCCCACCACCCTCCCATTATAGATATGTTTTACTCAGAGCTGCCAACTCCCAGTTCAAGCAATCGGTAATTTCAGGTGAAAAAACATGATTTTCAGTAGTTTCACACACTCTTTCAGTAGTGGGTTTTCAGTAGTTTGAGGAACATTTCAGTAGTTCAGTAGTGATTAAAAAAGCAGCAAAACATGTGATTTTAAACAAGACGAGAGAAAAATATCTATAAAATTTTAACACTGGAATGATTGGCTGTTATCGAACCAGTCATTCTAGTGGTAAAATGTAAATATAGTCGTCTTGTATTGTGTGAGTTACATTTTGGATGGAAATTTTTTATTGATTTGCAATGTGCATATGTATCGCCTTTTTCTGCTCTTTAAAACCGGTCATCTTTCTGTATATTTTCACTTATACACACGTCTTTTGAACTGTTCTTTTATTGGTGTTGCAGCATTATCAGGTTGCGCTGAGCGCTTCCACGAAGTTTGGTGATTATTTTCCATATTTTGACACCAATTCTGAAAACAAAGACGGAAATCCACTGTGCACAAAATCGTATACAGCAATCATGAAAATATATATTACCACGAAATTCATGTAACAATATAAAAACCTTATTATATTAAAATATAAACAGATTATTTTGACTTTCTCACGCTTTGAAGGGATGATTTCTGATTTACATCAGTATATTTATATAGTTGAATTGCATATCTGTAGCCATCATAAACAAACAACCTTCTGGGATTCTCGCATTGTGGTAACTTTTGCATTCTATTAATCCAGCACTGTAATACGACGAAAAATGCTGATTAACCAGATTAGAGAATCCTGGCAGGCTGGTTCATAGATTTAGAATAGCCGTAGAGCGTGTATGCTAATTCTATTACGTAATTTAATAAAGTGTCAGATTAATATAGCCAATACAGTTTCATTTCTCATAAATATGTATATAAATTTACCTCTATTCAAATTCTCTTGCAATTATCAAAAGAGAATTGAGTCCCTTTTGGAGGCTACATGTATATAATATGCCGAAATAAAGTATGAGCATAATCACTCTACTGGCATTTTAAGTCTATGGGCTGTTCTCAAATCTTGGCTAGATTGAGCAATTATCACATCTTGACATAATGGAAGCAGACGTGTTTTGATAAGTGGTTGCCGTTTTTATAGACCCACAAACGGAAATTCATAATTTTACCACCTTGTCCGTATTACCGTAATTGCACAATTTTTTATTTCCATATTTTGACTCGCCGCCCGTTCATGCGTAGTTTGGATGCTATTTCTGTACAAACTATGGACAATCCGTAGGGGTTGGGTGGTCTGTTCACTGTCTGAGTTAAATACCTCAGGAACGTATAAATATTTAGAATTTTCTTGGGTTTTTTTCTCTGATAATCTGTTCATTTTATCATTTTAATTCCTCTATATTTTTGTTTAACATTGTGTGGAGGAAATCAAGCCATAATGATCACTCATTCCGTTGTCTGCCAGTGGCAGAGCCATTAATGTTTAGTTTATTACATTCTTTAATTGGCCTTAATATTTAGGAGTATTTCTTCAGATTTTACTGAAATTTTCAATGTGTTATATACATGTACTGTGCAAGCATGGCAATGTTAATCTTAAGTTCTGAATATGAACATTTTAACACAAACATATTCTTTATGTGATTTTTAGGTTAGAAATGATTGAATTTACGTTCAATATGGAAAAGCTTGGGTGTAAAAGCAAATAATCTATGATAGCCACTGACACAATCGGCCAGTCATATCAAATTCCTATTTAGCGGTCATAAAACCTATATTACCAGTATGACAATTTTCTCTGTCAAAATTTATCAATTAACAGAGCCAAATTAAAGATGTGTTTAATATTTTGATAACAATTTTACTGACAGATATCGCCTATGGAAGCAGCACATTTTCGTTAGAAAATTAATATTCTTTGTGGTTTTAACAAGGATGTCCAATAAATATTATGAATAGTGTTATGTGTGAATGGTGCTTCCACAGTGGACGTATATTTAGTGCTCATAAAGGATCTCACACTCATAACATACTCATATATTGATATTTGTTATACTGCTATTAACTGTCTCGCTGGTGCAAGCCACCAAGCAGTAATTTCAATTAACAAAAACTTGCTGAATATTTTGAAAACAATTTGACTGAAAGTTGTTGGTGACTTAGCCACCAACAACTTTCAGTCAAATTGTTTTCAAAATATTTAACTGGTCCAGAGGTATAATCCCTGGAATATGTTGTCTGCAAAACCCCAGCAGTCAGACGGTTAAATGTTTTCATTTTCATCAGATAAATGTCTAGTTTACAATGAGAATATTTTCCGATTCAGGGTAACACATAACAGGATATCAACAGGATATCAACAGTGAATGATAGAAATACATAGGCTTGATCGCTCTGTCAGAAGATACATGATGATGATTTTACACATTTATAAGTCAACTGGCAAGTTGTGGTCTTGTCATCATAATGTTATTATATTTTACAATACTGGCATTGTTAGCTGATTAGCCTTGAAAAGTTCTCAGAGACTGGCGTTTCTGGATTGAAAAGATTATAAAAATATACAGATGGATGTGTAGCCTCTCTTCTGTTCATGCAAGTGACAAGTTTTCCTCCACAAATATCACAGGTCCTAAATCGTAGTGTAGCGTAAATATTCGTCTAGCCAAAGTTTCCTGTCTAAATGTTGACTGTAATTAGAATTGTATGTGCATGCTTACTCAAGCATGTCAAGGGTCTGTTATTGATTTGGTCTAATTTTATAATGAACTGAAATGACTGTCTGTCCATATGTCATAAGTTATTTCGGGACCAAATGCTAGGACAAATCTGCACATTTACAATGTGTAGGCCTAGCTTGTTAAATACTTTGTTCTAATTTAACTTCAAGTTAGGCAGTTTTCAGGTAAATCTCAACATTTCACAATAGTATTACGTTTATAAGGAATCTGTTATAATTCATGAAACCATTTCCTCACGCAATCATATGTTGTCATAATCAATGAAGTGACGTGCAGGATGACGTAATAATCATGACATCATGAATGATTCGATTAAGCCCGTCTTTAACGCTTAATAGTCCGATACGTTGTACAAATTGTATTTCTTTGCTATTGTTGTGATGATTGCTGCTCTACTCCTCTGCACTTGTACGTTTAAGTGGCCAAAATTTCCACACTTAAAACAAGTTGGATGATCTCATTTTTGGTTGCGTGAGTTTGGATTTTACTTGGCGTGGCTGAGCGTGTTTATTTTGCATCGCTTCATATAAGATACTTAGTGCCTGATTCGGTCCTTTTAATGTTTTATTACCCTCGCCCCGTAAGTGGAAGGGAGTATTGCACTCAGGCTTGTCTGTCTGTATGTCAGGAGCTGTATCTAAAAAAAATACTGCTTCGATTTGACTCAAATTTTAGAACAAAGAAGGAATTTTCCATTCATGAAGTTCTGGAACTGTGGATATCTTGAAAACTGCTGGTCCGATTTGGCTCCGATTTGGATGCAAAATAGGGACCATACACTAGGATTCCTGGAAGGAGCACATACAGAATGCAGAGGCAAAGGCCAGAAGAAAGCTAAACATCATGAGGAAGCTGACAGGAACAAAGTGGGGTGCCAATGAAAGGATCCTCAAGACCATCTACCTGGGTGCCGTATGACCACACCTTGAGTATGGATCCAGCTCATGGATGACAGCAGCTAAATCTCATCAACAGAACCTCGACAGAGTACAAAACCAGGCACTGCGCATCATCACTGGTGGAATGAGATCAACACCGATAGAAAAAATGGAGCAGACAGCAGGCATCCCCCCCCCCCCCACTTAGCAAAGGAAGGGAATGCAAAGCACTGATCCAAGCTGCAAAGTTCAAATCGTTCAAATCATTCAACAACCACCCGATGAAGATCAGGCAAGCACAGCAGTCATCAGGAAGACTTAAAAGATCAAGTTTTGTGAAAGAGACAAAAGCACTTCAAAGGAAACACCAAGAAATGTTGCCAGCACAAATAGAAGACCCAAACCACACCCTTGATCCTCCACCCTGGGAAAACAAACTAGAGAGCATAGCTATTCGCACCACAGTACTTCATCTCACAACCAAAGATGAACACAGTGATGTGAGCAAGAAGGCCCTGACCCTAGCCATGCTGGAAGAAATGTACCCTCAGGAGACATGGATAAGGATCTACACAGATGGATCAGCCAAAGATGCAATTAAGAGCGGAGGTGCCGGACTGCACATACAGTATCCAAACGGACAACATGAGTCAGCTGCAATACCGACAGGCAAACACTGCACAAACTACAGAGCTGAAGTCGAAGCACTGGTTCATGCAGCTAATACCATCAGCAGAACAGCAGACCCTATTGCACAGATTGTCTTTTTATCTGATGCCCACTCCGTCCTTGAGGCTATCACCAAAGGTAAGCTGCCACAACTTGAAGAAGCACTACAAACCATCAAATGCTTTCGGATAGCATTGCAGTGGATCCCCTCACACTGTGGAGTCCAAGGAAATGAGGAAGCAGACAAGATGGCAAAGGTGGGTGCAGAAGAGAATCAGACAGAAAACATGGTTACCCATACAGAGATGAAGACTATCATCAAGTCACTCTATAGAACACCTCAATCAGAAGATGCCTACCATCATCTCTCGAGGCCAGAGCAAGTGACCATTTTTCGTCTCAGAACTGGACACAACAGACTAAACCAACACATGTACAGGCGGTTCCACCTTACGACATCGCCCGCTTGTCCTTGTGGAGAAGCAGAACAGACCACAGAGCACATACTTCAATGTTGCAGTATGTATCAGCTGCTCAGAGAAGAGACCTGGCCTTTGTCGACCTTTTCTTGAAAAGCTGTATGGGCCTGTGGAAGAACTGCAGAAAACCACAGATTTCATCTTGAGAACCGCTCTCCAAGTGTGATACCAGCGATCGAAAAGAAGAAGAAGACTAGGATTCCTCAACTTTGAGTGTGATCCAAAGAAATTGGGGAAAAAAAAAATCTGGAAAATCCGCCAATGCGCATTTGACGTCATTTTGGCTAATCCCCCCCCCCCCCCCCCCCATAAATTGGAAAATCCGAAGACTTACAATGTGACACAAACAGTGGTTTGTGTGGGGTGTGGATGTGGTGGGGGTGGTGAAGATCTGCAATCTCTAATTGCTCCTGTTTATTTTTCATATCGCTTGCCATGTTCTAATTTCTTTGACATCTCAATGATAGATGCTATCTACGTCCATCGCCGCTTCGCACAATGTCTAAATGTCATGGCATGTAGGAGGTTTGTACAATTCCATGAATGCTCTGTGTATTTAATTGTTTCACCAATTGTTTTCCTATTCTAAAAGCAATGCTCTGTGCTTACTGTCTGTTGCCTAATGTCCTTATGTAGGACTATCCTCTGATTATCAAGGTGTCTGTATATGTTACGTTTTTAAACCATCTGTTGAACGTGCTAATGTTTTCATCCTCCTTTCATCCTCTTTTTATAAGTGGTTCAGTTTTTCATTTTCGTTTTCTGGCACAAAATATGTAACTACATGTTCAGCTGACATCTTCCATTCTTTCACTTCTGTCATTAATGCCTGATAACGTTACCATTGCTTCCGCCATAACAACTGGCTATTCTTGTCTACACTTACTCAGAAAATAGTTACACTAGTATGCGGTTAAGTCTCAGTGACTTCATGTTTAATGGCAATTCATGAATCCATTTCCTCACTCAATCATATGATAGCATAATCAACTATGCAACGTATATTCTGACGTCATAATCATGATGTCATGAATGATTCGATTAAGCCCATCTTTAAAATTTAATAGTCTGACATGTATGAATTGTATGTCTTAGCTATTTAAGAAACATGCTGTTGAGTATTTAGAAACTAATTTGCCTGCGCGCACTCAGTCAAATTAGTTTCAAAATATTTAACAGCTCACCTGTATAGTCTTCTGGAAATTGATACCATGGTCAGAAAGTTCAGAGATCGATTGATCCTAACATGAGTGAGGTGTGGCTGGAGCTTAGATAGTGATGGGCAGGCCATAGCTAAAACTGGAAAGGTCCATTGCTACTCTTATTGCATGATTCTCTTAGTACCACACTTGTGGTGTTCTATTGCTTTCGTATTATCTGCTTTGCTAACTTTGTCAAGAAATAACACTACATTATTTTTTCAATGGTTCAATAGTATATCTCGCATTAACTGCTGGATCTATTATCACAAATTTGTAATCTGTCTGTTACATTGGGATTGTCACTCCTAATGTTAATGTTCTTACAAATACATCACAGATTTGCACTCCTGTGCAAAATATATTTCATGATCAATCCTATTTGACTACTAATGAATCCTGTCTTTGGCGAGGTCACATCGATTTTTCTGTTGGATTCCAGTCTGCTGATGTACCTGCTATTTATTATCAAGATCTATTCAATTGCAAGACATCTGATGATAATGTTATGGAGCAAGAAGGTAACCACTCGCCTAATTCGCCTTTCCAGGGTATCCATTCATCATCTGACCATTATGACATCATAATCAGCTCAGCATGTATGATGACGCCATAATCATTACGTCACAAAAGGGTTCCATATATAGACCTTCATGAAATCTCAATCAGTCTGACACATTGTATGAATTGTATGTCTCTAATCTTTTGCTATTTAATAAACATGTTGTTGAATATTTCGAAACTAATTTGACTGGGTGCTGTTGCTGCCTTTCAGGAAATTGATAGTTAGGGCATCCAGGGATCGATCAATCCGACCAAGAAGAGGTGTGGGTGGAGCTTAGCTAATCTCCAGTATTTATACAAATTGATGTTCACATTGACAACAGTGGTTCCAAATGACTTAACCCTTTAACCCTCGAATTTGTTCAAGAAAATCTCAATTTTCTCATAGAAAATGCCCATTTGCAAACCAAGAAAAGACTATTTTTGAAGATTTAACACTCAAATGACTTTCCAGTGGTAATTTAAAAAAAATAGTCTTCTCTCGGTCTGCAATTGGACATTTTTCAAGACCATTACAGAAGCCGTTTTTTGGCTGATATCAGTGTTAAAAGGTTAACAGATCAATATACCTTCATACAATATAGTCCTATTACAATTCACTAATAATAATAATAATAATAATAATAATAATAATAATATTGTCAACTATTGAATTCTAGATCACAATGGCGCTACAAGTTTGCATGCTTATACTTTACAATAATCATTATTCTTTCTTAGCATTCGTTTTATTTCATTAATATAAATTGTGTTTTCCCGACTATAGCTGTGTAGTTTTATTACATTCACTGGCGACCCAGATTGAGCCCAGCATAATAATTAAAAGGTCTGGGAATGACTTGAATTCAGTAATAGTATGTGGTTGTGGAAACTTAGCAATCTCATCCACCTTGTCCGAATGTGGATGCATCTCCTCTGCATCGACATGATGGCCTAAGTACTCTACAACTTTCTGTTGCAACTTGCACTTGTCAATGGTAACCATATAATGGACTTTTCCAGTTTTATCTATGCCTTGCCCATGTCAATCTAAGCTCCACCCACACCATGTCCATGTTGGGATCGATCGCTCTCTGAACGCCCTGACTATTAAGCACCCAATCAAATTAGTTTCAAAATATTCAACAGCGTGTTTATTAAATAGCAAAGACATACAATTCGTACAACGTGTCAGACTATTAAGCGTTAAAGACGGGCGATATGGAATCATTCATGACATCATGATTATGACGTTAGCATACACATCACCTAGTTAATTATGACATCATATGACATCAGATCATAGATGGATACGCTGGAAAGGTGAATTGTAAGCATAATACACATTCAGCAGATGATGTTCCACTTCAAATTTGACTGAAAAAATTTGATCCATGATACAGCTGGAGCTGAGGATACTCCCAAATGTGAATGATGGTCTGATAGGGAGTATTCATTGCAAGATACTGCTTTGATTCAGCATTTATTTTTACCTTTTCATAGGCATTGAACAAATCCATTTTTAATGTCCCACCAGACTACCACATGCATTCTGCATTTCCTTAAACTCACAATGTTCATTAGATTTATTTAAACTAACCTGTGACCATCTTCCTTTGCAGTGCTGTAATAATCACTCACATGTTTTGTTGCTTCTATAAGTTTTCATCGTTACATTTGGTGTTGCGTCTTTCGACTCATTAGTGTCAGAAAACCATTTAACTTTTTTCTCCTCACCTATTTTATAGGCAAAGAATTAGCAAGTGTAAGTGATTGTGTTTCTCCTAGGTAAGCATTTTACAGTTTACCAATGGACCATTTATCATCAGTGGTGTTTATCTTGACTAGACCTTTCCACTTTATCAACCCATCCTATCAACTACGCAATCTGTAGAATAATATCATACTGAATGACGTCGCATATTTGAAGATGGACTATGCGTTGTTGTATGAATTGTATGTCTTTACTATTTAATAAATATTCTGTTGAATATTTTGAAACTAATTTGACTGGGCGCTGTTGCTGCCTATTTGAAGACAGACTATGTGTTGTTGTACGAATTGTATATCTACTATTTAATAAGTATTCTGTTAAATATTTTGAAACTAATTTGACTGGGCACCAAGTCAAATTAGTTACAAAATATTCAACATCTTACCTCTATAGTTTTCAGGAAATTGATAGTTATGGCAGTCGGGGATAGATCAATCCCAACACGGCGAAGTGTGGGTGGAGCTTCACTAGAGATGGGCGGGGCATAGCTAAAAATGGAATGGTCCATTATATCTGCTTCTTCTTACACTAATTTTTGTTATGAATTCCACATATATTAGCCTCTGTCAGTTCTTATTTGCCTGATAATGCTATCATAATCTTCCTTCTAATGGGCCATCTTGGGATCTATCTACAGCCTTCCTCCCATGTGAGGAATAACAGAGCCATATATGCTCTATTTCTGGCATTGTCTTATCAACTATATTTCAGCATCATAATCTTGCCACAAAGCAACTGAGTGTGCATGTACATGTGTGCGTTTGTGAGTGTGTCTGCGTGTATGTGCATAAACCCATGGTGCGTGGGTTCGTTCATTCATGCGTGTTCAGTGCAATAAATCTGGTTTGACTAAAGCAATCTCTATTAAACGTGTGTGAGGTTACCCCTGTGGTCTCGATGAAGCTTTTGGGTTCAAGCCACCAACAACTTTCAGTCAAATTGTTTCCAAAATAGTCAGCATATCCATAGTTAGATCTCATGCGAAATGTAGTCTGCAGTAATTCAGCAGGCAGACAGTTAATCTGGTTGTGAGAGTCAGTCATAAATTCATTTGCTTCAGACATGGATTTGTGTCGGGGACCAATATTCCTTAAAAATATTGGAAGGTTGGGTGGGTTAGATGGTGGAGGTGTGTGTGCGTGTGCGTGCATGTGAGGGGGGGGGGGAGGTGGGGTGTTTGAGGTTTTCATGCATGTGGTCCAATACTCATCTTACATGGCCTTCGGGAAATTTGTGTACTCTTGTCATTTGGTTAGTTTAATTTCATGTTATATATATATATATATATATATATATATATATATATATATATATATATATATATATATATATTCTTTTCTAGTTTACATGGCTGTAGCAAGTGGTTTAGTTTATTTCGGTAGCTTCTTCTGAAGTACACGAAGAACATATATACATGAAAAACATACATACAGTGGTGGTTACATGAATATACATACACGGTTTATATCTAATTACAATGTTAGTGCTGGCGGAGTTGATGATGATAATGATGATGATGATGATGTGCTGTTGGATACTTTGGATATAATGGTGATTTTAATGTGAATTTAATACAATATTTTCGGATTTTCCAGATTTTCCAAAAGCTTATATATACATTGTTTTCAAAATAAAATAAATAAAAACAAATTACCATCCATCATTTAAGGAGTTATGCCAAGTGGCTACATGATGGTGATGATGATGATGATGATTATCTTCTTCTTGCATTCATCTTTCTCATGACAGTAATCTTAGACTGTTTTCCCCCATTTGGTGCATGAAAGCTGAAGTGGTCATCAAACTGTCTCTGTCTCCTCTGATCTTCTCTTCAAAAGATACTTCAATAGGCCAGAAGCTTCTCCTAGCCTGTTCATATCGCTGGCAGTGCTGCAAGAGATGTTCTGCTGTTTCTTCTGCCTGCTAACACTCACAAAGTGCAGAATCTGTAATCTTGAGACGGTGAAGATGCGCATTGAGACGATTGTGACTAGTCCTCAATCTGAAGATATATGTCTGATCCTCCCTACTGAGGCTGTGTATTGCATCATTATGCTGCCTGCTGGTGGTTCTTGTGGCTTTAATGATATGCATCAGTTCTTCAAATTCAACCTTGCGGTTGAATTGATCTTTATTTGACCCTTCCTTAGCCAGTTGATCAGCTTTGTCATTTCCTAATATGCCACAATGCGAGGGGGTCCACTGTAAGTTGACATTGTTCTCCTTAGCCAGTTGCCTAAGGTTTTCATGAATTAAATCTGTACTTTCCTTTCCACTCTCCAGCACCTGGAGCGCTGAGAGGGAGTCTGTCAGGAAGACAGTATTTTAATTTCTGGTTTTTCGTTGTATCAGCTTTTGGCTAGCTAAGATCAGTGCCTGGATTTATGCAGTGTAATTGCAACATGCTTCCCTGTTGGCAAGCATGAGTCTGTTATATCTCCACATGGAAACCGAATGTGAGTGCCTGCCCCTCCATTCTTGACAGCCTGGATAGCTGATCCATTTGTATAAACATGTGTCCACTTTTCCTCAGGGTAGTTTTCTGCAATATGACACAATGTAAGAACTTTGTTTGTCACCTCTAGTTGATCTCCCTTGCTTTCAATCCCTGGAATCGAGGGCCAGATTGAAATTGTTTTCTATTTCAGAAGCTTTCCACGGTTCCCTCTCAGAGATAGCAGTTATGTTTCTACATCTGGGGAAGATATCCGACTCTCTGTTTCTTTCAATTTACTTTGAAGTTGATAAGAAATTATTCCTCTTAAGCCTTCCTCTAGACATTTGGTGAGTCAACATATGCATGGGATGGTGAGGCATCAATTTGAATTTCTCATATTGAATCTCGGCCTTGATTTCTCGTCTCTGCTGGAGTGGCTGGATATTGGTAAGTTCTTCCATCGCTGCTATTGGAGTGGTCTTCATAGCCCCTGTTATGATACGAAGAGCCTGATTTTGTACCTTATCCAATGTCTGAAGGGTGTTTGTAGTAGCTGTCATCCATGATGATGAGCCGTATTCGATGATGGGCCTAACTGTTCCAGAGTAAACCTGTTTCAGAATTTTCATGTTAGCTCCCCATTGTGTTCCAGTGAGCTTCCGCATAACTGCCAGCCTTCGCTTGTCTATACCTTCATCTTTTCAGATTTGCTCCTTCCAGGTTAGTCTTTTGTCAAATATCGGATCAAGATAAGTTACTTCATCCTCAAAGTGCAGAACTGAGTCACCAAATTTCAGACTTGTCTTGTGTTCCTTTTTAGTGGATAGTGTGAATAGAGTTGCGACTGTCTTCTCTTTGTTGATCTGGACAAACCATCTTGTAACCCAAGAATGAGGTGATCAATTGCGAGTTGCATGCGGTTATTGGCTGTTGACACATACTCCTCACTGCTCCACATTACACGATCGTCAGCATACAATGCAGCTCTGACTCCCATTTGAAGGTTCTTCACCAGGTCATTGATGAATATTGTGAAGAGGGTAGGAGAGACTACACCACCCTGAGGTACACCATGTCGTAGCAGGACTTTCTTGCTGCTCGTCCCATTCAGCTGTACTGATGCCTTTCGGTTGTGGAGATACTGGCATATCCAGTTGTACATTTTTCCAGAGATATCACTGGTCCTGAGCATTTGGAGGAGTCCATGCTTCCATACTTTATCAAATGCCTTCTGCAGATCAACCCACACAGTAATGGTAGCTTTTTCTGTTGGAACGCCTCCTCAATAGACTGTGTCAGATATGTTGCTTGATCCTCAGTAGATCTACACTTTCTGAAGCCATTTTGTTCATCCGCTAAGAGATTGTTGCTTTCAAGATGTCGAAGAAGTCTGGTTGAGGATTCTTTCCATGACTTTGACAGTGCAACTAGTCAGACTGATAGGTCGATAACTTGCCGCTTTGGATGTATTCTTGCCTTTTTTCAGTACAGGGATCATGTTGACCTCTCTCCAAGACTTGGGAACGTCTCCTGTGCACCAACTGTGATTGAAAATCTCCAAAAGCTTGTGCTTTCCAATAGTACCCAGATTCCTCAACATCTCATTGGTTATTCCATCTGGTCCAGGAGACTTCCTGCTTTTCAGAACTTTCAAGCTTTTCTCCAACTCGCTGATGGTCAGAACCTCATCCATTCCCACTGCATGTATTTGTGTCTCTCTGGTCCCCTTTGCAGACTTCATTGCAGCTTTTTTACAACTCACTGGCACATCTAGATTGCTTACTTTCTGAAACATACAAGCAAAGTGTTCAGCAGCAGCCTCTCCTGTTTTAATGTCACAATCCTCTTCAAGAGTTATGTTCGGTACTCTGATGTTTTCATCGTTAAGCTGCTTCACAAACCTCCAGAGTTTGTTTGTATCCTTTTCCAGATTTAAGCTTGAAGATTTTTCTCCACGATTCTCTGGTGGCTCTGATTTTGGCTTTCAGATACTTTGCCTTGGAATGTTGGAGTCTCACATGGTTGGCTTCTGCTGGAACATTCCCTGCAATTTCCCTTTCGTTGGACATTTCTTTGTGTAACTTTTGCATAGACGTACTCAAGTAAGGTCTGTAGTTTTTCCTGGTTCCCCTAGGATTGCATTTGCCAGCAGCAGAGAGTAAAGCAGAGTTAAGCTCTTTAACAACTTTATTGATGTTTTGGTTTTTGACATCAATGTCTTTTACCAATCTGTCACTCTTTCTGATATCCCAGTCTGCTTTCTTATATTTCCATCCAGGGGTCTGATTTCGGTCAATCTCAACATCCATGTTAATGGTAATGAAAACAGGGCGGTGATCACTGCCTCCAAGTTGTTTCTCAACAATACGCAAAGATTCTTGATGTAGATTTTCTGTCGAAAATGCTAGATCAGGGGAACTTGAGGCATGCCATCGTCTTGAGTAGAATGTAGGAGGATCATCTGCCTTATTCAAGTGAATCAGCTTCTGCTCATCCGTCCAATTTTCAATGTCCTCACCCCTCCTATCAGTAGAATGATAGATCCCATAACTGAGAATGACTGTTGAGGTCACCAGCAACGATAGTTGAATCTGGGTGAACTGGGATTTTTCCTTGATTCAATGGTTGATTATTAGGGCAGTAATAGTTGACAACAGTGATAGGATGTTTCTCTGGAATTATCTTGATTGAGAGAATTTCAGGTCCTTCCATGGCTCTCTGAACGTCAATGGCGTTTAGGTTATTCTGGACCAGGGTTATGACTCCTCCTTTATGTCTTCCATCCCTGTCAGATCTGAAGCACTGAAATCATCTTACACAGAATCTTCTGTTGGCATTTAGATGAGTTTCTTGGATACACGCGACATTTACGCATTTCTCCTTGAGAATTTGGCTACGCTCTGTTTTCTTGTTAGAAACTCCTTCAGCATTCCATTGCATGATAGTCAGCGGTTTGCTTACTTGTTCTTTAGGTTGGACAACCTTCTTCCTTTTTCTCCAAGGTCTACGAACTTTACCAGCAGTAGCTTGGGTGGACCCCTTCGAGGCGGGTGAGGGGGGGGGGGGTAGGGGGGAAGGGAACTCACACGGCGAGCACCATGACGGATATTCATAATATTAACTGTCATGAAAGATGAGCTGTTTAGTGCTATGGTTGGCCACTCACTCCAAATACCCGGCTTGGTACCCAGATAAAGTGTTACACTCCTGCGCCCGACCCAAGATCAGAAATTTTAGATGATCTTTGAGGCCTAGCACTTGAGGCAGGGGGGGGGGGGGGTGGAGGTGGTGGGTGATGATTATGATGATGATGAGAGATGATGGTGACAATGTGCTGTCGAATATTTTGGATGTAATTGTCTTAATAATATATGTGAAGGATGGCAATGTAGGATTGGGTCTCTGATAAGATCAACTCTTCTTTTGCTTTTCATTATTCAACCTTTCTGACGTCACATTGATATTGTGAGTTTATTGCGTTCTTATTAGTTCCGTTTGAATTATATTTCCGTCTCTCGCTAATTGACTGATCCGACCTGTCACTCAAGTATCTGACACAATACCCAAGTCCGTCAGAAAATTGTATGAATTGTATGTCTTTGATAATGTTCCAATTTAATACACATTTTGTTAAATATTTTGAATATTTTTAACTAATTTTACTGGGAGCTGTTGCTACCATAGGCACCCCAGTCAAATTAGTTTCAAAATCTCCAACAGCTTACCTGTATAGTTACTGTAAACACGTACAAAGAGGGTATAGCTGGGATAAAAATGGGCGAACAAAGTTAGAAAATGAATGTATGTCGCCCCGTCCATCTCTAGCTAAGCTCCACCCACACCTCGCTCATGTTGGGATCGATCGATCTCAGAACTCTGACTCAATTTCCAGAAAACTATACAGGTAAGCTGTTAAATATTTTGAAACTAATTTGACTTGGCGAAGTTGCTGCCTATGGCAGCAACAGCGTCCAGTCAAATTAGTTTTAAAATATTCAACAGCATGTTTATTAAATAGTAGAGACATACAATTCGTACCAGTTGGACTATTAATAATTAAAGACAGGGCCAAATAGAATCATTTATGACATAATGATTATGATGTCATCCTATACACCTAGCTGATTATGACGTCATATGACGCCAGATGATAGATGGTACTCAGGAAAGGTGAATTGACCCTATTATTCAAGATAGGTTCTTCGGATTTCTTTGCATGTTTTTGTAATTAGAATATTGTTCATGTTTCTTTTGTTGTTATTTGTTCTTATTATTAGCTCACCTGGCCTGAAAGGCCAAGTGAGCTTATGTCGTGGCGACCATCCGTCGTCCATCCGTTGTCCGTCATCTGTCGTCCATCCGTCAACATTTCCTTTAAACGACTTCTCAAGAACCACTAGGCCAATTTCAATTATATTTGGCAGGAAGCATCCTTAGGGCATAGGGATCCAAATTTGTTCAAAGAAGCTGATCAGCCAATTAGGCCGCTGGCCATCTTGGATTTTGGCCGATTTTTAGCTCACCTGACCTGAAAGGCCAAGTGAGCTTATGCCATGGTGGCTGTCCATTGTGTGTCCATCAGTCCGTCCGTCAACTTTTCCTTTAAGTAACTTCTTCTCAAGAACCACTGGGCCAATTTCAATTATATTTGGCAGGAAGCATGCTTAGGGCATAGGGATCCAAGTATGTTCAAATGAACCCGATCGGCCAATTTGGCCGGCAGCCATCTTGGATTTAGGCCGATTTTAGGAAATGTCTAAAAATCTTTTCCGAAACCACTTAGGGGATTGATGCAAATCTCATGAAATATGGTCTAGGGCAAGAGCTGAACCAAGTTTGTTCAAGGGAACTTAATTGGTCAAATGGTTCGGTGGCCATCTTGGTGACCTAGTTGTAGCGAAAATGACTTCTCCAGAACCGCTGAAGGGATTGGTCCGAAATTTGGCAGATATGATTAGGGCCTAAGGGCCATTCAAGAGAAGTTGATCCGTCAAAAACATGGCCGCCGTGGGCCAATCAAAATATAGCATGTTTGGTGGCCATCTTGGATTTTTTTATTTGAGGGATTTTGAGGCCGAAATTGGTTTTGTATGTGTTTTGTGGTATTCTGATCACAAATTTGCATTTTTCGAAACTGTCGGATAAACGGTTTGGCGGCCATCTTGGATCATCTTCCCACCAAAAGCTCCCATACTAAAGCAATGGGAAATTTAAAATGTTTTCTTCTCGAAAACTACAGGGCCGATTTCAATTATATTTCGCAGGAAGTACCCTTAGGGCATAGCGATTCAAGTTTGTTCAAACGAAGTCGATCGTCCAATTGGGCAGGCGCCCATCTTGGATTTTGGCCGATTTTTAGAAACGTCTAAAAATCCTCTCAGAAACCGCTTGGGGGACTGATGCAAACCTCATGAAATATGATTTAGGGCAAGTGCTGAACCGAGAAAAAAATTACTTCTCCAGAACCTCTGGAGGGATCGGGCCGAAATTTGGCAGATATGATTAGTGCCCAAGGGCCATTAAAATTTGTTCAAGAGAAGTTGGTCCGTCAAAAACATGGTCGCCGTGGGCCAATCAAAATATAGCATGTTTGGTGGCCATAGTGGATATTTTTATTTAACGGATCTTGAGGCCGAAATTGGTTTTGTATGTGTTTTGGAGTATTCTGAGCTCAGATTTGAAATTTTGAAACTGTCAGATTAACGGTTTGGCGGCCATCTTGGATAATTTTCCTGGCAAAAGCTCCCATACTAAAGCAATGGGAAATTTAAAATGTTTTCTTCTCGATAACTTCCTGGCCGATTTCAATTATATTTGGCAGGACGCATCCTTAGGGTGTAGAGATTCAAGTTTGTTCAAACGAAGCTGATCGGCCAATTGGGCTGGTGACCATCTTGGATTTTGGCCGATTTTTAGAAATGTCTTAAAATCTTCTCCGAAACCGCTTATGGGATTGATGAAACCTGATGAAATATGATTTAGTGCAAGAGCTGAACCAAGTTTGTTCAAGGGAACTTTATTTGTCAAATAGTTTGGCGACCATCTTGGTTGACCTAGTTGTAGCGAAAATGACTTCTCCAGAACTGCTGAAGGGATCGGGCCGAAATTTGGCAGATACGATTAGGGACCGAGGGCCATTAAAGTTTGTTCAAGGGAAGTTGATCCATCAAAAAACCTGGACACCCATGGCCAATCAAAATGTAGCATGTTTGGCGTCCATATTGGATTTTTTTTATTTGCAGGTTTTTGACGCCGAAATTGGTTTTATTTGTTTTTGGGTTTCTGATCTCAAGTTTGCAATTTTCGAAACTGTCGGATAAACGGTTTGGTGGCCATCTTGTTGATAAAGAGCAATCTAGTTGAAATGCCTATGGTCCAGGTGAGCGATACAGGCCCCTTGGGCCTCTTGTTAGAAAAGGCTTTAAAAATCTTCTTCTCCAAAACCGCTTGAGGGATTGAAGGAAACCTCATGAAATTTGATCGAGGGCAAGAGAACTTAATTGGTCAAATAGTTCGGTGGCCATTTTGGTTGACCTGGTTTTAGCGAAAATAGCTTCTCCAGAATCGCTGAAGGAATCAGGCCGAAATTTGGCAGATATGATTAGTGACTAAGGGGCAGTAAAGTTTGGTCAAGAGAAGTTGATCCGTCAAAAAACATGGCCGCCATGGGCCAATCAAAATATAGCATGTGTGGCGGCCATATTGGATTTTTTTATTTGATGGATTTTGAGGCCGAAATTGGTTTTATATAGGTTTTTGGGTATTCTGATTTCAAATTTGAAATTTTCGAAACTGTCGGATAAATGGGTTGGTGGCCATCTTGGGTCATTTTCCCGCCAAAAGCTCCCATACTAAAGCAATGGGAAATTAAAAATATCTTCTCGATAACTATCTGGCCGATTTCAATTATATTTGGCATAAAGCATCCTTAAGGCATAGAGATTCAAGTTTGTTCAAAGGAACCCGATCGGCCAATTTGGCCGGCGACCATCTTGGATTTCGGCCAATTTTTAGAAATGTTTTTAGAAATCTTCTCCCAAACCGTTTGAGGGATCGATTCAGAACTCACGAAATATGATCTAGGGTAAGCGCTGAATCAAGTTTGTTCAAGCGAACTTGATTGACCAAATGGTTCAACGGCCATCTTAGATGACCTTATTTTCACAAAAACGACTTCTTTCCGAGATTTACAGAACTGCTGAAGTGATCAGGCCGAAATTTGTGATATATAATTAGCAAATAAGGGCGTGTGTACGTCCCAGATTTGTGGGGTTAGAAATTGGAACATGTGATACAGACAAAATTTTGAAGACCTAAGTCTTTTAACTATGGAATAACATGGAAATATACAACCTGGTTATCATCGGCAGCATCCATGGTAATCCAATATATCCTTAGAGAGCGCACAAAGCTATCACAATTACACAGAAAAGACTTAATATAATCTCAAGACTTCCAACTGCAAAAAAGCATGCTATGCAAACAAGAATGAGCTTCATGGCGAATGGTTACTCGGCAGTTGGGAGGGGAGTACCCGGTTCCAGGAGTCGGTAAAGCTTACTAAATCTATAGTCCTAGGGTCCAGCTATCCAGGCTAGCTGTATCAGAAGTAATAGAATGGTGAGTATTGATCGAAGGAGAAACTAATTTTCTTGCATTTCCTCATCCAATCTTTTTTACTGTGACCATTGACCCGTTGGTAAATGTCATCTGGTCGGTCAATAATTTCAGGGATGGCTGCCCCATTGACAAATGATACTTTTCTCATTGGTCAATAAAGTCTATGACACTAATTTTCTTGCATTTCGTCATCCAATCTTTTTTACTGTGAGCTTTGACCCGTTGGTAAATGTCATCTGCTGGGTCAGTAATGTCAGGGATGGCTGCCTCATTGATCAATGGTACTTTTCTCATTGTTCAATAATGTCAATGGCATTAATTGTCTTGCATTTCCTCATCCAAGCTTTTTTACTGTGACCATCATCCCGTGGGTAAATGTCATCTGCTGGGTCAATAATGTCAGGGATTGCTGTCCGTTGGACCAATGGTACCTTTCTCTTTTGTCAATGATGTCAATGACACCAATATTCTTGCATTTTCTCATCCAATTTTTTTACTGTGACCATCGTCCAGTTGGTAAATGTCATCTCCTGGGTCAATAATGTCAGGGATGGTCGCCCCATTGGTCAATGGTACTTTCCCATTGGTCAATAGTGTTAAGGACACCAATATTTAGGCGGGATATTATGTGATGGCGCCATCCGGACAGGCAGTAGAGGAGCTTCTGCATGATAACTCTGTTGCCGTTTATCGGATCACTTTGAAACTTCATAGGGTGGTTGGACTAGGTCTGTAGAAGAAATCTTTCGAAATTGACGATGATCCAGTATATGGTGGTTGGACTAGGTCTGGATAGGAAATCCAAAATCAAAGATGGCTGCCAGCCAATGGTATCCATCTTGAAAATTGGTTTCCGGATGATAACTCCATTACCGTTTTTCAGATTCCTTTGAAGCTTGAGAGGATGGGTGGACTAGCTCTAGACAAAGAAACTATTGAAGTTGACGATGATCATGGATCCGAGATCCCCCCCCCCCCCCCAGCCACGGGTGGCCATCTTGAAACTGGATTTCTCCATTTCTGTTTAGCGGATCGCTTCAAAACTTCATGGGATGACAGGACTAGGTCTGAGGAAAAAACTTATTGAAATTGTAGCTGATCCGATATCCAATTTGGCCGCCAGCTACCGGCGGCCATCTTTAAAATTGATTTCCAGACAATAACTCAATGACTGTTTAGCGGATCATGTTGAAACTTCATAGGATGATTTGTCTACTTCTGATAGCTCTCATTGATTGATTTGTCATCATGTAGTGGTATTATGCACCATTTGTTGTGTTCTTGTTATATTAGTGCTACGGATGATTGCCATATTGATCAATAATGATAAAGACTATTGCCATCTGTCTATGGCAACGGTTATGGTTGCCTGATGGACCAAATGATGCTTGCTGTGCATTAATTAAGCTAAACATGTTTACAGCTGGGTGAGCATTATGGCCCGTGGGTATCACTTTTTTGATGGCGTCAACGTTAAGTTTCTGCGTTTAACAAATCTTCTTTGCCTATTTTATCTCACATTTTCAACGAATTGAAAAAAGATTTTGGGAGAGGGGGAAAAAAAGTTGGCTTCGGCGTTGGCGTTCGGACATGTTAATCTGTTTAAAATAACATTTGTGGTTATCCGATTTAAAAAAAAATTTACACACGTGTGTTCTTTGGGATGCGTAGCACTAGTCTGCATCAAAATTATATTTATTTTATACTTTTTTTCCATACTTTTATCATGTTTGAACATATAATATTTTATGTGTCAAGAGTTATCTTTCTTGGCTCTGTTAGTTTTTTTTAAAACGACATTTTCACCCACAATTTAAAAAAAACACTTCACAGATTTGTTCTATACGATGCTTAGGACTAGTCCACATCAAATGGAAATCGACTTTCACATTTTTTACGGATTTTTTCACCGTTTGAACTCTGATTATTTTAAGGCTGATTTGTATGCAGGTTATATATCCAGGTAGAGGTTTTTGCTGCGTTAAGTTTTTTTAAAACGACATTTGCGCCCACAAGGGCTCATCCGGTTATGATTCTTAACTCGTGTTAAGTTTTTTTCAAGTGATATTTACACCCACAGAGGGTTGGGAGATTTGAATAAAACTTCACGGATTTGTTCTATACGAGGCTTAGGACTTGTCCACATAAAAAGTAAATAGATTTTCAAAAAATTTCCGTATTTTTTCACCGTTTGAATTTTGATTATTTTAAGGCTGATATGTATGCAGGTTATATATCCAGGTAGAGGTTTTTGCTGCGATAAGTTTTTTTAAAACGACATTTGCGCCCACAAGGGCTCATCCGATTTGAATAAAACTTCACAGATGTGTTCTATACGATGCGTAGGACTTGTCCATATACAAAATAAATTGATTTTCAAAATCTTTCCATATTCTTTCGGCATCTGAACTTTGATAATTTTATGGCTAATTTGCATCCAGGTTATATGTATTATGCTGGGGTTAAGGATTTTTCAAATGACAATTTAATCAGCAAAGACTTGAAACTTGAATCCTTGGGGGTGAGTATACATATGGGCAAGGATGTGCATGACACTTTTGGAATTTTGTTCTGACCCCCTCGAGGCTGGGCCCAGGGGTCAAAAGATCAAAATAGGCCAGTAATTATCGATTGTAATGCAACTCCTACTAGACCATTTCAGAGAGAAACTTGAAACTTTGGGAATGATTGAAGATATGGCCAGAGATGTGCATGACACTTTTGGAATTTTGGCATGTCCCCAAGGGCAGGGCCCGGGGGTGGGAAATGTGGGGTCAAAAATTTTCCAAAGGTTGTCATGTTACATATCATTTTCAAGCCAATGATAAGTAGTCTACAGTACAAGGAATTATTTTGATCTTGGATCAAACTGAGGGTATGGGGCGGGATCAAAATGTCAAAAGTGGGCACCAATCGATTGTAATGCAACTCCTCCTAGACCATTTCAGATAGAAGCTTGAAACTTTGGGGATGATTGCACATATGGCCAGGGATGTGCAGGACACTTTTGGAATCTTGGTATGATCTCAGAGGTACGGCGCTAAGGGTGGGAAATGTGGGGTAAAAAATAAAAAATTTCCAAAGCTTGTCATGTCACATATCATTTTCAAGGCAATGATAAGTAGTCTACAGTACAAGGAATTATTTTGATCTTGGGTCAAACTGAGGTTAGGGGACGGGGTCAAAATGTCAAAAATGGGCACCAATCGATTGTAATGCAACTCCTAGACCATTTCAGATAGAAACTTGAAACTCTGGGGATGATTGCACATATGGCCAGGAATGTGCATGACCCTTTTGGAATTTTGGTATGATCTCAGAGGTACGGCGCTAGGGGTGGGAAATGTGGGGTAAAAAATAAATATTTCCAAAGCTTGTCATGTCGCATATCATTTTCAAGCCAATGATAAGTAGTCTACAGTACAAGGAATTATTTTGATCTTGGGCCAAACTGAGGGTAGGGGGCGGGGTCCAGAGGTCAAAAGTGGGCACCAATCGATTGTAACGCAACTCCTAGACCATTTCACATCCAAATATGTATTATGCTGATTGTTTTTGAAAATGTTTCTTCTTTTTTCAGACTATGAACATTGCTTATGTTTGGACCATCTGCTTTTCGGTTAGCCTCAGGGTGCCAGTTGTTCCTACAATGACTTAAGCTTACTCCTGGGCAGAAAGGCTTTATGGTTCAGTCTCCAAGCTATGCTTGCCCGATGTGTAGTACCTTGGGTATTTTGGCACCAATCGATTGTAACGCAACTCCTACTAGACCATTTCACATAGAAACTTGAAACTTTCGGTGTGATTACACATATGGATAGGGATGTGCATGGCACTTTTGAAATTTTGTTATGACCCCCAGGGGGTGGGGACTGTTGGTAAGAATTAAAATTTATCTTCTTTCTTCTTTTCGATCGCTGGTATCACACTTGGAGAGCCGTTCTCAAGATGAAGATTTATCTAAAGGTGGTCATGTCACATATCATTTTCAAGCCAATGATGAGTAGACTACAGTACAAGGGTCAAAGGTGGGCACAAATCGATTATAATGCAACTCCTCCTAGAGCATTTCACATAGAAACTTGAAACTTTCGGTATGATTACACGTATGGCCAGGGATGTGCATGACACATTAGAATTTTGAAGCTTGTAGTTAGTAGACTACAGTACAACACATCATTTTGTTCTTGAGTCAATCTGAGGCCAATGGGGGCAATCTAGTTCTTATCTATATATGTACATGGCTTGGACATTATTTTTTCGCAGAATATTTAGTCCTGGGCAGACCGGGTCCTGCGGCAGCCGGATCCTGGGATAACTTAAAAATGCGAGATATTGGTGTCTTCTGATACCTCTTGTTTAGCATTGCTTAATCCTACTGGAACAAAACTTGGATATGTGGTTGCCTATACCTTATGGAGCCAGCATGATGATAGTGAGGTCACTAGCTCAAAGGTCAGCGTAATTCTTAACTTGCATTCTGACCTCAGTTTTTCCAAAGTTAAGTTTTTGCCTTTAGCAAATCATGTACTGTTATAAATCAAAATTGCTTAATCCTATTGGAACTCGGTTAGATTGTTACATATAATGTTAGGAAGCAGCGAGGAGACATTGAGGTCACAAGGTCAATGACCGAGGTCACTGTGACGAACAGGTGAGACCTTTAATGGACAACTACGTAACGTGTATGATGACGTCATAATCAATAACGGCATGAATGACTCGATTTAGTCCGTCTTAAACGCTTAATAGTCCGACACGTTGTACGAATTGTATGTCTTTACTATTTAATAAACATGCTGTTGTTGAATATTTTGAAACTAATTTATGGGTGCTGTTGATGCCATAGGCAGCAAGAGCACCCAGTCGAATTAGTTTCAACAGCTTACCTGTATAGTTTTCTGGAAATTGATAGTCGGGGAGTTCAAGAATCAATCCCAACACGAGTGAGTTGTGGGTGGAGCTTAGCTAGAGATGGGGGGGGGTGGGTGCATATCTAAAACTGGAAAGGGTAATTCCGTGAAACTATTGTTTGAAAGACTATATACTTCTCATTAATCGCCTGGCAGATTTTAAGTAAAGGTGACTGGACGTATTCTAGGATGAGAGGTCTCAGAATTTCTATACATAAGCCCTACATCTGATTGGTCAATTTTTCCTCGATGTTCCGAAAATGTCCAGCAAATGATTTGTAAAGCATCATTACCAGCTTTGCCGATTTTAATCTGGCTGGAAGGATCCTATGCAGGAATTTGATTGGAAAATATTTCCCTGGAACCATTTTATTTAGATTTCCAAACATATTCAGGACATCGGTTAAACAGGCTGCTGCTGCTGCTGCTGCTGCTGCTGCTGCTGCTGCTGCTGCTGCTGCTGCTGCTGCAGCCGCTGCCACGAGTAGTGCCAATACCACTAAGTCTGCTACTACGATATATGGGGTAAAAAGGTAAATTAAAAAATAGTTTTTGTGAATGTATCGTTCCCTCATTGACTTCGGTTTTAGTTCGTGTATAGCAGATCGCCTGGAGTATAGTTAACAATAATTACCCTCTCCCTGCTAAAATTTTAACACAATGAAGAAACTTGCCGTGCAAGACGATTTCCAGACACACTTTTATCTGCATAAGAGAACCCGGATCCGGATTGGATCAAATTCTTGATCTGGATAACGCGGAAACTACGGGTCCGATCTTGCTCCAATTTTGAGACAAGAAAGGGCATAACTCTACACTAGGCTTCCCCAAAGTTAGGTCCGTAATAATCCGAAAAATTCAGAAAATCCGGAAACGTTTTACAACGTGACAAACACATGAGGGTAAGGATCGGCAATCGATGATTGCTCTTCATTGAAATGTTATAGTCTTGAATCATTGAGAAATTGAAGAGATTTTAATTAGTTGGCCCATTTTACCCCCGCCTTCCCCTACGTAGGTACGGTATTCTAGTAATTAAATATTACTCAAATTAATTAACCGTTCGTCACCGTATTCTGTTGACCTTGCCACTCTGGTGTCAACATTCTATCTTTTACGGTGCCAATTGCAAAGAAACTAGTGTACATTTTTCAACAATCTTGGTAGACGATAGACTGCACCATCTTCCGCCAAATTTGTTGAAAAATGACCACCAGTTCATCTTTTAATTTAATTTGAAAATTTAAAATTCAGCATAAGAGCGGTAAGGGTTGAGCTCCGACAACTAATGCGTTTTGACTGCAGCGTCTGAAGTCAAAGTGACGTCATTTATATGGAGACGCACATACTTGATTGACCGCTCAGAAACATTCATTGTTAGCTCACCTGGCTATAATGGTCAAGTGGGTTTATACCGTGGCGACCGTCTGTCTGTCTGTCTGTCTGTATGTCTGTCTCTCTCTCTCTCTCTCTCTCTCTCTCTCTCTCTCTCTCTCTCTCTCTCTCTCTCTCTCTCCTCTCTCTCTCTCTCTCTCTCTCTCTCTCTTTCTCTCTCGCCCGCTCTCTCTCTCTCTCTCCTCTCTCTCTCTCTCTCTCTCTCGCTCTCTCTCTCTCTCCTCTCTCTCTCTCTCTCTCTCTCTCTCTCTCTCTCTCTCTCTCTCTCTCTCTCTCTCTCTCTCTCTCTCTCTGCCTGCCTGCCTGCCTGCCTGCCTGCCTGCCTGCCTGTCTGTCAACTTTTTCTTTAAACAACTTCTCAAGAAACACTGGGCCGATTTCAATTATATTTGCCAGGAAGCACCCTTAGGGCATAGAGATCCAAGTTTGTTCAAACGAAGCCAATTTGGCCGGCGGCCATCTTGGATTTCGCCCGATTTTTTAAAACGTCTTTAAGAAATCTCCGAAACCGCTTGAGGAATCGATTCAAAACTCATGAAACATCGTCTAGCGCAAGAGTCGAGTTTGTTCGATAGAACGTTTTTAAAAATTTCCGAAACCGCATAATCATAAATTATGATCTAGGGCTAGAGCGGAACCATGTTTGTTTGAGAGAACTTGATTTACCAAATTGTTCGGCGGGCATCTTGGATGACCTAGTTTTCGCGAAAACAACTCCAGAACCGCTGGACGGATCGGGCCGAAATATGATATGTCAAGAAAACATGTTCCCCATGAATCAATCAGAATTTAATCGTTTTTGGGGAACATCTTGTACGTTCTGAAAATTTCTAAGAAAATCATAAAAAGAGTACTTATTAAGCACTAGGCCAATTTGAATAAAACGGGGCTTAACCTTCTTCACAGAAATCTAATTGGTAAATTTTTCCAATGGTCATCTCGTTTTGCTCAATTGTGCCAGTGGCCAATAATAACAGCTGGGCGATACAGGCCCCTTGAACCTCTTGTTTCAGTTGTCTACTCTAGCTTTATTGTAAGGCCGTATTCTCACTCGAGAATTAATCAAGAATTACACCATACATGACGGCCTTCGACTGTAGCTAACCGAATGTGTATTTAATCCATATTTGCTAAACCCCGATCACAGAATGTAGGGGCGCATAATGCTATAGTTTGGGTCCAAATCCCGATTATGTCAATAAAAATACCAGGTAATGCTAGAGGCAAATTGGGGCTACTGGTTTTCTTGTCAACTGTTTCAACATAATTTTAGGGTGCTCAATCCAAATAAACCCAAATAAATTTGATGCCAACCTGGAAATATATAGTTTAGCCCTTCAACATCGAAAAACAAAATGGTCACTTTTTGAAAAAATTAATCTGGATCGATTGAATCCAGGTTTATTATTTAAATGCATCTTTATGTACGTTCGGTTGAGGTGTGGTGGGGTGGGGGTAGGGGTGGACTGGTGGGTTGTAAGGTGTCTTTTTAGAAAAAGTGGTATGAAATGGGAAATCTGGTGGCGTAAATGACATGGCTAAGTGGAATTGTGTGGTGAGCTTCCTTGGTACGGCACTGCCAAGTTGAATATAAGTGGCGTTACCAACTAATGTGATCAAAAAATTTAATTCGTACATTTTTATGACGGACTTCGATCTTCAATACGGAGCGACGTCATTAAGTCAGCTACGTGGCGTATTTTGATTATGACGTCAGATACTTGAGTGACAGATCGGATCCCTTCATTAACACCACTTGGCATTCATGCGACCAGATAATGTTTTACACTAATCAATCAACCCTTCCCACTCTAGCATTTAATCAACCACGAAGAAACCAATCAGCTAACCAACCAATCGAGCAGTAAAACAGTTATCGCATCAGTCATGCTGATGAAGTTACGGGGTCAATACCGAGGCACTAAGCGCCGGTATTGTCCCAGCACTGGCCCGGTAACTTGCGTTATCAGGACGGTCTCGTTACCACTTGCATTCCATACTAACTGAGCTCAGAGCCTCGGGCACGTCATAATATGCTTTTTCATGCCTTTCATGTGACGTTTATCGTTTCCAGGAATCGTAATATCTGCACGTATGCCACTGCTTGCCACTAATTATAATGAATGATCAGACGACGGCTTCCAGGCCACACCAGTTTGTCTCATAACGGTGACACAGCACGATGAAAAACACAACTGTGCCTAAAAATCTGTGTTAAATATACAATCGGTGATATTCACCGGCAGAATACGTGCCAAATTTATTCAAAAACCTCAAGGTAAGATAAATAAAGTGGCAGGTATGTTGAGTGCAGGTGCGTATGTGCGTGTGAGTGGGTCAAGATCTGTATCTAAATCTACCCGTTCGATTTGGCGCAAATTCTAACACAACAACATATATTACAATGAAAGAGGATTCCAGACGATGCATACGAGCAGGATAGGATTACGTTCTAGATCTATGTATACCTTAGAATGCATGGTCGATTTTGCCTCAAATTCCTCAACGAGAAATAAAGGATCTGACAGTGCCGGTGCACAATAGGATTCTAGAGATTTGGTCGTGATCCGAAATATCAAAACAAATAATTTACAATTGCAATTTACAATTTTGACCCCAAAAATAAGGGAGAGGGTCTACAATCTCTGATTGTTCGTGTGCTTAAGGCAGTTTGCTAAGTCTACCTCGAAATTTCAAGTTAACTATGCAAATAATCTGTTGACTATTTTGAAACTCATTTGCCTGGTAGCTGAAGCCGCACATTGCATTGGGAGCAAATAACCCCCAGAAAAATAAGTTTCAAAACATTCAACTGAATGGGTATTCGGTCGTAATTCATCAAAGAAATAGATCGGCTTTCCATGTGCGTGTACTGCGTCATCCGTCACCCGCTGCGTGTTTGCCTCGCGTAATCCATCATACGGTTTTTTCTGATTCCATGTATGCGCCTATTTACGAGGTTATCGTTCGTCAAACATTCTCATCCGTTCGTTGCACTTTTGGAGAGTACACATCTGTACATTGTACATCTCTCATAGCTGTAAATGGCACATTCGCTTATAACATATGTATTAACCCTTTAACACTCATATCATCCAAAACGGCTTCTGCAGCGGTCTTGTGAAATGTCCATTTGAACAATTCCGAAAGGACGACGCGCGCCCCGCCAGCGAGCGGGCTGGACTCGCGTGTCGCGCGAGGCGGGCGCCGCGACGGGAGTCTCGGACGTTGTCCTCGGCTCGTCGACAGCCGCAGAAACCGCCGGGGGCTGACGGTCGAGCGCCACATTTCTCTGCACCTGGAAATCACACTTTTCGATGAGCAAGCGTTACCTCCCTTGGTATGCGTAACGAGTAAGCGGTTGGCTGATGTTGATAATACTGCTACTACATAATCGAGCCTGATCCAGGATTTCCGTGTTTGGACATCCTTAGGGGTGAAGATAGTTGAAGAGTCTGATATTGAGGGTAAAAAATGTGTCTCTGAGAGCCTTTTATGGAGTGAGGAGTGATGTTATTAACACTTTAATGGTCAGATTTGGTCAAGGAAATAATAATTTTTTCTAATTGAATGCCCATTTGCGGGCCAAGAGAAGGCTATTTTTGAAAATTTACCACTGGAATGACTGGGTCGATAGCCGAGCCGGTCATTCCAGGGGTAAATTTTCAAAAATAGTTTTCTCTTGGTCTGAAATGGACTTTTGCTATGAGGAGGTTGAAATTTTGTTGAACAAATTCGAGTGTTAAAGTTTTACTACTAAATTGGGTGTCAGAGTCTGCTATAATACATGCACAGCCTGGCTGGACATTAAAGCTAGTATGACATCGTAATCACGTATGAACCAAATAGCAATCTCTTTTCTAAAGCTCTGTCAGATAGTTATAATTATAGAAATCTAATAATCTAGATTATTTATGCAATTAAGCATTCAAGCATTCAATGCTAAAGAATATAGGAATGCTTTAAAAGCTGATGAATTATAAATTATATTTAAATTATACTGTTACACGCATGTATTTTAAATAGCAACTGAACTACTTGATTCTACAACTAGTCCAGGAGCTAAAGCTAGGTCAGAATCGTGACGTAGCACACCCAGTATTCGGAAGGTCTGACACTTGCTGTGGCTTGGGGGACATGTCCCACACATTTTAAGCCCTGTTGTACAAACAAATTGTGGTAGCACTAATTAGTTATCCTGATTTCTTTGCATAGGGGTTCTATGCTTTGGCTGTATCCACAGTGCACAACGATATAAGCATGATCGTGTCATAACTCAAAGTAATATCGTATTAGATTCACCATATATGATATTTAGACGGATATCGACCTAACATATATCCAACATACATTTTGCATGCATATACCAAAGGCGAGGGTGAAATGTGAAGGTTATATTTTATGTATGTATACTAACTCCATCATAGAATCTGTATATCCAGCTGTACCACTGTTGACAAAGCACCCAGGTAATGGTGGTTGGAATGAGACAGATGGATGTGGTGGTAATCGGTGCGGAAAAACAAATTAAAATGAACTTAGACGCACTGCAAGAAAATTTCAAAGAGGTGTGTATGTACGTGAATAAATTGCAACAGCTGTTCAAATCCTTTAAAGTTGAGTCAAGCTCGAAATCACACCTGTTCGCATTTTGGAACTCATATATTCATATGGTAGAGCTGCTGCTTGGATTCATAAGAGCTGAGAGAACTGGAGATTGGCAGGCACACCTATCTGCTACTGCTGCTATGGCGCCATATTTCTACAGCATGGACAGAACCAATTATGCAAGATGGCTGCCAATATAACTTGCGGACATGAAGATGCTTCCAAGTACACATCCCCATGTACATGAACAATTCTTGAATGGAAATCATTCCGTAAGTCGCTCAGACCATCCATTCAATCAAGTGTGGACAGATATGGCCTTAGAGCAATCGATTAATTTGGATTCCAAAAAGCGAGGTGGTATTATTGGAATAACACAAAAGCCAGGAGCTCTGGAGAGGTGGTTTTTAACTAGCCACGAGAGGGCAGCCATAACAACGGTCACAAAGCAAATGTGTGGGTTACAAGATAGTCACATGTTTGGAGTACATAAGGAAATGGGGACTAATCGAATGAACAGGGATGAAACCGATGTGCAGAAGATACTTTCGATGTTCTCATCAGATATAATGACCAATCCCTTTAATATTGCGGAAAACGACGACAGCGAGTGTCTTCCGCTTGTAAACATTGCAACTGGCGTGGTATTGCCTAGTGAAATCGCCAAGAGACTTGTTTCCGCCTGTGACATTGGTAAGGAGATTATGGAAAATTTTGTTCAGGAGCGGCTGGACACTAACACGAGAAGCTTTTGGGACACGTTGCCACACTTAAAACTTAAAACATTTGCCAGCCTAGCACAGAAGAAAAAACTCAAAACAAATGATGAAAAAATTCACAATGTGAGATCTGACCGCGAACTATTTAGTCGATTAATTATTGCCGCAAGGTCCAGAGATGTTGATTTAAAACTAGTGATGACGTATGAATTGTCTGCTGTTCCACTATCATTGTCACATACGGATGGGACTCTAAGAAAGAATGTGAAGTGTTTTGTTAAGTGAACTAGAAAAGGAAGTAAATGTTGATGGACGGCTTCCACCTGTTGACAAGACAGGCGCAACAGCTTATGTAGTAGATGGCATGGCAATTGTGCAAATGGTTAAAACTGGAGGTACGTCTACATTTGGAGAATTGGCTGATAAATACTGGCACATCTTTACAGTTCCACTGAATCAAGAAGACTGCAACAGAGTAGATATAGTTTTTGACAGATATGATAGACGGGAATCTCTCAAAGCGGAAGAGCGGCTAAAACGTGGGTCATCAACAGCATTGGAAGTAAAGATTGCTGGAGAAAATACTCCCGTTCCAAAGCAATGGGCCAAGTACATCAGCAATCCAAGCAACAAAAGTAACCTGGTTGCATTTCTCAGCAAGCGGTGGCGTGATACTGGTCCAAATATGCTATCTGCCGACAATTGCGTCATTCTTGCTGGTGGCTTTAACGATGGAATGGATGTTGTCATTTCAGCGAACAATTCGTCGTATTTGGAAGAACTTCGATCAGATCACGAGGAAGCAGATACGCGTATGATGTTACACGCGCTACACGCTTCAAAAGACCACGTGCGTGTTGTTATACAGTCTCCTGATACAGACGTGGCAGTACTTAGTATATATACGTATCGTTCGCTTCACCGTTCTGAACTATGGTTCCGTACGGGCACAAAGGACACATTGCGATACATACCAATACATACAGTTGCTCAAGTACTGGGCCCAGCTATCTGTCTGTCTTTGCCTGGGTTTCATTCTCTTACAGGTTGTGATAGCACTAGTGCATTATTTGGAGTCGCTAAGAGAAAAGCATTCAATCTCTTAAAGTCATCTGAATGTCATCAGCTTAGCTTAGCCCAACTCGGCGAACATGTTGACTTATCACCGAATACTGCAATTCTATGTGAGAAATTTGTCTGTGAGTTGTATATCACCAGGGATGTGGGAAAGACAGCTGATGAAACCCGTTATTGGCTCTTTTGTCAAAAGAGACAAAGAAATGAAAATCTTCCACCTACATCGAATAGTCTAAAGCATCACACCGAAAGGGCCAATTTTCAAGCTCTTGTTTGGAGACGTTCATTGCAAGCTGTTCAGAATTTTCCATCTCCAAATGGACATGGCTGGAGTATAGTGGATGGTCTACTCAAGCCTGTTCTAATGTCAAAGGATCCTGCTCCATTTGGATTAATTAAACTCACATCATGTAGATGTCAAAAGTCTGCCTGCAAAAGAACAGATCTCTGTCAATGCAAGGCTAACAATCTACTCTGCACTGAAGCATGCCTTTGTATGGGAGGTGAAATGTGTGACAATGTTCAGTATACAATTGTCGAAGATGACTCTGACACGGATGAGTAACATTCTCTCATTTGCTCACGTGATAAATATGTCCTGCCAGCTTGTGTAGACATGCACTGCATGTCAGTTAAAAGTTTAATTATGAAAAATGTAGAAAACATGGGCATTGTTGTAGCTAAGGTATTGCTAGTCACAAGAAGACCTAAGTGCCCCAATATGTACAAAGCAACATACGGGTGTCTTAAACGAGGTTGATTATGTATAAATCTGCGATATACGATCACTCCTTTCCATTTTGGTTAAGATTGTATTGATATAACATGCGCTTAAGTTTGAGAAAAATTTACCATTGTGAAAATTGTTTGAGAGCTACATTCAACACCTATTGTAAATGGGCTTCTCACGGGTTAGTGATACCACAATTTTCTTGTACAACACGGCTCAGAATATACCCAAGACATCGGTCTAGCATAATATAGAGACAAACCTTCTGAATACTGGGTGTGCTACGAAACCATTCTTCTAGACCCCTTTTGAAAATTGGCTCCCGGACTAAACTGTCAAAGCTGATTTAGCGACCGTCAAGGATTTCAATTTTATTGTGATGGGCGTAGGTTGGTTTGTGAGCTTGCTCCTAATAACAAATATCAGTACACTTTCTATACATAACGGCAGCCAGGTATAGGCAGGCGGGTAGGCAGGCAGGCAGCCAGCCAGCCAGGCAGGCGTGGACATTCTACTGGATACTGTGTTGTGTTATTTAAGGTATTTAATTTAACATGGAGAACGCAATAGTTATCAAAATTTCATAAAATTTTTAATAAATTGTACAACATATCTCCAAGAAATGCTTCTTTAAAATAATTTAACAAGGCAAATACCCATACAAATAAAGATGGCCTACTCAAATAGATTGGACACGCCTAAGAGCATTTTATTCCTAGTTACCACATATGCCAAATTAATTGCATATAGACCCTATATGTAGTTATGTTGTTTATGGTCAATCATAGAGCACACATCACCGCATCTTGCAAGACAGTTTACCAGTTTTGTAGTCTCTTCAAAAGACAAAAAACATGCCACTGTTCTGGTCTAAGTTAAAAAGATAGGCTGGTACCAGACTTCATTCCCTCGCTGGCGCTGGCCATTCTTTTTGCTCAGGATATGAGGGCCGGTAACGGCTGTCATCTTTGTGCAAGAATCGTGTACATGACGTCATGACACACATAGGGGGAATCCACACGGCAGCAGACGCTTCACGTTTACATAAATAAGTTTCAGCAGCCTGAATCTGACAATGCACTATAGATTAGTACAAAATCATGCCAAACAATGTTTTTGCATTTCATGAGATGGACTAGAAAGCTACTGAATAATTGTCGTTTTAAGCGACGTATTGACGTATTCATATCAGCTGATTGAAATGTAAACATAGGTATTTTACATTCTATACCTTTGTTTTGGGTTTCCCGGGGCTAAAATGTACAACCAATAGAAATTTCCTGTCTTCCGCGTATACAGCTTATTAGCCAATCAGTGCCGTGGACTCTGTAGCCGTTACCGGCTGCACTATTGTGATTATGAGCAATTGGAGTCGGGTACAAGCTTAAGTTAAAGAAACTTCAAGAATTTGACGGTATTTGGCGAGGACCTCCTTTGATGCCATATTTTGGGGTCCCACTGCCCTATTTGGATCGGTAATAGTCCAGGAGCGCCGGAAGCACGGGAACAGCGTGGTCAGCTGCCCCCGTTGCCCTTTGGACAGGGGGAGGAGGGGGGCGGGGGGGGGGGGGGCGGCAGCGAAAAATTAGTAAACTTTACCCCCCCCCCCCCCCCAAAGATTCGTTATTGATTGTGATCTTCCACACAATATTTTCAATGCAGAAATAAACCGTTAGGGGTAACGACGTACAGAAGATGACACAAATGTTTGGAGAAACATATTTGAACCCATTCTGCCTTCACGATCCACTATCACAACTTGTAAATTTTGCAACTGATGTTCAGGCAAGCCTTGCTGGTGCTTTGAAAAAAGGTGATGCTTTGGCTGACAAATTCGTCAATGAGAGGCTTGTCCTACCTACAGATCAGTCAGCACCACTTAAGAGTTTCTATAACACAATGCCACGCCCCGGTGTAAAAACGATGAGGAAAATGACAAAGACAATTAAGATTGGCAAACGCAGTGTTAAGATGAACGCTGAAGTTATGTGTCTTAGACTATTGGCATTAAACGTAGAGACGCAAGTGCCACTGGAGATTGTGATGGCTTACGAAAATTGACCTGTACCGTTAAGCATGTTCATCGAAGATGGGATAATGCACTCTGGAACAAAAGCAGAATTTATGCATAAGCTTGAAGAATTACTCCCTAAAGAAATGTTTACTACTGTATCAAATGCAGACGCACTTATCATAGACGGTCATGCGTCTATTCCGATGTTGCCAATCCAAAAATCAGAGAGTATTTGTTTTAAAGAGATGGCTATGGCATTCATGGAATGTGTCCTCTGTATAGGCGAGCAAGCGACTCAAATTCATGTTGTGTTTGACCGCTACCTAGAGAATAGCATTAAAGCCCACACTAGACAGAAGAGGAGTGGAGGAAAACAAGGAAATGTTGTCCATGTACTTCCAGATGCTACTGCTCCCAGAAACGAAGTTATTTCTTAGCAGAAATGAGAACAAATCAACATTGGCAAAATTCTATACAGAATTCTTAAAGCAGAATGTGGCTCAAGCAGTGTATGACAACCAATCAATCGTAGTCAGTGGTGGCTTGAGAGAGTTTGCTGTTGTCATAAAGAAATCCACTGTAGTGAAATGATGTCACAGTACTTCACCCGAATCACGAAGAGGCGGATACCTGCATAATCCTTCACGCTGCCTGTGCTGCTGATCAAGGGGCAAGGACAATAATTGTAGCGAGCCAGGGCACTGACTTTCTGGTCATGTTGATACATCATCGACCATTCATTCGCGCCAAGGACATATTTTCTGACTGAGAGCAAACAGACTTCCCTTAAAGGTTACATTCCAGTTCATTCCTTGTATGACAAACTGACATAGGAACATGCTTGGTGTCTATTGCATCACAGTATCGGTCAGCGCATTCTATGGCCATGGGAAGAGAACAGCGTTTAACCAGATGATACGGCACCCACAGAAGTTTCAAGATATATGTAGTCTAGGAACATCATGGCATGTATCGGAGCCAGAACGAGTAGTTTGCACACGCTTAATAGCCAGCATGTATGGAAAAGATGTCCAACGGTTGAATGACTTGCGAAGTGAGAAGGCCAAAAATAACATCGTGGGCAAGAAATTGCCACCAACCGATGATAGTTTCATGCTCCACATATTACGCAGTTGTTGGTTTAAACGTGATTTATTTTGTTCAGATGGAAGCACGATAAGACTTAGAGTCTTATGCCCGTGTCTCCCATACACATACAGATTATACAAAACTTTTTTACAACAAAATGGCGGCAAATAATAATAGTTTAATTAATTGTAGTCTATTAGTGTGCATAAGTGTGTGGATGTTGAGTGTGAGGTGGGGGAGAGTAGGAAGAAAGACCGAGATAGAGAGAGAGAGAGGGGGAAATGAGGGGAGAGAGGGTGAGAGATAGGAAGAGCGAGGAATAAGATCAAATGGAAGAATAGCAGAGGTGAGCTCTAGGTGCTGCCTTCGCCCGACCTGTACGTGTTGGGCTGCTGCCATTTTACCCCTTAAACTATAAGTTCGCGAACGGGAAGCTACTGAAAACGGTTGGTGTTAATTATGAATTGACATACCGTATTACAGATCAGTTTGTTCATTTCCAAGTTGGCAGTGTAAGTCCCGTATAGAAGCTGGTTGACCATAAGATTAGCAAGAGAAATATCGTTCAAGGCAAGCTGATTTTGGAAAACGGCTCTTTGCTCGTTAAAAAGGGCACACTGTAAGAGGTAGTGGTTTGTAGATTCATCATTGTGCCCACAAGAACAACTGGCAGACTCCGACAGAAAGTTGTCAAATAGATGTCGGTTTAAAGAACTACAACCGTTTCGGAGCCTGCATAGCATTATGTTGGCACACCTCGGGCCTACGTAATACCACTCAGGGGGTTGTCGTATGGGTGACATAGCCTTGAGTTTGCTTTTAAATTCTAGAAGAGTGACAGAATCTCTCACCGGCACAGGAAGCATATTCCTTGCGCGGACAGTTGCTGGGTAAAAGGATCCATAGAAGAGCTCAGTACGGCAGCGGAATGGAGTGAAGAAATTTGGATGACGGATATTGTAACGATTTCGTGCTTGGGATATTGTGGGAAGGTGGTTGACCAGAACCTCACAGGTCATCCCGTTAATAATTTTAAATAGAATAGATAATCAATGAAATTCACGTCTACTTGACAGGGTTTCGATGCCTGTTTCTAAGTACAGATCTTCAGTGCTCGCACTACGTGTCATTCCACATACCGTTCTGAGAGCATATTTTTGGATATCCTCTAACCGAATTACAAGATATTGTGGAATATTATCCCACACAACATCTGCATATTCTAAAGATGGTCTAATATATGCTTTGTACATGATCTCGAGACATTTACAATCTAGAATATATTTTAGACTTTTAAGTAAGGAGAGTTTGTGTTGAGCGTTTGCTATGAGATTACTCACATGGTTAAGCCAATTCCCTTTGTTATTAAATGTAATGCCGAGGTGCTTATGATCAGTTGACGGTAGAATTTCAGAATCTTTGAAGTTGATTGAAAAGGATGTGGGCTCGTTGCGCAGGAAAAAAAATAGAGATGTAGTTTTCGAGGCATTAAACTCGACGAGCCACATGTTTTCCCAATGCATCATGGTCAGTAGATCGTAATCGAGTGTGGCAGTGTGTTCTTTTAGATCATCTGACATTACATATAGGCACGTGTCATCAGCAAAAGGTCTAGTATTCTGAATTATATCGCTGGGCATGCCATTAATAAAAACTAAGAATAACAAAGGACCAAGCATAGAGCCTTGTGGCACTCCAGCATGTAAACGAAGTAGGGTGGATTCATTGCCGTTTGTAACTACTCGCTGGTATCGGTTTCCAAGATAATTTTCGAACCATGCAAGTAGATTTCCACAGATACCAAAATTCCTAAATTTCTGTAGGAGGCCGCGATGCCATACTCGATCAAAGGCTTTAGATATATCGAAGAATAGAAAGATTATTTCCTTTTGATCGTCAAGGGCTTGAGTAATATCAGTGTAGATATCAAGCAGTTGATTTACTGTAGAATGTGATGGAAGAAATCCAGACTGATATAGAGTGATATCGTGTCTAATATAGTTATAGATATGTTTTAAAACGGTTCTCTCCATAACTTTACTAAGACAACTCAACAGTGATATTGGTCGATAATTTGAACATAAGCTCTTGTCTCCTTTCTTGAATATAGGGGTTACATTAGCGGTTTTCCAAGAAGTGGGGAACTGCGTACTAGAAAGTGAGTAATTAAAGAACTGCGCTAGTATTGGGACCAATACTTGTTGGCTCTCGAATAAGAGTTTCGGACTTAATTTATCCGGACCAACAGCTTTAGACGTGTCCAGATTGGACAGTACATCGGAGATGTCAGTGTTTGATATTGTAATTGAGTTGAGAGTATTGTCCGTATACATAGAAAGAGGAAGTAAGCTGGCATTAGCATCGTCAATATTGGCGATGCTAGAGAAGTACCGGTTAAGGAGGCTTGCCTTTTCTAAAGAGTCGTAAGAGAATGAGCCGTCATCGCGCTTCAGAGGCGGCATTTCGCTAAAGTTAGAGTTAGTATCACATAGGAACGTCTTGCATATTTTCCACCACTCTTTAGAACCTGTGCGTCCATGCCTTATTTTTTCAGCTAATTTATTTCTGAAGTTTTCTTTCGCTGTTCGGACTAATGTATTGATGAGGTTTCTCTGTTTTTTAAAGTTGGCCACGTCTTGTCCTCGGTTAGTTTTTCTTGATTTCTTGGAGAATTTTTCCCTGACTCTCATTTCGTGTTTTATTTTGCTGGACATCCAGGCTTTATCGTTTGGGTTTATAGTTATAGTTTTATTTGGGATACTAATACTAGCAGCGGCGATAATATTTGTAGTGATTGTCTGACACCAAATGTCGACGCCATTAACCTCGGAGATGTTGTTCCAGTGTGTGTTAGTTAAGTAATCCCTGAATAAATCCCAATCAGCTTTCGCATAGTCCCATATATGGCGAGTGTATGTTTTACGTTTAGGTATGGAGAATGATAAAACCAAATATACTGGAGTATGATCACTACAAAATGGCGCAAGTACTCCACTCTCTTTTACTATTCTGGCACAGCTGATAATAATTGGATCAAGTAATGTATTTGAAATGGGTCGCGTTGGTTCTTGTATTAACTGGTGGAAGCCAAACGTAGATATGATGTCACGTAGATGATGCTTAGATGGATTGAGAAGATCGTCGTTAATATCGCCGAGTAAGACAAGATTTTTGTTTGGGTTTAAGTCGCGAACATTCTCAATATTGTCGGTGATAGTTTGCCATTTATCAACACTTGTGTTAGGCGGTAGATTACACACAATAATAAACCAGGGCGGTCGTGAGTCTCGATCCATATCATTTCAATGCCACAACATTCATATTCAATACGACGGGTAGTTGGCACGTTGTTAGAAATATAGACGCACACGCCTCCCCACGGCTGCTGGCGGTCCATCCGATAAGGCTCCTGGAAACCACCAGGTAGTTTGATTAAGCTATTGTTAACATTTTGGGTAAGGTGGCTTTCAGTAATGGCAATGATGTCAAAGTTGGACAGATTAGCTTCGATAAGATGTATTTTATCTTTGAGGCCGCATACATTGAGGTGGACAACAGACATTGCTGAACAGTTAGTAGGGCCTGGATTAGTTTCTACATCGCCAGCCAAAGAAAGGCGAATGTAAATTATTAAACCGGTCAATACATTACTCAGGTAGTAATTAAGAAGGAGTGATATGAGGGCTGTGTAAATTCCTCAAAGCCGTCCAAGTATTTCTCGCAATGGAGGTGGGGTAGCTCGATAGTGCTTGGGTTT
>CM067367.1:83198925-83373313 GCA_034401795.1 Chaetoderma sp. LZ-2023a
AGTTATATGTAATATTCTGTTTAATTTTTTTAAAACAATTTAAGTGGAAGATTATTAATTAATAATGAAGACGAACTGCGATGAGGTTCCATTTACGGTAAGTAATGATAGGAATACATCAGACTGGTTTCATGTACCAATATACATACAACATCTAAAACTCATGATTTAATATGAAAATTATCAACCGAGTTTAACAAATACCATTTTAAACGCGATACAGTATAGCTAAGAAATAACTTAAAAATTAAACATACTGTTGACTATGTTGAACACAATGGACCTTTCCATTTTAGCTATGCCCCGCCCATCTCTAACTAAGCTCCGCCCACACATTGATCGTGTTGGGATCGATCACTCTATGAACTCCCTGACTATCAATTTCCAGAAAACTATACAGGTAAGCTGTTGAATATTTTGAAAATAATTTGACAGTGTGGCAGCAACAGCGCCCAGTCAAATTAGTTTCGAAATATTCAACAGCATGTTTATTAAATAGTAGAGACAGACAATTTATACAACGTGTCGGACTATTAAGAGTTAAAGACGGGACCCTATAGACTTATTTATGTCGTAATAATTATGACGTCATCCTACACGCCGCTTAGCTGATTATGACGTCATATGACGTCATAACTCTGGAAAGGTCCATTGGATTGGAAAACATTGCTACCTTATACCACTGCCTTTTAAATTGCTGCCGTAGGTCATTAGGTGGTGGTCTTTTTTAATTGTTGACACCACGCGTTTTTAGAATCAGAAAGACATGTTTCTTATGAAAAAGTCTTGGTGCCAATTCTTCTTTCTGACTTAATGCTAATTTCTCAACGTATTTACATTATGATTAAAATTGTGAATATTTGTGAAAACAATAAATGGTAAAATCGCTAATTTATTTTCAAAGTATGGCATGTTGCATATCAAAATGGTCAGCAGAATGTTTTAAACGCATTTATGTAATTTCCCAAATTATATACACTACATATAGTAGTAAAACTTTAGATATATAAAAAAAAAGTGGCATCAAACCAGGCGCGAGCATCATGAAGATGATTAGGCATGATATCACGCGTCTTTTCTTTAAGATATGAATACTATTGACTTCTGTTTATTCTAACCATATTCCTTGTTCTTGTTTGCCAAACCGATGTCATGGCAAGACCATGATGTAGTAACTGCAATGGCAATCGTGACAGATATCTGTGTAAGTTGTATCAGGTGCTGATACATGAATGCAAATTGGCATCACACTTTCTTTCACATACCAAGTTTCTTATATGTGGTGAAGAAAGGGAACAAGGAACAACGTGGCATTGTGGCTGTTTTCAAGAAATTGTGCGAAAGAACAAAGAATAGCTATGAGATAATGATTGCACTTTCAGTAGGCCCACCATTGTTTTGCCAAGTGACGATCACTGATAATTTGCAATCGAGGTAGATAGTAAGCGAACCATTCAAAAGATAACCAATTAATTCATAAGACAAAAGATTGTGTCCTATTCCTGTGATGATGTGTGGAAGATTCAGTGGCAACGAAGAATGCAAGGTTAACTACAGACAATATCATCCAATGATGCTGGAGCTTGTGGTGAACATGTCATCAATGCTGACAAGTGAAGTATGTTCATCTTTATGCTAGCCACGAAGACAGGGATACTACAAAACGAGATCAGGCGAAAGGAAAAATAGTAGAGATAGTGAATGTTTCATTCTGCTGTGTGGACTACTCTCTAGTATCAGGTTAGCCTTTTAATTGTCAAACTGGCCAATGTGTGTTGAGAAACGTCGATTTGTAGGCCAAGAGTGTCATATTTTTGAAATTTTACCACTGGAATGACTGGCTCATAGAAAATTCAGCCTAGTCAGTGTCCATATGTAGGCTAAGAGTGCCTTTTTTGAAAATGTACCACTTGAATGACTGGCTCGGTTACCGATCCAGTCATTTAAGTGGTACATTTTCAAAAAAGTCACTCTTAGCCTACATATGGACATTGACTAGGATTAATTTTCTATTTTCTTAACGATTAATCCATGAATTGTCTGTCCCGCCAAAAAAACCCAGCACCTGTAGTTGCCATGAGGAATGTCCGTTTGCAGGGAAGTTAAGCGCGAAAATTATAATTTTCTTGGTATAAATTTTTTTGAAACGGTCTTGACCATTAAATGGTTAATTAGTATGGGTAGCATTTTGTGCGCTTTGAGGCGTCGTTGACACGTGAGTGGTTAAAGATGATAACATTATGCCAATAGATGAGGCTCCTAAAACATACAATACAGGTGTGCTTACTTACAGGTGATGCATTATGAACGTACTGATAGGGCAATACAAAACAATAAAGTAACAGAGAAATCCATACAAACACCCATTATGTAGAATTCTCTTATCACTATTCTAGAGAATGTAATATAGTGTCCAAAGGAAGCCAAGGTAACACAATTGGAAATGAAGAAGACGCTGTATCATTAGAACATGACCTGCCAACAGCTTTGCATATACACGCGTCATTTGGAGGGACATAGGTCCATCTATAGTTATATCGTATGACGAGCGTGCTGTAATTCCCAACACTTCAGTAACCGTAGGTCAAATAATAATGTATGAAGTCAAATCCCAAGACAAGTGTCATATGAACTCAAACTCGTAGATATTCGGATTCTGGCATTCCAAAAGTGATAATCAACGTGTGCTAGCTATCAGATAAAGTTTTACACTTCCACTCCAAGTCAGCTTATTATCAACTATCTTCGTGCGTGAGGGATGAATGTGGACCATTGTCATATGTTGTGAGTAGAAAAGTGTCTCGGGGTATAATTCAGTGAATGGCTCATTTGGGTGGTATCTTCATACAACATGCTCTAGTTAGAGGAAGACCAGTAATCTTTTCTCTGGACAATATTGACTTGCCAGAAAACAACAGATGGTAAGAACACTGTGCAAGGGAATGCCATCGTGGCATCAAAGCAATATCCAACAATCTTCCACACCTGCACACTTGCCGATCATAGTTTCTGGTTGATCTCTACAAAACTACAAAGCAACAGAGGATAAGTACTGCAGTATCTATAGAAACCAAAAAAAACCACAGATTCCTAAGTATCCAGACTTCAAGGTAAATCATTACCAACTTGTGCTTCAGAACTATCTTCATAACATACATTTCCACTCTATCCATCTATCGCATTACGTCATAATTAACTACGTGACGTGTAGAATTACATCATACTCAGTGATGTCATGAATGACGTAGATAAGTACGTCACGAACGCATAATTGAAGCCGGACTATGCGTTGTTGTACGAATTCCATGTCTTTACTATTTAATAAAGATTATGTTGGATATTTTGAAACTAATTTGACCGGAGGCTGTTGCTGCCGTAGGTCAAATTAGTTTCAAAATATTTAACAGCTTATCTGTATAGTTTTCTGGAAATTGATAGTCAGGGAGTTCAGCGATCGATCTATCAAAACACGGGCATAATTGAAGACGGACTATGCGTTGTTGTACGAATTACATGTCTTTACTATCTAATAAAGATTCTGTTGGATATTTTGAAACTAAATTAACTTGTCAATTAACACGCCTGGTGTCATGTCACCGGGAAGTACAGATTCAGTTACATAACAGGAATTTAGCACACCACAACCAGTACAGTTGCATTCTTCAAATCTAAGATGTCTGTAAGCGATTCACCCGCACAATTGTAGCTAAGCGCCACCCACACCTCGCTCGTGTTGAGATCGATCGATCTCTGAACTCACGGACTATCGATTTCCAGAAAACTATACAGATAAGCTGTTAAATATTTTGAACCTAATAACAGCTGCCATAGGCAGCAACAGCGACCAGTCAAATTAGTTTCAAAATATTCAACAGAATATTTTTTTAATGGTTTTAGACCACAGTCTGGTGAAACGCTGCTCAGTGCATCGCAAGAGCTATGCGACGTATCCCGCACCGTGTACCCAGTTATTGTACTTACATATTTAATCACAACTGTAGCCCTCCTTGTTAATGGGCAACTTTCAAAATACCGTCGCCGGACGGAAACTTTACAACAAACTCTCTAAATTCATGTATTAGTTATTCTGACTGTCTAGTGGACATCTTTCTCTAACTGTTCTTCTTCACCATCTTGAGAGTGAGCCGCATCAACGGTCTTGCGGAAATCTTCCCTGCATTCAGGATCATGGCATCTCACGCTACTCAACTGTAGCGCATCAATTTCCGTGATTTACGACCTCTTTCTGTATAAATGACCAATAGGTACTCAAGTAACTATACTATTGTGCATATTATTATTTCCGTAAATAATACTGATGACTAATAGGTACCTACCCAGTCCTTCCGACCGCATTTTTATACTTTCTTTTTCATACTATATATATTATCCTTATTTCTGTGTGCTCTCAACTAACAGCACCGTAAGGTCCTATGACCTGATATATCGTTAGCACTGTATTAGTTAGTTATGTATATGGCAAGTAGCCATCCTAGTTATTATGTTTTGTTTCTATATAAAAACTCTAGGAGGCAGTACGCTAGGTAATACTATACAGCAGCATTGTATCCGCATCACTATATTCCCCCCAGCATCAATTTTACACTGAGTTCACTGATCATGCTCACCATGCTCGAGCCTGACATGTGACGGACTAAACCTGGCTATTTTAGCTCGATAGGATAGGTTTGAAGTAGTTAGGGACAATCTCTCAGTAAGAGCCACATTGTGTACGCCTCTTTTCCGTCTGTGGCAGATATGTAACCCCGCACACCGGCTAGGTTGTGTAAAATTGGCCAATTACCTTCGGGGCTCTTATTTATATCGAGTGATCGTCTCTTTCTGCGCTCTTCTAGCCGCAAGGCTTAATAATTGTCTGGAATCAATCGACGCGTTGGCAGGATCCGACTCTGGGAAACTATTGGGGTTTCCGAGCGGTGATAACTAGTGTCGATTTACACACACTTCCCCCAGTATCTTCGGATACCAGTTAGTTTAGATTCCCCCACCAATGTAGGAAGCACCGCGAAAAGAAATTATATATTAGACCGGCCTGCAGTGCATCTCTGGGCATTCTGAAACCTAACCCTAATGACAAGTAACAGATTAATTCCAAAACACATGGGTGACGGACGAGACGCAGATCTCCATCTAACTCGTTGTAGCGTCTGGGTGAGGTCTTAGAACCTACCACACCCTCGCGGGAAGGTCACTAGCGATGGATATCTGTCTCTTACTCCCCACCATAACTACTATTGCACTTTTTAAATCGCTTTTGTGAACTGTGACCCGTCCTAGTGATGTTATATGTGGTTGCGGGACGATGGTAACTGGATCGTCATATGATTCGGAAGCTATTGCTCCGTAACATGTACGCACACTGTCTTTCTGAGGAAGATGCTATGCGGGGCGACCTTTGGGAAGCTGGGCATCTTCGCCAGTTAGATGTATGTGTCTAAAGATAGGTAGGAATCCCTGCCATTTGCGGCCAAAGCTTAGAATCATATCCAATAACTAAATGGTAGGTTAGAATGTAGCAGACGGCCCACATAAATAAAGCAGCAACTACCAATACAGTATCTTGGAACCTACATAAGTCAGTGACCGACGAATTCTTCGGGAATCGTCCGACCCTTTTCACGTAAACCAGTGTGCATCACATTAATTATGGCTTCACTAGGATTGACCAGCACTTAGCTTTTTGTTTGAACAAAAAAGTGGCCCTTTTTGCCAACTCTTTACCTCCGCTTCGGCGTTGAAGGCATTTTCCTGTGACGGAGGCCCGCGCGAGGCACTTTCCTCTCGCAACAATAATATTGTGTGTGTGTTAGGGGTATAATTGGTTTATATTAAACTATTCAAGTGGCCTCGTCACGATGCTTCCTTAGGGGGATACCTCTGCGGACTTACGAATCTGTGTGGTACCTCCGGCGAGACCACGTAGAAAGAACACCAAAAAAATAAAAATAGCTCTATGTACTGTATTATTTTGCTCATTTACTGTCGAGTAGCATTGTTTGTATGGTTATTATTCTGACTTTTTAATCATATCATCATGTCCAGACTTTTTAGTTAATGGACCGACATACTGGTGACATGAACAGTTGGGACGAGACCGTGAGATTCAATCTCGGCGGCAATGGTCGCACAGCCCCACTGGAACATGAACGTTTCACCGGCTCTAGAAGTCGGTCTTGGTACCTTCCGGAGAGACGGGATACGGGATCCGTAACCCTGAGAACTGTAGCTATCCAGCCCTCCCGCGCATCCTGTACATGTGGTGCAACGGAGTGGAGCAATATGACGGAGCAGTGCGTACCCCCGTGAGCTACAATAGTCCGTCTTCAATTATGCGTTCATGACGTACTTATCTACGTCATACATGCCATCACAATGACGTCATTGATTATGATGTCATTCCACACGTCACGTAGTTAATTATGACGTCATATGATAGATGGATAAAGTGGAAAGATCCATTCTGGCGTGGGGAGGTTAAGTTTCTTTGATTGTTTAAGACAGCATGTCACTGACAGCAGTTCAGATGACAGCAATACATAGCAAATGAATAGTCTACAAGAGTCGATGTTCGTCGACACGCACAACACATAACAAAGAAATGCAGAGATTGTTGGCGCAAACAATAATTTGATCATTGCATTGGACATGACCAATTGCACGAGAGCTATAAAGTTACATTCGATCAAACCAGCATTAAAGAAAGAAACGGACGTTCAGTGTATGTGAATTCCATACTGTAACCATGTGCCGCAGGAGGTATTGATAGTTCCATTGTAGGGAGTTTCATCGATGGAGCAAGTGGTGAAGCCGTGTGCATGAGTGCGTGTGTGCATGTCTCAAATTCAACACATCTCTCAAAATCGTGTCCGTGTCGATGACATATAGGCCCCCCTCTCTGCGATTCAATAATGCAAGTCATACATGCCACACACGCACGCACACGTGTGCGTAGTCACGCACGCACGCACGCACGCACGCACGCACGCACGCACGCACGCACAGGCGCACACCCACCCCCACCCACATGGGATGCGAAAAACATTTGTGTTTTCATATGAATAATTGACGAGCTCTCGATCACCGATCAGTATATAACTAAACCACGTCCGACGCATATTGTTGTGGGAAAGCTGACCAAATATCGTTAAAATTAAATTTAGAGTTCTCATAGATTATGAAAAGACGGGAATCTAACGAATTTTACACATATTACTGTCATTCCTTAGTTTATGATAACTTTAAAAACGCCTTTGAATTATGTTATCAGACTAGGACGATTCCCACATCTTTTGACCACCTTAGCTATCCTTTCCCTGCTTTCTAATTTATGTTGCGATTTTCATTTCCTTACAAGTTTACACTATTTTGTTGCCGGGTATTGCATTAGCGTTTCCATACTATAGGCCTACAAGAGTCTGATCAATACTCACCAATATATATATAGGCCTACCGGTTTTACTCTTAAGACCCACGTCATGCGCTCGCATTTGATCGATCTGACATTTATACATGCCATGCGCATTCTCATGTTACTCAGAATTCAATTGTCTTGAAGTAACTTTACATTAGCCCATCTCACAATTCATGGACATTTTGCCATAGCAGGTGATATTGACATAGCCAAGGGTTGTTACTACATAAAGGGGTGCTAATCTCATCTCAAATGTCATATCTTGCTGAGAGATTATGGCAGAAAGATTTCCTGTTGTTCACTTTTACACGGTCCTATATTTATTACACAATAATTTGCTATTTTAACGCGATAATGTTGATTAGTAAGCGCGGCCATTTTGTCTCCGTAAGCAATAGTCTGTGATGTCACGTACGTGCAGGTATACCACATTCAGTATATCACCATGTTGAATTTTTTTTTAAACTAATGGACTAATAGTTTTAGCTATGCCCCGCCCATCTCTAGCTAAGCTCCACCCACGCATTGCCCGGGTTCCGATCAATTGATCACTCCACTCTCTAAATCTCAATTTCCAGAAAACTATGCAGGTAAGATATTGAATATTTTGTAACTAATTCGACAGCAACAGTGCCCAGTCAAATTAGTTTCAAAGTATTCAACGAAATGTTTATTAAATAGTAAAGACACACTATTTGTACAACTTGACAAACTATTAAGCGTTTATGACGGACTAAATCGTGCCATTCGTGACGTAATTCATTATGACGTCAGCCTACAAGTGACGTAGATGATTATGACGTCATCTGATTGGCTGAGAAACTGGATTCATCAAGTTGACTTGACGCTGTTGCTACATACAAATTAGCCTGTATGGTTGCTGTTACACCACAGTATACCAGACTAGATAGTAATGATACAATTGAGCGTATATATTGATACTATCGAGGCCAATGATCGATATCCTTTTTTGATTGATTGACAAGTACACCATATCAGCTTTCATCGACTGGAGAAATACATCATATCAGCATTTAGCTATTAAAACTTGATTTCTTTCTTTGACGGTACGTTAACAAGGTCGATAGAATCTAGGTAGATACGGGTGAAAAGTAGGTCACACTGTGGTTACGCCGACCTACTCTTGTTAGGCTACATACCTTAACCCTTTATTGACGAATCCGGCCAGAACCGGCTTATGCAGTGGCCGTAAGGAATGCCCATTTGCAGGCCAAGAGAAGACTATTTTTGAAATTTTACCACAAGAATGGCTGGCTCGATAACCGAGCCAGTCATTCCAGTGGTAAATTTTCAAAAATGGTCTTCTTTTCTCAAATTTGTCAATTTTAAAAATTAAATTTGGTCATTAAAGGGTTAAACGTACACAGTTGATTACTGTATACGAAAACTTCTTGAAACTTCTGGAATAAGCTTTTGGTGGCTGACTGACTTACTGAGGGAGGTAGAGGTTTATTGAGCTGCTACCCGCAGGTGAAAGTCTAAAATGTGTTGCATAACTTATTTATGGCATATTCGATCACCTGAATAGCTAGTAAAATGAGATGAGTGTTCCTTTAAGCGTTGAGAAGAACGACAGAGGTGAATGGGTCAACTATGTAGACTGAAATTTGATCCCCAGACTGAGCTATGATGTTGACATTGAAGCAGCATTGTTTCACCATTCTCCTTGATTTGCAACGTAATCTACACAGATCAATCAAGTATCTTGTCAGACACATAGCCATGTTGAAAATGGTTGAAAGGGATTCTTCGGTTGTTTCACATAAGATACGGCACAATGCGGAAAGAAAGAGATGGATTTAGCACAGTACATTGACTCCAGAGCGGTATCCTGACATATAGTCTGGTCGAGTTCTATAGATATATAGGTTCTGGCATGACGCCCGCCATGTTTACATCTATTATATACTAGGGCAATGTCAGAGAATTGGCATGGCTGAGTGACAACCTACTTGGGAGATGTTGCTCATTTTTGGAGTCTGTGTTGCACTGTTGCGATATATTGTGTATTTTGTTTTAAAAAATTTACTTTTTGATGCACATGGGCTTACATTGGCCTATGTTAGTAAAAAAAACCGCGAACTCAATTGGGAGACCGCGCGTAGTCAATGGGAGTGGTGGGGTGGGTATGGGGGGGGACACTTAGCCCCACGATTTCAGTCTTGCCCCAACCTTCATGCAGCTACCATCATGCAATATATCTCGCAGATATAATGATAATAGCACTAATTATATCGGTGAGTAGAATAGTTGTATATATGAGAACTATAATTAGGCCCATTAACATTTGATTGTGGGTGGGGTGGGTGGGTGGGTGGGTGGGTGGGTGGGTGGGTGCACATTTTCTTTTTGCAAAAGAGTCACATTAGTGAGTATGTTAGACAGCAGTTGATGTGAATAACATTTACGATGAGTAGGCGTCAGATAATGAACGAATAGGCCTCTTCTCTCTTTAGTACTGATGCCGAATGAGGCTATCTATGAAAAACCGGGAGTAATGTACTAAAGGTCGATTTTGATCCGACTCGCCACAAAAACCAACCCTTCCTGATGATTATGTTGGCATCTTTCCCGATAGTTAGAATACCTGTCATCCGCAAAGTTGAGAGAACAAGAATTGATTTACTATGCAGTACACATTCTCAAGGTTGTACCTTCTAAGGACAATGTTATCTAACGAGCAGCGTATGATGCATCTAGTGTGCCATCTGTGATTGATCATCAGCAATCATCAGAGCCGGATTAATTATCTTTTTGAGGCACAGGGCGAATTTGTTGTAGGCCCCTTATCGGACTGCTACTGCTGCCGCTACTGCTTCTGCTGCTGCTGCTGCTGCTGCTGCTGCTGCTACTGCTGCTACTACTACTACTACTACTACTACTACTATTACTATTACTATTACTACTACTACTACTACTACTACTACTACTACTACTACTACTACTACTACTGCTACTGCTACTGCTACTACTACTACTACTACTACTACTACTACTACTACTACTACTACTACTACGACGACGACGACGACGACTACTATTGCTACTACTACTACTACTGCTACTGCTACTACTACTACTACTACTACTACTACTACTACTACTACTACTACTACTACTACTACTGTAAAAGGTAAAATTACGTTACAGATGATGAATGAGCTACACCCTAGTGCCACAGTGCGTCGTCAAAAACAGGGTTCATAGAACTAATGCTTGTTGACAATAAAAAACCCCAACTACTACTACTACTACTACTACTACTACTACTACTACTACTACTACTACTACTACTACTACTACTACTACTACTACTACTACTACTGCTACTACTACTACTACTGCTACTACTACTACTACTACTACTACTACTACTACTACTACTACTACTACTACTACTACTACTACTACTACTACCACTACTACCACTACTACCACTACTACCACTACTACCACTACTACCACCACTACTACTACTACTACTACTACTTTTTTTTTTTTTTTTTTTTGAAAAACCGACGCTGACGCAGTCGGACAAACTTCACGGAGGAACTCCTTTAAAAAGGCTTGCAAACCCCCAGAAAAAAACCTGGTGAACTAGTAATCTTGATTAATATTACAAAACAATGATAAATAATGAGCATTAATACAATCTATAAATACATATGGCTTAAAAGGTATAGATACAAAACAATATGCTGATAAAGCTCCGATAGCAAAACAAAACTTAACAAAGGCATTACTATTCAACCGAGGTGTAGTAGTAGACCCGTGTGGCGAGTGCAACTATCCAACAAATGAAAAGTGCCTCGTCAATCTATGACAAATAAGTCAATCATTGACGCCAGTGGGCTGATTCTCTAAAGATCAGCGGGCGTAGTAGCATTTGGGTAGTATAATACATATAGTCGGCAGAAAAATTCCAGAAAAATTGATGGCCCTCTTGTTTAAATTTTCAATTTACTTTATTGTAAGGTTTTGTAAATTACCATTCAATCCATGTGTGGTAGTAGACCCGTGTGGCGAGTGCAACTATTCAACAAATGAAAAGTGACTCGTCAATCAAATAAGTCAATCATTGACGCCAGTGGGCTGAGTCTTAAAGATCAGCGGGCGTAGTAGCATTCGGGTAGCATAACATATATAGTCAGCAGGAAAATTACAGAAAAATAGATGGAAATAGATGGCGCTCTTGTTTCCATTTTTGATTTACTTTGTTGTAAGGTTTTGTAAATTACCCGGGAACAAATAACCCTATAAAACTCTGTGCAAATTCCTAAAATTACCTGGGACAATTTTATAATTCAATGGCAAATTACTTTATCGATTGATTATTAAATTACCCCAGTCTGTTTATTTCTTAACATGAATTATTAAACATAACAATATCAAAGTGCAGACTAAAATGAATTACATGACACAGATCAATTAAAAGACACAGATAAATCAGCTGTAGTAATTAAATGATTTAAGCTAGTGCAGGCTCATTTATTTTTACAGCTCCCAACTCTATTGAAACTATGTTTGTTTTGCACCATATGTCCTTGAATACTTTTTCTTTACCATGCTGCTTTAATCTAAAATATTCGCAAGGAATATGATTCAGCAGCAATGAACGAAATATTGCCTTTATTGCTCTATTGTGATTGCCCATAGATGGATTTTTCGTCTGTGCACACCGATGTTTCCAAATGCCCAAACACCTATGGTTAGTATTGTTATTAAAATAGTCCTTTCAGACTTTATGATATTTACACCGCTTGATCCAAACTCTCTAAACAAGACTACATGCGTGTCTAGAACAATGGGCTTCGCTCCAAATTTTGCCAAGATTTGGCTGATATAGTCCCAAAATTGTGATGATATTGGACATTCCGCAAATAAATGCTCGATTGTTTCCTCGTCTGTTTGACATAAGTAACACCTATCAGAAGTCGTAATATTACACTTGTATGTCAAGTGTCCCACCCATAGCCGTCGATGTAGTAATCGCCACAATAAATCACGAGCCATATTTGGTATGGATGGAGAATGTAAGATTTTCCATACATTTTTCCAACTGGATGGTTTATAGCTTGAGTCATCCCATCTCCTAATTGCTATGGGAGGTGTTACTTGTTTTCGTCTCATAATATGGTACCATTCCTTGGATCTCATCTTGTATTTTAACATCTCATCATCAAGAACTAATGCGGGTTGTGGAGTCAAACTATTATTATTTACATTTGGTAGACGAAACCATTCAATTGGTACAGCATGTTTTATTTTATTTAGCAACCGCTGGACATCTATATGCCTCATATGTGTTTTTCTAGCTACGTCTTGCATTGAAATCCATCTACGTGTTTGAGGGTGTATCATATCCGATAAATGTTGAATGCCATATTTTGCAAAGGACGGTAGATAAAGTACTGCATTGTTATAACATATATTACTATTGCCCCACAATTGCTGTTCTAGTACTTCCTTCCAGCACGTAGGTGGAGGCATGTATCTGTCAAATATTTCTAACTCCTTAACTTGATCTTTAAACACATCTGGTATCATTTGGCTATTCGGAGGTGGCTTCTTTGAGGTAAAAACATGCTCCGCCAGAAATGGTTCTACAATTCTCTCCATGAGAGCTCGTGAAACACATGCCCACGTCTCATCTGATGTAATAAGATCATCCAAAAATTTTAACCTTAAAGAAACACATTTCACTTTAATATCAATTAAATCAAGTCCTCCTTCTAACTTAGCATTATTGAGAACACGATGGGAAACTAAATGATTCTTTTCTTCCCATATGAATGACAATATCAACTCATTAACCTCCTTTTCTACATGTTTTGGCATGTGTACAACAGATGCTGTATACCATAGCCCAGATAATGCCAAGTTGTTGACAACAAACACTCTACCAAAGATTGAAAGACGACGACGCTTCCAATTTGCTAATATTCTCTTAAGCTTAGATACTCGTTCATTCCAATTTTGTATTGTATTCGGTTTCCTGCCAAAATAGATGCCTAAAATCTTAATGGTATCATTAGACCAATTGATTTCAAGTGGCTGGTCATTCCGCTCTTTCCATGGCCCCAGAAATAATCCTTTGGATTTTCCTTTATTGATTTTCAAACCAGATGCATTTTGGAACTTTTCTAGTACGTGGTTTAAAATTGCAAAATCATTGTTTGAACTGGTAAACACAGTTGTGTCATCAGCATATTGTGACAGCTTAAGTGGTCTTTCTATGCCACGAATTACATATGCCTTGAAAGTTATTATTTTGCCTCAATGCTATGCCAAGTGATTCCATCACAATAACAAATAATAATGGCGATAGGGAACACCCTGTCTAACCCACGTTCTAAGACAAATTTCTCTGGATAATTGATTGTTCACTAAATAGCTACTCTTGATATCCGTATATAAAATCTTTACCCATTTAATAAAGTTTGAGCCTAACCCAAACGATTGCAAAGAATTAAAAAGAAAATCCCATTCCACACGGTCAAATGCCTTTTCATTGTCCAAGGCAATCACAGCTGAAGGGATGCTATCCTTCTCAACCAATTGTATAAGGTCTCTTATTACCATGGTATTGGGTTAGAATTGTCCTCCTGGGTACAGCACATGTCTGCTCTGTTCCAATGATTTCTCCTAAAACACTACCTAGTTTCAATGTTAGTGCTCTGGATATTATTTTGTAGTCTACACATAGTAGAGAAATTGGTCTGTAGTTCTGAATTAGACGTCTGTCATTTCCTTTATATATTAGCCTTACGTATGCCCTAGCCATAGTTGGTGGTAAATGGCCTTTCTCAAAAATTTCAGTGCCTAATTCTTCCATTATTGGACCTACAAGGTGCCAAAACGTTTGGTAAAATTCAACTGGAAGGCCATCACACCCCGGTGATTTTTCTAGTTTCATACCTTTAAGGGATTTAGTTAAATCTTCTAGTGTTAAGGGTTGATCACAAAATTCACTGCCTGTGTCTGACACCTTTTTGTCTATATTTGCTAACAAATCCAATTTTGCATCTTCATCAATTCCCCCTGACTTGTACAATGACTCATAGTAATTGCATACAATAGTACTCATTTCATTGTTGGTAAAGACGGTTGAACCATCCGGCATGTTTAATGAGCACATCACCTTATCTATTGCCCGTGCTTTTTCTAATGCGCAAAAATATCGGGTTGGCTTTTCCCCTTCTGCATGCATCTGGGCTCTTGCTCTAATTTTTGCACCCTCAAACTCATATTGTTCTATATCTCTTATTTTACTTTTAATTTTAACCAGTAATTCATAATAATTCTCTTCACCATTATTTACTTTAGCATTAATTTTCATCAGTGATCGATGAAGTGTTTTCTTGCGTTTGCGTATTTCCTGTGCTTTTCTAATAGCATACTTTCGGGAAACATACTTTAAATCCAGTTTAACATCCTCCCACCATTGCAATGTACTCTTATATGATGCTTTCCTATTAATCCAATGTTGCCAACAACTCTCTATATTATTCTTATAAAATTCTTCTCCCAACAGTGTTGTGTTTAATTTCCAAAACCCGACCCCTTTTGTTACCCAGTCAGCATTGGCAAAGGTTACACAAACCATGTTATGATCGGAGAATGCAACTGGCTTAATATTAACATCTCTCCAGTACCCTGTTAACAAACTATTCACATAAATTCTGTCGATCCTTGAACCAACTTTACCATCTACCGAAAAACATGTAAGATCTTTACCATGAGGTTTTGATATTCTATAGGTGTCCACTAAATTTTCATTATCACATATTTCTTTTAAGAGTCTATGTGATGTATCAGTATAAGTTGAAGTTGCATTCCTGTCATTTTCTTTGTCTAAGACACAATTAAAGTCACCACCCATTACTAAGTTTTCAGTGATGTTATCTAGTGCTGTTTTAGACATCTCCTTAAAAAAATTACGACGTAGTTGATGAGATGTAGGTGCATATATACACAGCAACGTGATACGTGTTTGTTGTATATCTAGCGTGACTCTCACCCAGCGACCATTTGCACCTGATACTGAAGAGATAATATTTACATAGGCTGAACATCGAGGGAGTATAACAATTGCTACGCCTGCACTATTATCTTGAGATAACGAATAAAATATTCTGGATCCAGAAATCTTTTCTAAATTATCGTATAATTCTGACTTCTGAATTTTTGTTTCCTGTATCAAAGCAATGTCAATCTGCTCATTTTTAAGAGTCTCTAGTAAGTGACGTTGCTTTATGTCACTATTTAAGCCTCTACAATTGAGTGTGCAAATTAGCATAAAAGGTAATAAAATGCTGTGTAAAACCGCCATTATTAAGCTAACTAGATTTTGTTTTTTTCGACCCTCTCTTAGACCATTTACCTATTTTACTCACAAACGCTGCATTACTTAGCTCAACTTTTTCCCAAATGCTTATATTTTAATATATCTGAATCATGACGCAGATGCCTATATTTAACACCCTTTGCTGTCACATATGGAACTAACACCTCTCCTGCCTCTGACCTGTACATGACCATTTCATCAGGTGATTTAGAACTCTGTGTTTGAATGGATATATCAGATTCAGCGACTGACATATTATCGTCTTCTATATCACTTTCCTCTATTTCTGATTCAGAACTCTCTCCATCTTTCTGTCGCTTTGTTCCACTCAATCGATCCGAGACACCAATTACTTTCTCTATATTATTTAAATCGTCTAGATTGAGTGTACTCAGTGGAAAATCAAAGTTAGTTTCAGTATCTTGCGACCTGAATTTTACTTGTCCTAAATTAAAACTCTCTTCCAGAGGGTATTTATCATCATCTTCAACTTGTGTGGAACTAGCCTCTCTCTCATCAAACTTGGATTGACTTGTTACTGGAGTAAGACTTAGCCCCTCATCTAGAACCTCTATTTCATCGCCTGCAACTACAGTGATTGGATTCTTAGTTTTTTCCCCATGCTTCTCATTAACATGGACTTTAGCTACAATCTCAGCAACTACTGGTTCAATGACATTTTCCTTAGCAACGTGCTTCCCATTAGTATGGATTTCAGCTACAATCTCAGAAGCTACCGGTTCTATGACATTCTCTTTAGAGACAACTTGCTCTGCACTTTTATCAGCACCCTTTTTGACATATTTGTTCTGCGGGCATCGCCACTTAAAATGATCAGATGATCCACAAACTAGACATTTGTTTTTGTTAGGGCAATCTGTTGCAAGATGTTCTGTGCTTAAGCAGATTCTACACTCCTTGATTTGCCCCCTGTACCATAATGGCAAGATAAATCGACCATCTATGGTGACCTTGCTTGGGAGAGGTTGTTCTACCTTTTCAAACCAAATTCTTCTGATGCCATTTTCTAAGGTTCGATCAAATGGATAGGTCTCGTGTTCTACTTTGTCCACTTTGCCATACTTGGTCAATTCAATGATAACCCGTTCATCTGGGATCTCTAATGGAACCTTCATCTTGACTAATAGACGATCAGAATCTATTTCCTCCACATTACACACCTCACCCTTCACGACAAGGACCTCGTCAAGCAACTTTTCCTTCACACTTTCATTAACTACGGTGACATTCCATACAGATTTGGAAACATTAACAAGACCTTGAAGGACCCGTGGCCCTGCCCCAACTACATCCTTCAACCCATGATACACCTCAATTGCCGAAACACCCCACGCCTTTGTCGTGATTTTAAGACTCAGGGTACGCTTATATGAGGTGGCCATGGTGTTTTATAAAAAGCAGTACCCCATACTACTACAATATATAATACAAATATATAACACCAAGACGTCGGGGAAAGAGCTAAACACTAAATAAATAGTGTCCCCTTTTGAAACCCTGACGTCTACCAACAAGTATACGAATAGAGAGTACAGTCGTATACTTGTTAGTTTGAACCACTTTCTAAGTGGTTCACTAACACCTAGCCGATTAAAGTATGCTAACAAATATATGATTAAATAGTCAAGTCATATATTTGTTAGTCTGTTCGAGTTGACCGGGGACAGCCAACTGACTATAAGGATTTATATAGTTAAAGAACTAGGCTTGTGCTTACAAATGACAAAGGAATTAAATCCACTCACTCAAGCGATCTTGCCAAATATAATGCGCTAGCCTACGAACTATAGAAATAGCAGACTGGCGCAGCGAGAAATGTATTGCATTGACCACAGTAAGAGGAGCCCTATTAAATGGCGGAAACCGCCAGCTAAGAGGAATGCCTTGAGAAAATGGAGACACAAAATGCGCTCCAACCAAGACAAGAATTTACAAATTAAATATAAAGTTTGAAAGGAAATACTAATACGAAATATATGTATAAAATTTATCTACAAAATCGCGCTAGAAACTAGCAAATTCGGGCAGCAATTGCAGAGCTAAATAAACGCGTGCGTTCACTTCGACTACTACTACTACTACTACTACTACTACTACTACTACTACTACTACTACTACCACTACCACTACCACCACCACCACCACCACCACCACCGTCATAAATTTTTGAATTTTTTCAATTATTGAAGATTCTGAGCCAGTGCGTTGACAATATTGACTACTACCACTACTACCACTACTACCACTACTACCACTACTACTACTACTACTACTACTACTACTACTACTACTACTACTACTACCACTACTACCACTACTACCACTACTACCACTACTACCACCACTACTACTACTACTACTACTACTACTACTACTACTACTACTACTACTACTACTACCACTACTACCACTACTACCACTACTACCACTACTACCACTACTACCACCACTACTACTACTACTACTACTACTACTACTACCACTACCACTACCACTACCACTACCACTACCACCACCACCACCACCACCACCACCACCACCACCACCACCACCACCACCACCACCACCACCACCACCACTACTACTACTACTACTACTACTACTACTACTACCGTAGTAGTAGTAGTAGTAGTAGTAGTAGTAGTAGTAGTAGTAGTAGTAGTAGTAGTAGTAGTAGTAGTAGTAGTAGTAGTAGTAGTAGTAGTACTAATAATGTTGAAAACTTTGAAACTAATTTGTCGAAAAGCTGCTGCTGCCTAAGGCAGCATCAGCTCCCAGTCTAATTAGTTTTCAAATATTCAATAATGCTTTCACCACCTTGGCATCTTGAATGCTCATGTACGTAGGGGCAGTTTGCCTCCTGGATTGAGCTGGAAAGTGTCAGAATTAGAGCGACAGAATTTCTTCTGTAAACCAGCGATGCCAAACGCCGAGGTCCGTAAGGACATCCTAGCAGCAAATTTGAAATGGGCCATATCTTTACTTCAGGTTAACATTAGTCACTATAATTTCCAGCTTGGTCGTCTTATGTCGCTCCTCATCGAAGCTCAGTCCAAACCAAATTTAGAATTAGGCAGAGCGAAGACCACAGCAATAAATTGGGCCCGAAATAACTATGGCAGGAAGTTTCATTCTTCATCAATTGATCAGTTTTATGATTTCATCAGACGTTTTGATCCGCATTTTAGAACCTGCCATTGTACAACACCCCCTGTAGGGTCACCTGTGACCTTACCAGGAACATCAACTGCAGGGCCCTCTGTGGCCCTACCAGGCACACTGACTGCAAGGTCAGCCTTGACCATACCAGTCATCCCACAATCAAATCGGAAACGGAATAGGTCACCCACTGAGAGTCCCCCAGTAGTTAAGCGGGTGAATAACCAGTGCTCACCAGTGTTCCCCCTGCAGTCTCCTGTGGTGGATCCGCTCCTGATTCCACTGCCAGAATGGGCACCGTCAGTGTCCGCTCATGTGGATCCTAGTCAGATCCCTCTTCCGGTCTCGCCACTGTCCCCAGTCGAGTTTCCTCCCCTTCCACAGAGAGCAGCCACTGACCGACCTGGTCAAAAGACCAGATCGTCGACGCCGATGTCCTAGCCACCACAACCTAAGTTTACACCCACAACTAAGTCCAAACCTACGCCTAGGGATACACCCAAAGAGCATAGGTCTTTCTACAAGTTTCGGTTCGTGGTGGATAACAAGAGTGAATGGCGCCTTCCTACTCTGAACAAGAAGATTCTGCTGATTGGGTCTTCAAATTTAGCTCGTATCAATCAGACACCTCATCCAGATATGCAGGTAGCAATATATCCAGGTGCTAAGATAAACCACATTAGGAATATGGTTAGAAAATACAATGAGGTCTTCCAACCTCAGCGTATCATCCTTAACATCGGAATTAATGATAAGGACGAACTTCAGCATGACACCTCCCAGAGAATTGAGAATCTGTTTAGTACCATGCGTTCAAAATTTCCAAAGGCTAAAGTTCACTTTGCCAAACTAAATTATTCGAAGCACCTGACTACAACCCAGAAACGAAACATACAATTCGTTAACAGCCGTGTAGAGGCCTTAAGGGCCAAGGTCCCTATCCTGCCCAGCCTCCCCGTGTCTGAATTTCAGGTGGTTGAGGACAACATCCACTGGACTGAGTGTACTGCAAATAGGATGTATAATAGTTGGTTATCGCACCTTAATTTAAACTAACTACGGGTCAGGGTACTAACCACCCAGAAATTGGCCTAGGTGGTAATATCATTAACCTAACTGGTTCTACATTGTCTGAAGCAGAAAGATCGTTGCTAAATCTTGGTCTAACATATGTACCAACACCACGGCCCAAAGTCGACATAGATGCTCTTTTAGATAATGGCTTATGGGAAATTGAAGAATTTTCTCACCGTGTAAAATTAGCACACTTTTTTCGAAATTCCAAGAAAAACAACTTTCTACCCTTTGTTGAAAAAACTGGCTGGGCACCTAACTCGAAGTTGGTTGACCCTGCGATCCTTGATAGTATAAAAGCTATCAAGGAGCGTGTTGAAAATTTAGAATTTCCTAAAAATCATCAAAATTTGTCATATTAAGAACGTTTAGCCTTAACAGGTTTGCGTAGAAACAATGACATCGTTATAAAGCCTGCTGACAAGGGATCTGCTACTGTAATAATGCGTAAGGATAATTATATTCGTGAAGCGCATCGACAACTCGGTAATCTGAAACACTACCGCAAATTAGACGAACCACCCTGGCAAAATAATTGTGATAAATTTAATGGAATCCTTCAAGAAATGGCTGACAAAAAGGCCATAACGAAAAAGCAGTTTAAATACCTTACTGCTAAACGAGATTCAAATCCACGTACGTTTTACCTTTTGCCAAAAATTCATAAACCTATTGAGTCATGGTCCGACCCTATGATACCACCGGGTCGACCTATTATCTCTGATTGCGGCTCTGAATCTTATCGAATTAGTGAAATTATTGATTATCACCTACAACCAATTGCGAATAGACATTTCAGCTTTTTGAACAACACTGAGGATTTCCTATCCGAGGTCTCCAAAATTTCTGTTCCTCCAAACTCACTCTTGATAACCCTCGACATCGATGCTATGTACACAAACATTGACATCGAAAGGGGTTTGACTTCTGTTCGCAGAGCATTTGATAAATATCCCGATAACAATAGGCCCACTAGCGAAATATTAGCTCTCCTGGAGCTGAGTTTAAAGGGCAATGATTTCGAATTCGCTGGCGAAATCTACCAACAAATCTGTGGATGCGCTATGGGTAAACGTTTTAGTCCTAGTTTTGCCAACATCTATGTAGCTGAGTGGGAAGAAGATGCGCTTAACAAATGTCCTAAGCAGCCCTTATTTTACCGCCGTTACCTCGATGATATTTTTATGATCTGGAATCATTCGAGGGAAGAGTTTAATGAATTTTTCACTATTTTGAACAATCACGATCCTAACATCAAACTTAAAGCCAACATCGACCAGTCGTCCGTAGACTTTTTGGACGTTACTCTCTACAAAGGTGTAAATTATAACACGAGTGGGCTTCTTGATTACAAAGTATTCTTTAAGCCCACCGATTACCATCAACTACTGCATAAGAAATCTTTCCATCCACCTCATACTTTTAAAGGTATTATCAAATCACAGATTATCCGATTTCACCGAAATTCTAGTGATAGAAAGAATTTTGAATCTGAGTATTCCACCTTATTTAAAGCCCTCAAACCGAGGGGATATTCAACACGATTTTTGCGCAAAATAAAATCCGAAACTTTACATGATTTGGAAACTATTACTGATAAGGCTGCCGATCAAAAGCCTACCAAAATTCGTCACAATCGTCCGATTATAGGCGTAGGACAATCTCAGAAATGTGGAAAGAAGAGGTGTAAATTAGACCTCTATCTACCTAATCAGACAACATTTGTCAGTTATCAGAACAAAAGCAAATTCCAACTTCAGTCTAATTTAGATTGCGATTCTAAAAATGTTATCTATTTAATATCTTGCAAATTATGCCAAAAGCAGTATGTCGGTGAAACAAAATGCCCTTTCAGATGGCGAGCAACTAGACACCTTTGCGATATTAGACACGACGAGGACACCAACGTAGCTCAACATTTCAATCTTCCTGGTCATTCTGTCGATAGACACTTTGAAATTATGCCTATTGAGCAACTGCCTCTTTCTGCTACGGCCGAAGAAACTGATAAACAAAGAAAACTTCGAGAATCATTTTGGATTAAGCAACTGAAAACAAAATGGCCGAGTGGCATAAACGTGGACCCTGGTCTTGCTGATCAACGTGAAATTATTCCATTCAGTTTAACATACAATCGAAAAAATGTTGAAATTTCTGAAATTTTGAAAGATGAATATCATAAATTGCAGGATAAAATGAAAAAACCTCTCAATTTGCGTCCAGTGATAGCCTTTAAGAAAAACTCCAATCTACGTGACATCTTGGTTAATTCGAAATTAACTCTTCAAAAACCTTCAGAATGAATGATATATATTATTCATATTTTATAGGCCATACCGCCTCTATCAAACAAACATAACAAATCTCAGACAATAAAATAAATAAAAAATATCTCCCAACCTTGGGAGATCCTGAGCCAGTGCGTTTAATCATATAACCACCACCACCACCACTACCACCACCACCACCACCACCACCACCACCACCACCACCACCACCACCACCACCACCACCACCACCACCACCACCACCACCACCACCACCACCACCACCACCACTACTACTACTACTACTACTACTACTACTACTGTAGTAGTAGTAGTAGTAGTAGTAGTAGTAGTAGTAGTAGTAGTAGTAGTAGTAGTAGTAGTAGTAGTAGTAGTAGTAGTAGTAGTAGTAGTAGTAGTAGTAGTAGTAGTAGTAGTACTACTAATAATGTTGAAAACTTTGAAACTAATTTGTCGAAAAGCTGCTGCTGCCTAAGGCAGCATCAGCTCCCAGTCTAATTAGTTTTCAAATATTCAACAACTTGCGTATATCATGGCTCTAAAAGTGATATATGAGGATTACACATTAAAATGGGCAAAATGTGACCATTGGCTTTTTTTAAATTTGGGAACCCCTTATCTTTCGGTGGCTCCAGGGATATAGCTCTTGGCTTAGTCCGGCTCTGGCCAGCATTGCTTTTCTATCAGTCTTGTCTGAGAAGCCAACCACTCCAACAATTCGGGAGTTAGATACATTGGAACTGCTGATTCATTTCTCAAGGTTACACACACCTCTTAAACCAGGCATGCCCACCAAGTGACTCTTTTGTGCATGCAATGTTACAATGATATGCGCAATGTCTCTTAATGTATGTAAATGATTCATCTAATGGCCGGGAGATATAGGTCTTACATGACAAAGGAGAGTTGTAGCTTCCAGTATTGGGATAAAGTGCTACACGCTTGGATATCAATACTTGTCTTAATCATAGCTCGTCGACAAGAAATCTTCCTCTGTATGTAAAAACTAAGATACTAACCACGTGACTTTCTCTACGATTCTTCAAATAAAGAAGAGTTATTCGCTTGTCTTTTTGACTGATAAAGTAGCTAGGGAAGGCCCTCGTGAAGATGAATGGAGGCAACATTGGATGCCGCTACCAGAATCTCCAAAAGCCTGCGCAGAACTCACCAAGTGTTGTTGTAAATCAGACACGTGTCACAGATGCAAATGTGTGCAGAGCTGGGCATCCATACACTGCACGTTACCACTGTAATGTGAACGAGGATTGGCAATAGATGTAACTGTGCCACGCTGTGTACACGCTAAGGTAGGCATTTACATATAGACGAGGAACTGGGGGCAACAAAATAAAAACAATTAACTAGTAAGGTCAAATAGTAACGTCAACAATTCACCATTCGCCTTTTGAATCATTTATGCTAGTCTTTTCCATTGCTATGTCAAACCAGGTGCCATTGAAAGGTCCGGCAATCATTTTGATCGAATCCAGTTTATCGATCAATCATAATTATGACATCATAATCAACAACGTTACGTGTAGGCTGACGTCATAATTCACCTTTCCAGAGTATGTACCCATCATATGACGTCATAATCATCTACGCGGTGTGTAGAATGACATCATAATGGATGACGTCATGAATGATGTCAATAACCACGTCACGAACGCATATTTGATGACGGTCTATGGGCTGTTGTACAAATTGTTTGCTTTTACTATTTAATAAATATTCTGTTGAATATTTTGAAACTAATTTGACTAGGCGCCCAGTCAAATTAGTTACAAAATATTCAACAGCTTCCCTGTATAGTTTTCAGGAAATTGATAGCTAGGGCATTCGGGGATCGATCAATCCAAACACGACGAGGTGTGGGTGGAGCTTAGCTAGTGATGGGCGGGGCATAGCTAAAAATTGAAAGATCCATTAATTACATTATAAATGGCATAATTAGGTCCGTTATAAATGCTTAATAGTTCGTCAAGTTGTACAGAATTGTATGTCTTTACTATTTGATACACATGTTTAATATTTTGAAACTAATTTAACTGGCCGCTGCTGCTGTCATGGGCAGCAACAACACCCAGTCAAAATTAGTTTCGAAATATGCAACAGCTTACCTGTATATTTGTCTGGAAATTGAGATTCAAGGAGGGCGATCGATCGATCCCAACACAGGCAAAGTGTGGGTGGCGCTTAGCTAGAGATCGGCGGGACATGGCTAAAACTGGATTGCTCTATTGTAAATTTGCCTTTGTAAATAGTAGTCTCTTCTTGAGAAAGAAATTGTAGCATGTTCATGCTATTATGTGGTAGTCACATTGCGTAGTTGTACCGATGTGTGAGGTAGATGTATGGTAACACAGTAACGTGCGCATGGAGATGGAGGCTCTCTTGACCACCATGGCTCGTGTGATTGTTCTTTAGCATACGATGCATGCCACCGAGAAGCATGTGCAACGGCAGACGATTGTTCACACACACACACACACACCCCTTCTTTGAACCAATGTGGCCCAGCACGATCTTCTATCATACTATGGGGTCTGACGAATGCGTGGACGGCGGCCTAACAATCCTATTACATATTAAGGATTGAAAGGGCATCTACGCGTGATTCCAAAATTGTTTTGAAAGATTACCGGGATCAATCCTTTTTTGTCCTTTACTGTTTTGTCAATGCATCATTGGCATGATGAGAACTCTCATGAATGCTTCGTAATGCAAGTGTTAGGCCACATATTGCCCTCTGAAATTGTTTGCCTGACATTATTAAATCAATAGTTACAGTCAAATAGATATCTGAGTCAACCAGCATTTCCTTACGTCAGCTCCAATAGATGTCGTGAAGCACGAATTGTGTGAAAGCTTCGTACGCGAATTACATGAGATAGAAACTCATATGCGGATTCATCAGTCAACCATTGCCCTAACAAAAGCCTGCTGGTGTGTGTCCATTCTCTAAATAGAAGACGGATGTCCAGTATGTTTGCAAATCTGAACGCATCTTAAAATGGCCATGTAAGCAGTTGATCGATCTGCTGCTTTTGCATCAATTTTCCTTTCAAGTTTATCCATCCGTCATATGACGTGATATGCCGTCATAATACGAGGTCATTGTAAACTACGTGACGTGTAGGATGACGTCAAAATTACTACATCGTGAAGGACTCGATTTAGTCCGTCTTAAATGCTCAATAGTACGCCGCGTTGTACAAATTGTATGTCTTTGATATTTAATAAACATGCTGTTGAATATTTTGAAACTAATTTGACAAATTAGTTTCAAAATATTCAACAGCTTACCTGTATAGTTTCATGCAAATTGATAGTCAGGGGGTTGGAGGATCTATCGATCCCAACATAAGCGAGGCGTGGGTTGGGCTTAGCTAGAGATGGGCGAGGAATATCTAAAACTGGAAAGGTCTATTGTCTACATGTAACATGTAGTTGTATCTCTTGTTCAGCAGGATACGAATAATCAAACCCTGTCCACATCAGGATTACCTCTATGCGAGACAGTCAGATACATTGGTCTAGATTTCCATTTGAAGTCCATCTTTGCAAATGTGCAGCCATGAAGCATTGCGTAGGTAGGCTATTGTTCTCAGCCTACATTCTTTGAAAACAAGCATCAGCGGTCTTCTTGATTCTGAAGAATATCCTGAACATGTCTCTGGTGTAACGTTGCATAAAGTGCACCTGACACTGCGAACCAATTTCGTAGGCATACGCTAATTGGTTTTAAGATCTGCCCGCTCGACATCAGTTTGATTCAAGAAGAGTATCTTTGCAATCTATTGCGTGCTCACATCTATGTAATCATAACCTTCTTGATATATAGGTTCAGCATTGAAAACAGGAATCAAGCCACCTGGAATGTATTGCCCTCATCTCATCGCATCTGTTTCATATTCAACTACACTTGATGGCGTGGACATAATCCATACCAATGTAGCGCATCAGTAAATACTTTAGACTCATTGCTTATATATGCACGAGACTCATTATTTCCGATGAACATGCAGAGTAAAACATTGCCTAAATGGTGATGGAGTAGGAGAATACGTTTCCATGAATGATATGCATTCAGTAGAAGGCAAACAATGTGGCATAGCAGTTGGGCCAGATGAAGTGAGTCGCACCCGGAAACTTAGGAGAAAATGGGGAGAGGGAAGAAGGATGGGGGGGGGGGGGGTGGAATGAAGAAGATGCGACCAATGCATGCTTTCGTGTGTGCGCGAGTGACAAGTATATAAGGAGAGAGCAAAGGTTCGAGATTCGTTATTCTATTATCAGCTTTCATCTTGATCTGCCAGACAGAACACAGTGGTTATTATTTTTTTGTGGCACCCGTCACTTTACTTTTGCACCTTTCAACCACAGTCACCCGATATCCACCCTAGAGAATGTTATGTACAGTTGGTTGGCACCGCTCCACCTGTCATACCCATGGAAGAAGATGCATCTCTCGCTATCATAGCGGAACATGTTAAGGGCCTATTAGTGCATTTAGCAATTATTCTCCCGCGACATAATGTAGTCATTGCTGACAAAATGAAAGATAATAATCTAAGACAAATCTCTTAACCCTTTAACACTCATATCAGCAAAAAAATTGCTTCTGGAGTGATCTTGAGACATGGCCATTTGCAGACCAAGAGAAGACTATATTTGAAATTTTACCACTGGAATGACTGGTTCGATAATCGAGCCAGTCATTCCAGTGGTAAAGTTTCATAAATAGTATTCTCTTGGTCTGTAAATGGACATTTTCTATGAGAAGAAATTCGAGGGTTAACTGGTTAAGAATGGCGCATTGCAAATAATTAGTATGCATTCGAATTTATCATCAACATATTTTCAGCCCTGAAACCGACTAAACATGACATTCCGCTATCCCCGTGTGTGTCAACTTAACCTATGTATAATGGTATAGCCGGCTAAAACGGCATCAGCAGTGCCTTTGAAAAATATCCATTTGCAGGCCAAGAGCAGACTATTCTTGAAATTTTCCACGTGAAATGCCCAGTGATGAAGGAAAAAGATATTCTCTTGTCCTGCAGATGGATAACGATTATGTAAATTTGTGTTAGATTTTCTTGACTTTTTCTGCAGTGGTCTTGAGAAGTTTGCGGGGAGGCAGAAAGCTATTTTTATACATTTCAGTGTTAAATTTACATAAAGATTATCTTCTCTTGGCCTGAGAATGAACATTTAGTGATATGAGCAAAAATTTCTTTTTACATCTTAGAAATGCATTACTTTGGTTATTTATTGCAAGTAACGTGTTGAGTGCTTTGAGTAGTTGTTGGGAAAGCGGGGTTAATTTCCTTTCATGACGAAGCCGACCAAACGCGACCGCTACAGTGGTCTTGAGGAATGTCCATTTGCAGGACAAGAAAAGACTATTTATGAAATCTTACCACTGGAATGACTGGATCCGTAACCGAGCCAGTCATTCCAGTGATAAATTTACAAAAAATAGTCTTCTTTCGGCCTGCAAATGGACATTCAATAAGCAAATATTTTAATTTTCTTGACCATATTTAGCCATTAAATGGTTAAAAGAAAACTCATCTCACTTCATACTAGTTATTCAGAGTACCAGTACAACATGTCAGACGCATAAAATACTAGTTATTCAGAGTACCAGTACAACGTGTCAGACGCATAAAGTACTAGTTATTCAGAGTACCAGTACAACGTGTCAGACGCATAAAGTACTAGTTATTCAGAGTACCAGTACAACATGTCAGACGCATAAAATACTAGTTATTCAGAGTACCAGTACAACATGCCAGACGCATAAAATACTAGTTATTCAGAGTACCAGTACAACGTGTCAGACGCATAAAGTACTAGTTATTCAGAGTACCAGTACAACATGTCAGACGCATAAAGTACTAGTTATTCAGAGTACCATTACAACATGTCAGACGCATAAAATACTAGTTATTCAGAGTACCAGTACAACATGTCAGACGCATAAAGTACTAGTTATTCAAAGTACCAGTACAACATGTCAGACGCATAAAATACTAGTTATTCAGAGTACCAGTACAACGTGTCAGACGCATACAATACTAGTTATTCAGAGTACCAGTACAACATGTCAGACGCATAAAGTACTAGTTATTCAGAGTACCATTACAACATGTCAGACGCATAAAATACTAGTTATTCAGAGTACCAGTACAACATGCCAGACGCATAAAATACTAGTTATTCAGAGTACCAGTACAACATGTCAGACGCATAAAGTACTAGTTATTCAGAGTACCAGTACAACATGTCAGACGCATAAAGTACTAGTTATTCAGAGTACCATTACAACATGTCAGACGCATAAAATACTAGTTATTCAGAGTATCAGTACAACATGTCAGACGCATAAAATACTAGTTATTCAGAGTACCAGTACAACATGTCAGACGCATAAAATACTAGTTATTCGGAGTACCAGTGCAACATGTCAGACGCATAAAATACTAGTTATTCAGAATACCAGTACAACATGTCAGACGCATAAAGTACTAGTTATTCAGAGTACCAGTACAACATGTCAGACGCATAAAATACTAGTTATTCAGAGTACCAGTACAACATGTCAGACGCATAAAATACTAGTTATTCAGAGTACCAGTACAACATGTCAGACGCATAAAATACTAGTTATTCAGAGTACCAGTACAACATGTCAGACGCATAAAATACTAGTTATTCAGAGTACCAGTACAACATGTCAGACGCATAGAATACTAGTTATTCAGAGTAGCAGTACAACATGTCAGACGCATAAAATACTAGTTATTCAGAGTACCAGTACAACATGTCAGACGCATAGAATACTAGTTATTCAGAGTACCAGTACAACATGTCAGACGCATAAAATACTAGTTATTCAGAGTACCAGTATAACATGCCAGACGCATAAAATACTAGTTATTCAGAGTACCAGTACAACGTGTCAGACGCATAAAGTACTAGTTATTCAGAGTACCAGTACAACATGTCAGACGCATAAAATACTAGTTATTCAGAGTACCAGTACAACATGCCAGACGCATAAAATACTAGTTATTCAGAGTACCAGTACAACATGTCAGACGCATAAAGTACTAGTTATTCAGAGTACCAGTACAACATGTCAGACGCATAAAATACTAGTTATTCAGAGTACCAGTACAACATGTCAGACGCATAAAATACTAGTTATTCAGAGTACCAGTACAACATGTCAGACGCATAAAATACTAGTTATTCAGAGTACCAGTACAACATGTCAGACGCATAAAATACTAGTTATTCAGAGTACCAGTACAACATGTCAGACGCATAAAATACTAGTTATTCAGAGTACCAGTACAACATGTCAGACGCATAGAATACTAGTTATTCAGAGTACCAGTACAACATGTCAGACGCATAAAATACTAGTTATTCAGAGTACCAGTACAACATGTCAGACGCATAAAATACTAGTTATTCAGAGTACCAGTACAACATGTCAGACGCATAAAATACTAGTTATTCAGAGTACCAGTACAACATGTCAGACGCATAAAGTACTAGTTATTCAGAGTACCAGTACAACATGTCAGACGCATAAAATACTAGTTATTCAGAGTACCAGTACAACATGTCAGACGCATAAAATACTAGTTATTCAGAGTACCATTACAACATGTCAGACGCATAAAATACTAGTTATTCAGAGTACCAGTACAACATGTCAGACGCATAAAGTACTAGTTATTCAGAGTATCAGTACAACGTGTCAGACGCATAAAATACTAGTTATTCAGAGTACCATTACAACATGTCAGACGCATAAAATACTAGTTATTCAGAGTACCAGTACAACATGTCAGACGCATAAAGTACTAGTTATTCAGAGTACCAGTACAACATGTCAGACGCATAAAATACTAGTTATTCAGAGTACCAGTACAACATGTCAGACGCATAAAATACTAGTTATTCAGAGTATCAGTACAACATGTCAGACGCATAAAATACTAGTTATTCAGAGTACCAGTACAACATGTCAGACGCATAAAGTACTAGTTATTCAGAGTACCAGTACAACATGTCAGACGCATAAAATACTAGTTATTCAGAGTACCATTACAACATGTCAGACGCATAAAATACTAGTTATTCAGAGTATCAGTACAACATGTCAGACGCATAAAATACTAGTTATTCAGAGTACCAGTACAACATGTCAGACGCATAAAGTACTAGTTATTCAGAGTAGCAGTACAACATGTCAGACGCATAAAATACTAGTTATTCAGAGTACCAGTACAACATGTCAGACGCATAAAATACTAGTTATTCAGAGTACCAGTACAACATGTCAGACGCATAAAGTACTAGTTATTCAGAGTACCAGTACAACATGTCAGACGCATAAAATACTAGTTATTCAGAGTACCAGTACAACATGTCAGACGCATAAAATACTAGTTATTCAGAGTACCAGTACAACATGTCAGACGCATAAAGTACTAGTTATTCAGAGTACCAGTACAACATGTCAGACGCATAAAATACTAGTTATTCAGAGTACCAGTACAACATGTCAGACGCATAAAATACTAGTTATTCAGAGTACCAGTACAACATGTCAGACGCATAAAATACTAGTTATTCAGAGTACCAGTACAACATGTCAGACGCATAAAATACTAGTTATTCAGAGTACCAGTACAACATGTCAGACGCATAAAGTACTAGTTATTCAGAGTACCAGTACAACATGTCAGACGCATAAAGTACTAGTTATTCAGAGTACCAGTACAACATGCCAGACGCATAAAATACTAGTTATTCAGAGTACCAGTACAACGTGTCAGACGCATAAAATACTAGTTATTCAGAGTACCAGTACAACATGTCAGACGCATAAAATACTAGTTATTCAGAGTACCAGTACAACATGTCAGACGCATAAAATACTATTTATTCAGAGTACCAGTACAACATGTCAGACGCATAAAATACTAGTTATTCAGAGTACCAGTACAACATGCCAGACGCATAAAATACTAGTTATTCAGAGTATCAGTACAACATGTCAGACGCATAAAATACTAGTTATTCAGAGTACCAGTACAACATGTCAGACGCATAAAATACTAGTTATTCGGAGTACCAGTGCAACATGTCAGACGCATAAAATACTAGTTATTCAGAATACCAGTACAACATGTCAGACGCATAAAGTACTAGTTATTCAGAGTACCAGTACAACATGTCAGACGCATAAAATACTAGTTATTCAGAGTACCAGTACAACATGTCAGACGCATAAAATACTAGTTATTCAGAGTACCAGTACAACATGTCAGACGCATAAAATACTAGTTATTCAGAGTACCAGTACAACATGTCAGACGCATAAAATACTAGTTATTCAGAGTACCAGTACAACATGTCAGACGCATAGAATACTAGTTATTCAGAGTAGCAGTACAACATGTCAGACGCATAAAATACTAGTTATTCAGAGTACCAGTACAACATGTCAGACGCATAAAATACTAGTTATTCAGAGTACCAGTATAACATGCCAGACGCATAAAATACTAGTTATTCAGAGTACCAGTACAACGTGTCAGACGCATAAAGTACTAGTTATTCAGAGTACCAGTACAACATGTCAGACGCATAAAATACTAGTTATTCAGAGTACCAGTACAACATGTCAGACGCATAAAATACTAGTTATTCAGAGTACCAGTACAACATGTCAGACGCATAAAATACTAGTTATTCAGAGTACCAGTACAACATGTCAGACGCATAAAATACTAGTTATTCAGAGTACCAGTACAACATGTCAGACGCATAAAATACTAGTTATTCAGAGTACCAGTACAACATGTCAGACGCATAAAATACTAGTTATTCAGAGTACCAGTACAACATGTCAGACGCATAAAATACTAGTTATTCAGAGTACCAGTACAACATGTCAGACGCATAAAATACTAGTTATTCAGAGTACCAGTACAACATGTCAGACGCATAAAATACTAGTTATTCAGAGTACCAGTACAACATGTCAGACGCATAAAATACTAGTTATTCAGAGTACCAGTACAACATGTCAGACGCATAAAATACTAGTTATTCAGAGTACCAGTACAACATGTCAGACGCATAAAATACTAGTTATTCAGAGTACCAGTACAACATGTCAGACGCATAAAGTACTAGTTATTCAGAGTACCAGTACAACATGTCAGACGCATAAAATACTAGTTATTCAGAGTACCAGTACAACATGTCAGACGCATAAAGTACTAGTTATTCAGAGTACCATTACAACATGTCAGACGCATAAAATACTAGTTATTCAGAGTATCAGTACAACATGTCAGACGCATAAAATACTAGTTATTCAGAGTACCAGTACAACATGCCAGACGCATAAAATACTAGTTATTCAGAGTACCAGTACAACGTGTCAGACGCATAAAATACTAGTTATTCAGAGTACCAGTACAACATGTCAGACGCATAAAATACTAGTTATTCAGAGTACCAGTACAACATGTCAGACGCATAAAATACTAGTTATTCAGAGTACCAGTACAACATGTCAGACGCATAAAGTACTAGTTATTCAGAGTACCAGTACAACATGTCAGACGCATAAAATACTAGTTATTCAGAGTACCAGTACAACATGTCAGACGCATAAAGTACTAGTTATTCAGAGTACCATTACAACATGTCAGACGCATAAAATACTAGTTATTCAGAGTATCAGTACAACATGTCAGACGCATAAAATACTAGTTATTCAGAGTACCAGTACAACATGTCAGACGCATAAAATACTAGTTATTCAGAGTACCAGTACAACGTGTCAGACGCATAAAATACTAGTTATTCAGAGTACCAGTACAACATGTCAGACGCATAAAATACTAGTTATTCAGAGTACCAGTACAACATGTCAGACGCATAAAATACTAGTTATTCAGAGTACCAGTACAACATGTCAGACGCATAAAATACTAGTTATTCAGAGTACCAGTACAACATGTCAGACGCATAAAATACTAGTTATTCAGAGTATCAGTACAACATGTCAGACGCATAAAATACTAGTTATTCAGAGTACCATTACAACATGTCAGACGCATAAAATACTAGTTATTCAGAGTACCAGTACAACATGTCAGACGCATAAAGTACTAGTTATTCAGAGTATCAGTACAACGTGTCAGACGCATAAAATACTAGTTATTCAGAGTACCAGTACAACATGTCAGACGCATAAAATACTAGTTATTCAGAGTACCAGTACAACATGTCAGACGCATAAAGTACTAGTTATTCAGAGTACCAGTACAACATGTCAGACGCATAAAATACTAGTTATTCAGAGTACCAGTACAACATGTCAGACGCATAAAGTACTAGTTATTCAGAGTACCAGTACAACATGTCAGATGCATAAAATACTAGTTATTCAGAGTACCAGTACAACATGTCAGACGCATAAAATACTAGTTATTCAGAGTATCAGTACAACATGTCAGACGCATAAAATACTAGTTATTCAGAGTACCAGTACAACATGTCAGACGCATAAAGTACTAGTTATTCAGAGTACCAGTACAACATGTCAGACGCATAAAATACTAGTTATTCAGAGTACCATTACAACATGTCAGACGCATAAAATACTAGTTATTCAGAGTATCAGTACAACATGTCAGACGCATAAAATACTAGTTATTCAGAGTACCAGTACAACATGTCAGACGCATAAAGTACTAGTTATTCAGAGTAGCAGTACAACATGTCAGACGCATAAAATACTAGTTATTCAGAGTACCAGTACAACATGTCAGACGCATAAAATACTAGTTATTCAGAGTACCAGTACAACATGTCAGACGCATAAAGTACTAGTTATTCAGAGTACCAGTACAACATGTCAGACGCATAAAATACTAGTTATTCAGAGTACCAGTACAACATGTCAGACGCATAAAGTACTAGTTATTCAGAGTACCAGTACAACATGTCAGACGCATAAAATACTAGTTATTCAGAGTACCAGTACAACATGTCAGACGCATAAAATACTAGTTATTCAGAGTATCAGTACAACATGTCAGACGCATAAAATACTAGTTATTCAGAGTACCAGTACAACATGTCAGACGCATAAAGTACTAGTTATTCAGAGTACCAGTACAACATGTCAGACGCATAAAATACTAGTTATTCAGAGTACCATTACAACATGTCAGACGCATAAAATACTAGTTATTCAGAGTATCAGTACAACATGTCAGACGCATAAAATACTAGTTATTCAGAGTACCAGTACAACATGTCAGACGCATAAAGTACTAGTTATTCAGAGTAGCAGTACAACATGTCAGACGCATAAAATACTAGTTATTCAGAGTACCAGTACAACATGTCAGACGCATAAAATACTAGTTATTCAGAGTACCAGTACAACATGTCAGACGCATAAAGTACTAGTTATTCAGAGTACCAGTACAACATGTCAGACGCATAAAATACTAGTTATTCAGAGTACCAGTACAACATGTCAGACGCATAAAATACTAGTTATTCAGAGTACCAGTACAACATGTCAGACGCATAAAGTACTAGTTATTCAGAGTACCAGTACAACATGTCAGACGCATAAAATACTAGTTATTCAGAGTACCAGTACAACATGTCAGACGCATAAAATACTAGTTATTCAGAGTACCAGTACAACATGTCAGACGCATAAAGTACTTGTTATTCAGAGTACCAGTACAACATGTCAGACGCATAAAGTACTAGTTATTCAGAGTACCAGTACAACATGCCAGACGCATAAAATACTAGTTATTCAGAGTACCAGTACAACGTGTCAGACGCATAAAATACTAGTTATTCAGAGTACCAGTACAACATGTCAGACGCATAAAATACTAGTTATTCAGAGTACCAGTACAACATGTCAGACGCATAAAATACTATTTATTCAGAGTACCAGTACAACATGTCAGACGCATAAAATACTAGTTATTCAGAGTACCAGTACAACATGCCAGACGCATAAAATACTAGTTATTCAGAGTATCAGTACAACATGCCAGACGCATAAAATACTAGTTATTCAGAGTATCAGTACAACATGTCAGACGCATAAAATACTAGTTATTCAGAGTACCAGTGCAACATGTCAGACGCATAAAATACTAGTTATTCAGAATACCAGTACAACATGTCAGACGCATAAAGTACTAGTTATTCAGAGTACCAGTACAACATGTCAGACGCATAAAATACTAGTTATTCAGAGTACCAGTACAACATGTCAGACGCATAAAATACTAGTTATTCAGAGTACCAGTACAACATGTCAGACGCATAAAATACTAGTTATTCAGAGTACCAGTACAACATGTCAGACGCATAAAATACTAGTTATTCAGAGTACCAGTACAACATGTCAGACGCATAAAATACTAGTTATTCAGAGTACCAGTACAACATGTCAGACGCATAGAATACTAGTTATTCAGAGTAGCAGTACAACATGTCTGACGCATAAAATACTAGTTATTCAGAGTACCAGTACAACATGTCAGACGCATAGAATACTAGTTATTCAGAGTACCAGTACAACATGTCAGACGCATAAAATACTAGTTATTCAGAGTACCAGTATAACATGCCAGACGCATAAAATACTAGTTATTCAGAGTACCAGTACAACGTGTCAGACGCATAAAGTACTAGTTATTCAGAGTACCAGTACAACATGTCAGACGCATAAAATACTAGTTATTCAGAGTACCAGTACAACATGCCAGACGCATAAAATACTAGTTATTCAGAGTACCAGTACAACATGTCAGACGCATAAAGTACTAGTTATTCAGAGTACCAGTACAACATGTCAGACGCATAAAATACTAGTTATTCAGAGTACCAGTACAACATGTCAGACGCATAAAATACTAGTTATTCAGAGTACCAGTACAACATGTCAGACGCATAAAATACTAGTTATTCAGAGTACCAGTACAACATGTCAGACGCATAAAATACTAGTTATTCAGAGTACCAGTACAACATGTCAGACGCATAAAATACTAGTTATTCAGAGTACCAGTACAACATGTCAGACGCATAGAATACTAGTTATTCAGAGTACCAGTACAACATGTCAGACGCATAAAATACTAGTTATTCAGAGTACCAGTACAACATGTCAGACGCATAAAATACTAGTTATTCAGAGTACCAGTACAACATGTCAGACGCATAAAATACTAGTTATTCAGAGTACCATTACAACATGTCAGACGCATAAAATACTAGTTATTCAGAGTACCAGTACAACATGTCAGACGCATAAAGTACTAGTTATTCAGAGTATCAGTACAACGTGTCAGACGCATAAAATACTAGTTATTCAGAGTACCATTACAACATGTCAGACGCATAAAATACTAGTTATTCAGAGTACCAGTACAACATGTCAGACGCATAAAATACTAGTTATTCAGAGTACCAGTACAACATGTCAGACGCATAGAATACTAGTTATTCAGAGTAGCAGTACAACATGTCTGACGCATAAAATACTAGTTATTCAGAGTACCAGTACAACATGTCAGACGCATAGAATACTAGTTATTCAGAGTACCAGTACAACATGTCAGACGCATAAAATACTAGTTATTCAGAGTACCAGTATAACATGCCAGACGCATAAAATACTAGTTATTCAGAGTACCAGTACAACGTGTCAGACGCATAAAGTACTAGTTATTCAGAGTACCAGTACAACATGTCAGACGCATAAAATACTAGTTATTCAGAGTACCAGTACAACATGCCAGACGCATAAAATACTAGTTATTCAGAGTACCAGTACAACATGTCAGACGCATAAAGTACTAGTTATTCAGAGTACCAGTACAACATGTCAGACGCATAAAATACTAGTTATTCAGAGTACCAGTACAACATGTCAGACGCATAAAATACTAGTTATTCAGAGTACCAGTACAACATGTCAGACGCATAAAATACTAGTTATTCAGAGTACCAGTACAACATGTCAGACGCATAAAATACTAGTTATTCAGAGTACCAGTACAACATGTCAGACGCATAAAATACTAGTTATTCAGAGTACCAGTACAACATGTCAGACGCATAGAATACTAGTTATTCAGAGTACCAGTACAACATGTCAGACGCATAAAATACTAGTTATTCAGAGTACCAGTACAACATGTCAGACGCATAAAATACTAGTTATTCAGAGTACCAGTACAACATGTCAGACGCATAAAATACTAGTTATTCAGAGTACCATTACAACATGTCAGACGCATAAAATACTAGTTATTCAGAGTACCAGTACAACATGTCAGACGCATAAAGTACTAGTTATTCAGAGTATCAGTACAACGTGTCAGACGCATAAAATACTAGTTATTCAGAGTACCATTACAACATGTCAGACGCATAAAATACTAGTTATTCAGAGTACCAGTACAACATGTCAAACGCATAAAGTACTAGTTATTCAGAGTACCAGTACAACATGTCAGACGCATAAAATACTAGTTATTCAGAGTACCAGTACAACATGTCAGACGCATAAAATACTAGGTATTCAGAGTATCAGTACAACATGTCAGACGCATAAAATACTAGTTATTCAGAGTACCAGTACAACATGTCAGACGCATAAAGTACTAGTTATTCAGAGTACCAGTACAACATGTCAGACGCATAAAATACTAGTTATTCAGAGTACCATTACAACATGTCAGACGCATAAAATACTAGTTATTCAGAGTATCAGTACAACATGTCAGACGCATAAAATACTAGTTATTCAGAGTACCAGTACAACATGTCAGACGCATAAAGTACTAGTTATTCAGAGTAGCAGTACAACATGTCAGACGCATAAAATACTAGTTATTCAGAGTACCAGTACAACATGTCAGACGCATAAAATACTAGTTATTCAGAGTACCAGTACAACATGTCAGACGCATAAAGTACTAGTTATTCAGAGTACCAGTACAACATGTCAGACGCATAAAATACTAGTTATTCAGAGTACCAGTACAACATGTCAGACGCATAAAATACTAGTTATTCAGAGTACCAGTACAACATGTCAGACGCATAAAGTACTAGTTATTCAGAGTACCAGTACAACATGTCAGACGCATAAAATACTAGTTATTCAGAGTACCAGTACAACATGTCAGACGCATAAAATACTAGTTATTCAGAGTACCAGTACAACATGTCAGACGCATAAAATACTAGTTATTCAGAGTACCAGTACAACATGTCAGACGCATAAAATACTAGTTATTCAGAGTACCAGTACAACATGTCAGACGCATAAAGTACTAGTTATTCAGAGTACCAGTACAACATGTCAGACGCATAAAGTACTAGTTATTCAGAGTACCAGTACAACATGCCAGACGCATAAAATACTAGTTATTCAGAGTACCAGTACAACGTGTCAGACGCATAAAATACTAGTTATTCAGAGTACCAGTACAACATGTCAGACGCATAAAATACTAGTTATTCAGAGTACCAGTACAACATGTCAGACGCATAAAATACTATTTATTCAGAGTACCAGTACAACATGTCAGACGCATAAAATACTAGTTATTCAGAGTACCAGTACAACATGCCAGACGCATAAAATACTAGTTATTCAGAGTATCAGTACAACATGTCAGACGCATAAAATACTAGTTATTCAGAGTACCAGTACAACATGTCAGACGCATAAAATACTAGTTATTCGGAGTACCAGTGCAACATGTCAGACGCATAAAATACTAGTTATTCAGAATACCAGTACAACATGTCAGACGCATAAAGTACTAGTTATTCAGAGTACCAGTACAACATGTCAGACGCATAAAATACTAGTTATTCAGAGTACCAGTACAACATGTCAGACGCATAAAATACTAGTTATTCACAGTACCAGTACAACATGTCAGACGCATAAAATACTAGTTATTCAGAGTACCAGTACAACATGTCAGACGCATAAAATACTAGTTATTCAGAGTACCAGTACAACATGTCAGACGCATAGAATACTAGTTATTCAGAGTAGCAGTACAACATGTCAGACGCATAAAATACTAGTTATTCAGAGTACCAGTACAACATGTCAGACGCATAAAATACTAGTTATTCAGAGTACCAGTATAACATGCCAGACGCATAAAATACTAGTTATTCAGAGTACCAGTACAACGTGTCAGACGCATAAAGTACTAGTTATTCAGAGTACCAGTACAACATGTCAGACGCATAAAATACTAGTTATTCAGAGTACCAGTACAACATGCCAGACGCATAAAATACTAGTTATTCAGAGTACCAGTACAACATGTCAGACGCATAAAGTACTAGTTATTCAGAGTACCAGTACAACATGTCAGACGCATAAAATACTAGTTATTCAGAGTACCAGTACAACATGTCAGACGCATAAAATACTAGTTATTCAGAGTACCAGTACAACATGTCAGACGCATAAAATACTAGTTATTCAGAGTACCAGTACAACATGTCAGACGCATAAAATACTAGTTATTCAGAGTACCAGTACAACATGTCAGACGCATAAAATACTAGTTATTCAGAGTACCAGTACAACATGTCAGACGCATAGAATACTAGTTATTCAGAGTACCAGTACAACATGTCAGACGCATAAAATACTAGTTATTCAGAGTACCAGTACAACATGTCAGACGCATAAAATACTAGTTATTCAGAGTACCAGTACAACATGTCAGACGCATAAAATACTAGTTATTCAGAGTACCAGTACAACATGTCAGACGCATAAAGTACTAGTTATTCAGAGTACCAGTACAACATGTCAGACGCATAAAATACTAGTTATTCAGAGTACCAGTACAACATGTCAGACGCATAAAGTACTAGTTATTCAGAGTACCAGTACAACATGTCAGACGCATAAAATACTAGTTATTCAGAGTACCAGTACAACATGTCAGACGCATAAAATACTAGTTATTCAGAGTACCAGTACAACATGTCAGACGCATAAAATACTAGTTATTCAGAGTACCAGTACAACATGTCAGACGCATAAAATACTAGTTATTCAGAGTACCAGTACAACATGTCAGACGCATAAAATACTAGTTATTCAGAGTACCAGTACAACATGTCAGACGCATAAAATACTAGTTATTCAGAGTACCAGTACAACATGTCAGACGCATAAAGTACTAGTTATTCAGAGTACCAGTACAACATGTCAGACGCATAAAATACTAGTTATTCAGAGTACCAGTACAACATGTCAGACGCATAAAGTACTAGTTATTCAGAGTACCAGTACAACATGTCAGACGCATAAAATACTAGTTATTCAGAGTACCAGTACAACATGTCAGACGCATAAAATACTAGTTATTCAGAGTACCAGTACAACATGTCAGACGCATAAAATACTAGTTATTCAGAGTACCAGTACAACGTGTCAGACGCATAAAATACTAGTTATTCAGAGTACCAGTACAACGTGTCAGACGCATAAAATACTAGTTATTCAGAGTACCAGTACAACATGTCAGACGCATAAAATACTAGTTATTCAGAGTACCAGTACAACATGTCAGACGCATAAAATACTAGTTATTCAGAGTACCAGTACAACATGTCAGACGCATAAAATACTAGTTATTCAGAGTACCAGTACAACATGTCAGACGCATAAAATACTAGTTATTCAGAGTACCAGTACAACATGTCAGACGCATAAAATACTAGTTATTCAGAGTACCAGTACAACATGTCAGACGCATAAAGTACTAGTTATTCAGAGTATCAGTACAACATGTCAGACGCATAAAATACTAGTTATTCAGAGTACCAGTACAACATGTCAGACGCATAAAATACTAGTTATTCAGAGTACCAGTACAACATGTCAGACGCATAAAGTACTAGTTATTCAGAGTACCAGTACAACATGTCAGACGCATAAAATACTAGTTATTCAGAGTACCAGTACAACATGTCAGACGCATAAAGTACTAGTTATTCAGAGTACCAGTACAACATGTCAGACGCATAAAATACTAGTTATTCAGAGTACCAGTACAACATGTCAGACGCATAAAATACTAGTTATTCAGAGTACCAGTACAACATGTCAGACGCATAAAATACTAGTTATTCAGAGTACCAGTACAACATGTCAGACGCATAAAGTACTAGTTATTCAGAGTACCAGTACAACATGTCAGACGCATAAAATACTAGTTATTCAGAGTACCAGTACAACATGTCAGACGCATAAAATACTAGTTATTCAGAGTATCAGTACAACATGTCAGACGCATAAAATACTAGTTATTCAGAGTACCAGTACAACATGTCAGACGCATAAAGTACTAGTTATTCAGAGTACCAGTACAACATGTCAGACGCATAAAATACTAGTTATTCAGAGTACCAGTACAACATGTCAGACGCATAAAATACTAGTTATTCAGAGTACCAGTACAACATGTCAGACGCATAAAGTACTAGTTATTCAGAGTACCAGTACAACATGTCAGACGCATAAAATACTAGTTATTCAGAGTACCAGTACAACATGTCAGACGCATAAAATACTAGTTATTCAGAGTACCAGTACAACATGTCAGACGCATAAAGTACTAGTTATTCAGAGTACCAGTACAACATGTCAGACGCATAAAATACTAGTTATTCAGAGTACCAGTACAACATGTCAGACGCATAAAATACTAGTTATTCAGAGTACCAGTACAACATGTCAGACGCATAAAGTACTTGTTATTCAGAGTACCAGTACAACATGTCAGACGCATAAAATACTATTTATTCAGAGTACCAGTACAACATGTCAGACGCATAAAATACTAGTTATTCAGAGTACCAGTACAACGTGTCAGACGCATAAAATACTAGTTATTCAGAGTACCAGTACAACATGTCAGACGCATAAAATACTAGTTATTCAGAGTATCAGTACAACATGTCAGACGCATAAAATACTAGTTATTCAGAGTACCAGTGCAACATGTCAGACGCATAAAATACTAGTTATTCAGAATACCAGTACAACATGTCAGACGCATAAAGTACTAGTTATTCAGAGTACCAGTACAACATGTCAGACGCATAAAGTACTAGTTATTCAGAGTACCAGTACAACATGCCAGACGCATAAAATACTAGTTATTCAGAGTATCAGTACAACATGCCAGACGCATAAAATACTAGTTATTCAGAGTATCAGTACAACATGTCAGACGCATAAAATACTAGTTATTCAGAGTACCAGTGCAACATGTCAGACGCATAAAATACTAGTTATTCAGAATACCAGTACAACATGTCAGACGCATAAAGTACTAGTTATTCAGAGTACCAGTACAACATGTCAGACGCATAAAATACTAGTTATTCAGAGTACCAGTACAACATGTCAGACGCATAAAATACTAGTTATTCAGAGTACCAGTACAACATGTCAGACGCATAAAATACTAGTTATTCAGAGTACCAGTACAACATGTCAGACGCATAAAATACTAGTTATTCAGAGTACCAGTACAACATGTCAGACGCATAAAATACTAGTTATTCAGAGTACCAGTACAACATGTCAGACGCATAGAATACTAGTTATTCAGAGTAGCAGTACAACATGTCTGACGCATAAAATACTAGTTATTCAGAGTACCAGTACAACATGTCAGACGCATAGAATACTAGTTATTCAGAGTACCAGTACAACATGTCAGACGCATAAAATACTAGTTATTCAGAGTACCAGTATAACATGCCAGACGCATAAAATACTAGTTATTCAGAGTACCAGTACAACGTGTCAGACGCATAAAGTACTAGTTATTCAGAGTACCAGTACAACATGTCAGACGCATAAAATACTAGTTATTCAGAGTACCAGTACAACATGCCAGACGCATAAAATACTAGTTATTCAGAGTACCAGTACAACATGTCAGACGCATAAAGTACTAGTTATTCAGAGTACCAGTACAACATGTCAGACGCATAAAATACTAGTTATTCAGAGTACCAGTACAACATGTCAGACGCATAAAATACTAGTTATTCAGAGTACCAGTACAACATGTCAGACGCATAAAATACTAGGTATTCAGAGTACCAGTACAACATGTCAGACGCATAAAATACTAGTTATTCAGAGTACCAGTACAACATGTCAGACGCATAAAATACTAGTTATTCAGAGTACCAGTACAACATGTCAGACGCATAGAATACTAGTTATTCAGAGTACCAGTACAACATGTCAGACGCATAGAATACTAGTTATTCAGAGTACCAGTACAACATGTCAGACGCATAAAATACTAGTTATTCAGAGTACCAGTACAACATGTCAGACGCATAAAATACTAGTTATTCAGAGTACCAGTACAACATGTCAGACGCATAAAATACTAGTTATTCAGAGTACCAGTACAACATGTCAGACGCATAAAGTACTAGTTATTCAGAGTACCAGTACAACATGTCAGACGCATAAAATACTAGTTATTCAGAGTACCAGTACAACATGTCAGACGCATAAAGTACTAGTTATTCAGAGTACCATTACAACATGTCAGACGCATAAAATACTAGTTATTCAGAGTATCAGTACAACATGTCAGACGCATAAAATACTAGTTATTCAGAGTACCAGTACAACATGCCAGACGCATAAAATACTAGTTATTCAGAGTACCAGTACAACGTGTCAGACGCATAAAATACTAGTTATTCAGAGTACCAGTACAACATGTCAGACGCATAAAATACTAGTTATTCAGAGTACCAGTACAACATGTCAGACGCATAAAATACTAGTTATTCAGAGTACCAGTACAACATGTCAGACGCATAAAGTACTAGTTATTCAGAGTACCAGTACAACATGTCAGACGCATAAAATACTAGTTATTCAGAGTACCAGTACAACATGTCAGACGCATAAAGTACTAGTTATTCAGAGTACCATTACAACATGTCAGACGCATAAAATACTAGTTATTCAGAGTATCAGTACAACATGTCAGACGCATAAAATACTAGTTATTCAGAGTACCAGTACAACATGCCAGACGCATAAAATACTAGTTATTCAGAGTACCAGTACAACGTGTCAGACGCATAAAATACTAGTTATTCAGAGTACCAGTACAACATGTCAGACGCATAAAATACTATTTAATCAGAGTACCAGTACAACATGTCAGACGCATAAAATACTAGTTATTCAGAGTACCAGTACAACATGTCAGACGCATAAAATACTAGTTATTCAGAGTACCAGTACAACATGTCAGACGCATAAAATACTAGTTATTCAGAGTATCAGTACAACATGTCAGACGCATAAAATACTAGTTATTCAGAGTACCAGTACAACATGTCAGACGCATAAAGTACTAGTTATTCAGAGTACCAGTACAACATGTCAGACGCATAAAATACTAGTTATTCAGAGTACCATTACAACATGTCAGACGCATAAAATACTAGTTATTCAGAGTATCAGTACAACATGTCAGACGCATAAAATACTAGTTATTCAGAGTACCAGTACAACATGTCAGACGCATAAAGTACTAGTTATTCAGAGTAGCAGTACAACATGTCAGGCGCATAAAATACTATTTATTCAGAGTACCAGTACAACATGTCAGACGCATAAAATACTAGTTATTCAGAGTACCAGTACAACATGTCAGACGCATAAAATACTAGTTATTCAGAGTATCAGTACAACATGTCAGACGCATAAAATACTAGTTATTCAGAGTACCATTACAACATGTCAGACGCATAAAATACTAGTTATTCAGAGTACCAGTACAACATGTCAGACGCATAAAGTACTAGTTATTCAGAGTATCAGTACAACGTGTCAGACGCATAAAATACTAGTTATTCAGAGTACCATTACAACATGTCAGACGCATAAAATACTAGTTATTCAGAGTACCAGTACAACATGTCAGACGCATAAAGTACTAGTTATTCAGAGTACCAGTACAACATGTCAGACGCATAAAATACTAGTTATTCAGAGTACCAGTACAACATGTCAGACGCATAAAATACTAGTTATTCAGAGTATCAGTACAACATGTCAGACGCATAAAATACTAGTTATTCAGAGTACCAGTACAACATGTCAGACGCATAAAGTACTAGTTATTCAGAGTACCAGTACAACATGTCAGACGCATAAAATACTAGTTATTCAGAGTACCATTACAACATGTCAGACGCATAAAATACTAGTTATTCAGAGTATCAGTACAACATGTCAGACGCATAAAATACTAGTTATTCAGAGTACCAGTACAACATGTCAGACGCATAAAGTACTAGTTATTCAGAGTACCAGTACAACATGTCAGACGCATAAAATACTAGTTATTCAGAGTACCATTACAACATGTCAGACGCATAAAATACTAGTTATTCAGAGTATCAGTACAACATGTCAGACGCATAAAATACTAGTTATTCAGAGTACCAGTACAACATGTCAGACGCATAAAATACTAGTTATTCAGAGTACCAGTACAACATGTCAGACGCATAAAGTACTAGTTATTCAGAGTACCAGTACAACATGTCAGACGCATAAAATACTAGTTATTCAGAGTACCAGTACAACATGCCAGACGCATAAAATACTAGTTATTCAGAGTACCAGTACAACACGTCAGACGCATAAAATACTAGTTATTCAGAGTACCAGTACAACATGTCAGACGCATAAAATACTAGTTATTCAGAGTACCAGTACAACGTGTCAGACGCATAAAGTACTAGTTATTCAGAGTACCAGTACAACATGTCAGACGCATAAAATACTAGTTTTTCAGAGTATCAGTACAACATGTCAGACGCATAAAATACTAGTTATTCAGAGTATCAGTACAACATGTCCGACGCATAAAATACTAGTTATTCAGAGTATCAGTACAACATGTCAGACGCATAAAATGCAAGGTAGTAGTAGGTTTTGCTGTTAAAGAACGATATCGCGTCTTCGAAAGGTAAACGTTGATACATATCTCCAGTCAATGACATTTTAGCCCAAATAATAAAAATCATAAAAAGACATCGCTTGACCTGTTAGTAAGACGCACAATCTAGTCTGTGTAAAAGCAATCATATACTGGAAGTCAAATTCGTTTAAAGAGATTCGACAGGACATTTAATTATTGCGGAATACAGAATGCGTTTTATATATACCTATATGCCATCACACACGATCGCATAATGAAACAAAAACGAAAATGGCGTCGTCTATATGTCAATTTTAACGCAATGGCGAACAAAAACTAATTATTGTAATAGAAATAAATAAGCGCGCTTGAGAGTGATATAGAATCTATATTTCACAATAAATCAAAACAACAAGCGCGTGAGCTGTGAATAATCCCACTTTAATTAATATCAATAATAGTTTAACCCTTTAACACTGGCTATAAACAGCTTCTGTAGTGTTCTTGAGACCAAGAGAAGACTATTTTTGAAAATTTAACTCGGCTCGATAATAATAATAATAATAATAATAATAATAATAAATAATAATAATAATAATAATAATAATAATAATCTTTATTTACGGAGGGTAAATATTCAGTGACCTGATTTTAGAGAGGCCCTCACAAGAATATATATATATATATATACTATATACAAAATTTAACATTTATGTACACAAATACAGACAGATCATATATATATATATATATATATATATATATATATATATATATATATATATATATATATATATATATATATATATATATATATATATATATATATATATATATATATATATATATATATATATATATATATATATATATATATATATATATATATATATATATATATATATATATATTCTTGTGAGGGCCTCTCTAAAATCAGGTCACTGAATATTTACCCTCCGTAAATAAAGATTATTATTATTATTATTATTATTATTATTATTATTATTATTATTATTATTATTATTATCGAGCCGAGTTAAATTTTCAAAAATAGTCTTCTCTTGGTCTCAAGAACACTACAGAAGCTGTTTATAGCCAGTGTGAACATTAAACGTAATGCTACTGTCGTCGTCGTTATTATTATTATTATTATTATTATTATTATTATTATTATTATTATTATTATTATTATTATTATTATTATTATTATTATTATTATTATTATTTTGATTTCGCCTCACAACTATTATAAGTCGATTATTCAGTTGACCGTTTGTCTGTCAGTGTGTTTATTTGCTGGTCTGTCAAACTCACTAAAGCATGGCTGTGACCTCGCACTCACACGTGTAAGCACATACGTACACACCTACACAGCCACGCGCATAGATACGCGCACGCGTACACACATACACACACGCACGCTGTGTTGTTGTTGTTGTTGTTGTTGTTGTTGTTGTTACATCTGGCTCTCCTCACGATGTTCTAGCCCGCGTGACGCTGATATCTGATTCCCTCAAGACGACAAACCGTATCTTGGATGCAGCGGGGCAAAGATCAGTGCTTATATAATCACACATATTTATAGCGAATGCTCTAAGTGTTGGGTCTTGCTTAGTTGTAATAGTTAAAGAATGCCACATTTGTGTTGCCGTGAACGTATAACTGTTCTTCCCGTAATCCGTTCTTATTTTTGGAGGCTTTAATTGACCGTTTGTTTTTTACCATACATTTAGAGTATGCGTATCTTCTACAAATGTAAACAGGTCTTTCAGCTTCTCTTGGTCTGCAAATTGGTATTTTCTATGAGAAAATTTGATTTCTTGGACAAATAGTAAAGTAAATGCATGGCTAAGAGTGGTAAACAATAGCTTCTTTTTTCTTCTTTTTTTATAACACCAACGTATTGTATATTTTGACACTCGCATTGCCTCGGCAGTCATCGTTTACAATTGATTAACTAATAGCAACAGGCACCCCAAATCCACCAGCTCGCTATTAAATTTCGACAGATTTCTCAGTGCTTATTATTCTCGTAGCTAAGTTGTTGAATATTTTGAAACTAATTTGATTGGGACAGCAACAGCTCTCTCAACTTAGTATCAAAATATTTAATAAAATGTTAATTGAAAATCCGTCAAAGACATACAAATCGTACACTTTCGTGGCGGACTTTTCGATTATCGTGACAATGCTACAGTCATTATGATTGTGACGTCAGCTAAGTAGTCACATAATTTACCTTTCCAGTTTTAGCTATGCCCCGCCCCTCTCTAGCTAAGCTCCTCCCACCCCTCGCCCGTGTTGGTATGGATGGATCTCTGAACTCCCTGACTCAATTTCCAGAAAGCTATACAGGTAAGCTGTTGAATATTTTGAAGCTAATTTAACTGGGTGTTGTCGCTGCCTATGGCAGCGATAACGCCCAGTCAAATTAGTTTCAAAATTTTCAACAGCATCTTTATTAACTAGTAAAGACATACAATTCCTACTTGTCGGTCTATTAAGCGTTTAAGACGGAGTAAATCGAGTCATTCATGCTGTAATTGGTTATGACGTCATCCTACACGTCACGTAGTTGATTATGACGTCATATGCTGATGGATAAACTGGAAAAGTCCATCGATTATGGCGTCAGATACTTTACGCCTCAATCTGAATGTACAACCTTTCCCTATTGGCACTCTAGAGCCTAGACGATTACTCATGGAGATATTATTTCCTTAAAATAGCAATGCCAAGGATTTGTTCTCAATGCCAAGGTTAGCTAGCTACCTGTGTGAGCAATTGTATATGTTGTGCTATCGGTAATGCCCCCGTCTAAACATAGAAACACCTGGCATAAGTTATATTGTCTAATCACCGCTGTATGGCTGTGAATTAGCCTAATGGGCATGTTCCCAGCTGGGATTACATCGATGTTACAAATATTGCATCATCTTAACTCTCCATGATGCCTTAGACGAGTAACACGAGTGTTACGTTAGTTGATGGTCGTTAGTTGTAGTTATGTCAGTTGGAGTTACGTCAGTCGACGTGATGTCAGTTGGAGTAACGTCTGTTGAATTGGAGTCAGTGGACGCGACAGATAGTTGGTTAATGAAATAAATTTGATTGGCGGACTAGATCCACAAATTCTTGATGCGAGTGGCCGTGTCAATGGACCTCTCCAGAGTAATTACGTCATGTGACGTCATAATCAGGTACGCAACGTGTAGGATGACGTCATAATCTTTACGTCATAAATTATTCTATAGTCTTTAGCTCTTAAAAGGCCGCCATGTTGTAAGAATAGCGTCTACTAGTGTCCCAACACTAGCGAGGTGTGGGTGGAACTGAGCTAGAGAGGGGCGGGGCATAGCTAAAAATGGAAAGATCCACTGTGTTGCTGAAAGCTGTTGAACATTTTGAAACTAATCCGACTGGAACTTATTTGCTGCCGCATTCAAATTATTTTCAATATAATCTATAGCATATTGCTTACATCATAAAGAATCTATCGTTTCTAGTCTATACTTGTTAAAGGGATAAGATGCAACACCAGTGCCTTAGCTATAGAGGAATCCAGTTTATCGATTAATCAATGATTTCAAAATCAACTACGACACATGTAGGCTGACGTCTTGATCAATTACGTCATGAATGGCGCGACTTAGTCCGTCATAAGCGATTAATAGTCCGTCAAGTTGTACGAATTGTATGTCTTTACTATCTAATAAATGTTATGTTGAATGTTTTGAAACAAATTTTACTGGGCAACATATTCCACAGGTTTCCTGTATAGTTTTCAGTAAATTGAGGCGCAGGGATCGATTGATCCCAACACGGGCAAAGCGTTAGAGACGGGCGGAGTGTAGCTAAAACTGGATTTCTTCATTGTTGCTTTGTATGGATGAATGTATGCTATATGGCATTAAAGCTGAACTGTCATGTCAAAATACTCAATGCTAAATAATCAGAATCTGTAAGGAACTCATTCGATACCCAGTTTCTCCTCGTTCTAGTGGCGACCATCTTACATCATAACATTGACTCATTATCGTTATCATTATGGTATTATATGATTATACTAACATTATCCTATCATATCATTACGGCAGTATAGTTATATCATTGTCATTATATCATTAACCTTTTATTGTCTAAATTTGTTCAAGAAAATCTAAATACTTCCTTATTGAGTGTTCATATGCAGGCCAAGAGAAAGCTATATTTAAAAATTTTGCACTGGAATGACTGGGTCGGTTACCGAGCCAGTCATTCTAGTGGTAAATTAAAAGAAATAGTCTTCTCTTAGTCTGTACGTGGACATTCCTCAACACCACTGTGCCACTTTTCGTCGTGAAAGGGAGGTCGTCATATATCTTCCTTAACTATTTCCAAAATATATTTATATCTCGAAGCTACTGCCTCTTCAAGAGATGAGCTAATTATATGATAATGAAAGCCAATCTGTTATTAGCGAGAGCTTTCTTACATAATATAGCAATATTCGGAGAGCTTAAAAAAGCATTAGCCTATTAACCATTTGAACCCTAGAGTCCCAGTATCACAAGGTTTAAGCTGCTGATTATTTTGAAACACATTCGACAGCAACCTGTTGCTGCCACAGTTGTTGTTGCTGTCATTTGCAGTAACAGCTTCCAGTCAAATTAGTTTCAAAATATTCGACATAATTTTTCTTGCATTGTAAATAATTTTTCGGATTAGATATTTTTGGTTCGAAGGGTTTAACGTCTTCAATGTTCTCAAGCTAGGAACGTGCCACGAACCAAAGCTACTTTATTTAGATACCTATATTTTACTACGCCCAGTGTGTCAGTGTTTGTAGATCTTCAACCTTTAAATTTGTTCATGTCCATTCGCAGACCAAGAAAAAGGTTATTCTTGACCATTTATCACCAGTGATAAATTTCCTGCCTTACCTGCCTATTGCAGCAACAGCGCCCAGTTAAATTAGTTTTGACATATTCAACAGAATGTTTATTAAATAGTAAACGCGTACAATTCGTACATTTGCCGGAATATTCAATGTTCATGACGGACCCGGATATGTCATTCATTACGCATACTGATTGTGACGTCAGCCTACATGTGCCGTAATTGATTATGCTGGCATATACATGAGTGACAGGTCGGATCTATCCATTGTGTTGGGTACGGAAATGTGACGGCTGCCTATCTAGGGCATTCTTCAAGGATGTGATGAGACGTCAGTGCAGTTGTAACGCACGGACATATATTTGTCCTTTCCTGTTTCATCTTGAAGAATAGACGAATCCAGTTTCTCAGTCAATCATATGACGTCATAATCAACTCCGTCAAGTGTAGGCTGACGTTATAATCATTACGCCATGAACGACGCGATTTAGTCCGTCTTAAACGCTTACTAGTTCGTCAAGTTGTACGAATCGTATTCTTTACATTGGCAGCAACAGCACCCAGTCAAATTAGTTTCAAAATATTCAGTGGGTTAGCCAGATATGGGGGTTGGGGGGATGGGTGGATGGGTGGGTGGATGGGTGGGGGTGGGGTGGGGTGGGTGGTCATAGATAAAACCGAATTCCTCAATTGAGCTCTGAGGCAGTAGTGCCCTGTCCAGTCAGTGACAGGCCTAGCTAGTGTTGCTATCATGTTCAAAGTAAGCTACCACCTCCTGTCATTTCTTATTAAAGCATACATAAATGTCAGATTCTTATAGTCAAATTGGGTTATATTTCATGTGGCAGTTTGTATCATTCTCTAGCCAAATGAGTTGCAATGACCATGCGTTTAATTTTCCAGAAGACACCACAGTGTATATATATATCTGACATTCATGTATGCTTTAATAAGAATATATATATGGTTCTTCGAGTTAGTTTATCCTCGTTTATCCTAGCTCCACTGAACGAGCGAATCAGGATACTGATGTCATCGTTGGCATGTACCGTCCACTAAGCTTTCTTAGAGTGAACCTACCCATTAGCATAGTCTTTTGTGCGCCATGTAACATGTCTACAACTATTTTGGTACTGTTTTGAATGCGGAATAAATATGGACTATTTGGTAGTTTTGTTTGATGATTTTGTTTCTGGGTTTTTTGGAATTGCAGCCTTGGATACATAGCTTTGATTGCTAGCTCCTAGTGGTGTGCCTGCTTTGTGTCATCTTTTTCGGAATGAATGTGTGCCTTGTCGAATTCAGCTCTTGCACTTGCGAATGCAGCAGCACCTCATCAATTCCCTTAATGTTTCTGATGTCTAGAATGATTTGAATCGATATTACAGTATTTTGAGTTGTTGTGCCCCTTCCAACTCCCTTAGCTGTCGTGATGATTGTCTCAGTGGTAACCTTGTCAGTATCTTTCCTTGTATCGCTGGCTGCCGTGATGTACATTCCATTGATACTGGTATCTAGAGTTTCAGCAGTAGATGCAGTTGTATAAATTATAGCATCCTCGCTCCAGTCTCTCGGCATCCTTATAGAAGAAACAGGATTTTAGCTCATCATTAATCAAATCCTTCGCGAGCCGTTATCTATCAGCATTCATCATTGGCTGGTTGCTCCCACAACTTAGGTGTCATCATCACACCTCCGATAGCTCCTGAAGAATGATAACACGGCTTTACTATCACATTACACCGCTTCCTTTATAGATATGATTGGGTAAATATATTCCATTTAGGAAAGTTGAAGCCAACATACTGTCAGGCATATAACCGAGTAAACTTTATTTATCTCAATGGAGGTATCCAGTTTTAGCGATCCACACTTTGCTGATGTTGGGATCAATCGATCCCTGCACTCTCTGAATCTAAACGTCCAGAAAACTATACAGGTAAGCAGTTGAATATTTTGAAACTAATTTGATTGAGTGCTGTGGCTGTCTGTGGCAGCAACAACAGCGTGCAGTCAAATTAGTTTCAAAATATTCAACAAAATGTTTATTAAATAGTAGGCCTAAAGCCATACAATTCATACAACCTGTCGGACTATTAAGCTTTTGTGACGGACTATATCGCGTCATTCATGACGTAATTGATTATGACATCAGCGTACATGTGACGTAGTTGATTATGACGTCATATGATTGACTGAGAAACTGGACCCACTTTTAACCCTTCTTGTATCAACAGTGCAACAATGGATTCCAGGTGCTGTTTATATCAATACACCCTTTAATGGTCACGTTTATTTTTTTAAGAAAATATTTTTTACAGCCCAGGAGATGAATATTTTTGTAAATTTACCGCAGAAGTTTGCACAAATAGTTCTCTATTGTCCTTACCATTCCACACGAATCATCAAAATTGGAATGTAAAGAAATTTCAAATTTTCCTTAGCCGGTCTCCATTTACACGCCAAGAGAATAGTATTTCCGAAAATTGGTCACTGGAATGACTGGCTCGGTTACCGAGCCAGTCATTCCAGTGATCAATTAAAAAAAATATACTATTCTCTTAGCCTGAGAATTGGCATTGCTCAAGACCAGTACAGAGGCCGTATTTGACCGGCTTGGCTCATTAAAGGTTTAAGTTGACACAAGACGGGTTAAATATATTCGGTCTCCAGCCAACATCCCACAATGCATTGCGCTTACCACTGTTTACTGTTAAACCGGAAACCTGTACCAGAAACCGTGTTCCGGTTAACGTTAAACTGTAGTAAGTGCAATGAATTGTGGGATGCTGGCAGAAGACCAAATGTTTACTGTAACTCTGTTATGCGGACTTTCTCAGATTAGATGACCAGATCTACTGGGCACACAGCAGAATTGCTTTAGCAACCATTGTGCAATACTTCGTTATTCATCATTATCGTTTCAGCTAATTCCGCCATTTATCATTACCAATCATTCATATGCGATATTTAATTACCAGCGTGTCCGTAGTATCATTATATGATCGTTATTATCATCATCAATAATTAATCACCATGTCATATTCCGCTATCACTACCGCCTATGGCGAGCCAGAACTATTGCACAATTGGGCCCAAAAAGCTTCCAGTCAAATTAACAGATTATGTGATATAATATTTCTTGCATTGTAGATGTTTTCTTGTATTTGATTAGCCGGGTACAAATGCTTAAGGCAAACAGAATGTTTCAAAATAAAATGGTTAAAATCGTATATTGGCCTACTTTAAAAGGCTTAACTTATGAACGACAATGCAATGAAACAAAATAAATCTTAAAGGAGATCGCAAACGAGAATATAGATTTCAATAAAACCACCAAAAATAAACGTTGTTTATCATATTTTATGAATTAAAAACAATTTGACAAATTTTAATAAATAGAGAATCTGGAACGAGGTCACTTTTCATATCACTATTATGGACCGAGTTGAAAATTATCAATTTGCACGAGCTTTAGCGAGTGTAAAATTGATAATTTTCAACAAGGTTCATAATAGTGATATGAAAAGTGACCAAGTTTGAGATTTTATTTATCATAGGAACTGTAATTCTAAAATATTTGCCAATAGTTGCTGATGTGACTTTTATCTGATTTCTCATTGTTGATTTTCGTGAAATCGATACCGCCGCTGTGACACACTACTACTTGATAACAAATACTGAATGCGCAGCAAAATATAGTGACAAACACAAAATCTGGCGATGTCAGTCGTTAAATAGTATTTTAACTGGTCATTGAAAATTATAGTCACGGCCATCAATCGTTACTTCGCTGCCGACTGATAAATTGTCAGAATAAATAGACATTCCTTCACTGTTCTGTTTCACTGTCCTGGTGTGTACCGTGTCTACCCTGTCTGGAGAAGTCATCTTGCGGAAATCTGCCTGCGGAAATCAGCTGCGGAAATCTGCCTGTGGAAATCTTTCCAGCCTCAGAAAACGTGTCGACTCGTGCTATGAATAGGTTAGTGCCTCAATTTCAGCAACATAGTAGCCTGTTCCGTACCGATGACTATTAGGTACTCAGGTAGCTATACTACTGTACATTTAATTAACATTTCCGTATATGGTACTGATGACTAATAGGTACCTTACCGGTCTTAAGAGCGCAATTTATCATTTCTTTCTTACTGTGCATATTATCACTGTTTACTGTAGGTGCTTTCAACTAGCCGCACCGTTTAGGTTCATGAATATGTGATATTTAGTTAAATCATTTAATTACATTCTACTTATTGCATTGGTTAGTTGTATATGGCAGTTAGCCATTCAGTTAATGTTTTGTTTAATTGTAGAAAACTTTGCACTGCAGTACGCTAGGAAATACTATTCAGCAACAGATATATCCACATCACTTTATTTCCGCCATCATCAACTGAGGTCGCTGACCGTGCTCTAATTGTTTGAGCCTGGCATGTTACCGACCAAACCTTACTATTCAGCTCAATAGGATAGGTTAAAGTGGTTAGGGACAATTTCTTCGCTTGGAGACATATAGTGTACACCTCTTTTCCAGTTGTTGCGGTAATATAGGCCCGCACACCGGCAAGGCTGTGTAAAATTGATCAGTTAGCTATAGGGCCTCATATATATTAATTATTGTCTCTTTCCACGATCCACCAGCCACATGGCTTATTAATTGTTTGGACTCCCCATCAGCACGTGATCGGATCCAACCCGGGGAAACTATCGGAGGTTTCCGAGCAGTGATAGTTAAAGTGCTGATTTACCAGCCAGCAGTGCATATCTGGGCATATTGGAACTTAATCCTAACGACAGATCAACTGCTAAATCCGTAGGACTCGGTGACGGACGGGACGCGAATCGCCATCCAACTCGTTGCAGTGTCTGGGTGAGATCTTGGAATCTGTCACACCCTCACGGGAAGGACGATAGATATTCGTCTCTCCATCCCCTCCATAACGACATGTTAATGATCAAAACTTGCCTACGTGAAATGTAGCCATTGTTCAGGTGATGTTTTATGTGGTTGCGGGGCAAGGTAGCTGGATTTTCATCGAATTTGGATTCCTTGGGTCGTAACATGTACGCCTGTTGTCCTTGGAGGTAGATGCTAGTCAAAGCGAACTGCGGGAAGCTGGGTGTCTGCGCCCATGGGACAACTGTATCTAAAGTTTGGTAGGAATCCCTGCCACTTGCGGCCAAAGCTAGTTTTCGTTTCTAGCAACTAAATGATAGGTTAGACTGTAGCAGAAGGCCCGCATAAATGAAGTGGCAACTACCAATACAGTATCTTTGGAATTACATAAGACGTTGACCTGGGAATTCTTCGGAAATCGTTTGTCCCGTCTTCACGTAAACCAGTATGCATCACATTAATAATGGTTTCACTAGGATCTTCACTCAGAATTTTTCTGTTGAACAAAAGAGTGGCCCTTTTTGCCAGCTCCTTTCCTCCGCTTCGGCGTTGAAGGCATTTTCCTGTGATGGAGGCCCACGCGAGGCAGTTTCCTCTCGCAACAACAATATTTTCTTTGTTTGTGTTAGGGGTATATTAGCCTATATTAGGCTACTTAGTGACTTCGTTGCGGATGCTTCTCTTGCGGAGATACCTCTGCGGATTCAAGAATGTGTGTGGTACCCCCGCGACACCACGTTGAAAGAACACCAGATAGCTCTATGTTGTGTATTATTGCGCTCATTTACTGTCAAACGAATTATCTTGTTTGTATAGTATATTAATATTTCTACTGTTTTAATCACAGATTGTTCCATATATCTAAATTAGTATGGATAGACACACACGGTGACACAAATAGTTGGGACGACACCGTGTGATTCAATCATGGCGGCAATGGTCGACCGAGTGTTCCACCGGCCCTAGGTCTTTGTATTTCTCGGAGAGACGTCATACTGGATCTGGAACCCCGAGATCCGCAGATAACCAGCAATCCCGATCATCGTGCACTTGCGGTGCTATGGGCGGAAACGTCCTAGCGGACCAGTGCGTGCCTTCAAGCATTTTGGGGGTAAATGTGGGTGTTTAATGTAGGCCTATCTCGACACTGTAACCGTTATCTAAGACCGTTCTAGATTTCGCTTTGAGTTCGCGCGAGTGGTTTCCCAGGGCCTAAGATATAGATGGTCTCGATTTCGTTGCCATTTCGTATGATATTTATCACACGAATTTAGTACGGTCTCATTTGGAACTCACTCTAGCATGTTCCAAATGAGATCATCGTTCTAAACTCGTTTGCTAAATTTGATACGAAATGGAACGCGTTTGCGATTCTATCTATCACAAGTTATTATTTCGACTTTTCACGCGAACGCTTGTCATTTTTAGCTCGCCTGTTCTAAGGACGGGAGAGCGTATGCCATCATCTTCGTCGTTCGCGTCGTTGGCAGTTTTTGGTTAACTTCTCTATTTAATTCTGCTACCGCTAAGCTAGTAGGGTTGTGCTAACCAGACTTCATACAGGGCTGCATTACTCCATTCATATTAATACTACAATGTATTTGAGATTTTATCCCGCTCGTCCCAAAATTGTCAGGTCAGGAACTTTGTTATTTCTGGTCGAGTTTCGTGTTTATCTAATGGCCCTTCTCAGTTTGAGCTATGCCCCGCCCAGCTCTAGCTAAGCTCCATCCACACATCGCTTGTGTTGGGATCGATCGATCCCTGAACTTCTTGACTGTCAATTTCCAGAAAAATATACGGGGAAACCTGTTGAATATTTTGAAACTAATTTGACTGGGTGCTGTTGCTGCTTATGGCAACAGCAGCGACCAGTCAAATGAGTTTCAAACTATTCAACAGCATGTTTCTTAAATAGCAAAAACATACAATTCGTGCAACGTGTCGTACTATTAAGCGTTAAAGACGGGCTTAATCGAATCATTCATGACGTCATGAATCTGACGCCAGCATACACGTCGCGCAGTTGATTATGACGTCATATGATTGGGTGAGGAAATGGATTCATGAATTGACTTAGCCCATACAGGTTAACCTTTCTGTATAGCTCAACTGCAGGTACACTATCAAGGTCATAGCAACCAAACTTCATCTACAATTTTATTACTGCATTTCTATTAGTAGTAGGCTACAAGGCATTTATACTATGCCCGCCTATATTTTTAGCACAGAGACTTTGTTATTTCTGGTTTAGTTTAGAGATTACCCTGACTTAGTCCATACATGTTAACTTTTCTCTTTAGCTAAACTATCAGGCTTATGGCAACCAGACTTCATCTATAGCCTTACTACTGCATATCTGTCAATACTGCATTACACGGGTTCTGGCTCTGTGCGAGCAATTTCTTGTATATTATTTTGCAGAAAATGGTAATACACTTTAGTTAGCCTTCTGTCAACAACAACCTTCAAGCTTCATCTGTACAAAGATAAAAAACCCACCAAAACATGCGCCCTGCATGTCACTGTAACGCCTCGCTACTGCGTGTTTTTAACATTGCGCAACAAAATATAGTGACCAATGTAAGAATGTTTATTGTTTCAGAATTAAAGTCATTTATGATTGATGGATACAGTTTCCGTGAGTTTTATTGAAATTTAAATTCCTAATTCATGACTACTAGTACATTCATGATCGTTTGTCAATAATAAGACAGTAGTATACGCGAATGATGCTATGCAAAGTGGATGACGAGTAGGGAGACTGGGGCACAGTGTGACATGGGGCGCAATGTGACGTTGACCTTTACTGACCCTATCATTAACTAATCGGAACGATTGTTACAACACAGGGTAGTAATATACTATAGCGTTCGCCAAGTTGTTTCAAGCTTGTTTGAAGAGGCCATCGGAAACTTTTATCATGAAAAATATGTTTTAGATGATATAAGTAACTTTTTGTATTCCTGATTATAAGATTTTTTACGCCTGTGGGTGTTTCTGCAATATCAATTCCATATGCTGTTGAAAACTATAGGAACTACTTAGTGTCATGCTATTAAACGCACCCTCATGTCTAAAACCGTTTCGTCACAACAGCTATTTTTCTTGAACATGTGTGCTAGGGGCGCACTCTGATGCGATAATATATGACATGCCACATTATGCCAGGGTAGAAATAATTATTATATTGCAAAATATAATGAAGCACAAATGGCTAATAACATATTTAATTAACTAACTGGCTTATCAATAATTCAGGCGATATGATGACCATTTTTGTAGATGTTGTTGGACAGGGTTATCAGCCTGTGTACCGTGCTTCAGGTAGTCATGTCGGTAGTCATGTCCAAACACTGAGATTGCCACAAAATGGGCATTGACATGTCACGAGGCTACGACACAACTAAGAGCTCAAAGATCCTAGATGTACTACGCCAGGCCAGTTGAAATGAAGATGAGCTACCACTAGTGAGACTACTACTTGCAGACATCAAGCTGAGAGCACGAGTCAAGTCAGTGAAGTCTGTAGTTTGAGACATCAATCGATTACACATGGAGATAGTCCATCCTCTGTGATTTTCACCTCTTACTTTGCTGCTGCATTGCCACCTGTGCGGGAAAGTTCCACAAGACCTCAAGCAATCAGGACTCGTTACACTCAAGGCAAGAATGGACCTGATGAAACTAAGGATTTCGGCTGAGGACAAGACGCAGTGGGCAAAAGCGAAAAAGGCCTGATTACAGCTGTAGGATGTTTCTACTACTACTACTACTACTACTACTACTACTACTACTACTACTACTACTACTACTACTACTACTACTACTACTACTACTACTACTACTACTACTACTACTACTACTACTACTACTACATCCACAGAATATAATACATACCGCGCTTCATGTCTTGTTCCATTGAACAGAGTTGTATTTAAAGATGACGAGTTTTTACCCTCCTTTATGGACCGACCCCATTTCCAGTATACCTATTGTTGTGCCAGCTGCTAGTACCATTAAACACACAATCATTACAAATTTACCATATATACAAATCTTCCAACTACAACTACCAGACCAGTTATTCCAACTATGCAAGCCGGTACTTCAACTCCGACAACGTCATGTAGCAATACTGTCGCTGCAATCCTATCAACAGAGAGTGACAACCTAGTTGGTGCAGCCCTGCCAACTACAAGTGAGAGTACATTCAGCACTTCGAACTGCAACATAATAAAGACTGTAATGCATTGGCAGTCACTATCGCAAAATGGTGGCGATCACTGTTCACCATTAACCTGATATTGCAAAGCAGATAATTGTGATTCAGATAAGGACATGTGACAGGATCTGAATGATATGGAATCTATAAACCATAATCTATTTGTGCAATACAACATTTGAGATTAGCATTCCTTTAATACACCAGATTTCATACTATCTGATCGTATATCCATGGCTACATCTGAACAAAACCCCGCCCACACCGGTAACTAATGTGACCTAACCCTAACTAAGCATACATAATCCAAAACACATCACACCATTTCACCCAGAAAGTATTCGGTCATACCCTAACCCATAAGTAAGAAAGCACCTAGAGGTAGGAACAGGTGGTATGCTGTATTCTAGTTGGTACAACTGGAAAACAAAAACTGGATTAAGAACAACGACAAGAGGAGGGTGCAAGACAACAAAAAACCCAAATGAACCAAACAAACAGCAGAAGAATATGGGAAAGAAAAGGGAAAAGAAAGGATAAAGTTTAAATTTAGATGTTACAGCTCACATGGTCACAAAAGATTATGTGTGCCTGGTGTGCTGTGAAACATTCTAGTGGGGGAACAGTACGGTTAGATTGCGAGGATTGGGCACATGAACCGTGTATATCTAGAGAAATACTATAATATGTGTGTATGTTATAAATATGATTCCGAATACGTTTGATTATGTTAAATCTTAAAACATTTTAATTTCCTAATTCAATTGTTTGTGTTTTGGCTTTTTATTTTGTGACTTTTTTTTAATGCTTTCCTTAAATTCGCTACCATTAGACCGGAGCACTATGTGAGACATACCATTCAAACACGAATCTAGCTATGTGATTTTAGTGTAAGGGGAAAATATGATATCTTCTGTGTAATTATATAACGTACGTATATGTCCAAGGCATGTGTATATGTGGTGGGATCTGGGTTGTTTGCCTAGATAGGAGTCCTTGTGATTTTATTGCGCCTTGCTGGGTTTTTTTGCGGCTACGGCTTCCAGGTTTGGCAGCATTAAGACATGGTAACATCTAGTATATGATCATGTAGGGTTTATGAATTGTTTAAGAATAAGTCTTTATTTAAAAAAAAGAAGTTTATTTTGCTATATTGTTTTTTTATGGGTTTTTTTCATAACTGTAACTGTAAACTGTACTGTGCTGATTATTCGTAATGGCATAAAAAACAAAAAAGTATGTTCGTATTGTACGCCGCGGAGGCACAAAATGAACTGATAATCTGTAGTAGGATTAAAGACATTTGAGACACAAATTTTTTAGTCACAGTTCCCCGGTCTCCCCTAAGTCAGTCAGGCACGCAGCAGCGTGCGGGTTTCAAACTACGCCATAAACGCACTGGTGTATTAAAGCAGTGGGAGATAAATACTGTAAAACGGTTGAATTAATGTTATTATAAGCTTGGTTTGGGGATAAAATAATATCATTAAATAACTTATATGTGACCAAGGTTACATTATAATGATTCTTGATATGTTATGAAATTAGTTTGAGGCTAGACGCGTGCTCCAATGGCACGCACGACCAATTGTCGTGTTATAGTTGCAGTTTTCTTCTGACAGAGTAGGCCCCTATAAACAATTTGATCTACCTCAGCCAGAAATTTAAATGTTTGATGAAAGATTTGATATGATGACGTAACATAGCTGCTGCAACATTGATTTGGCCCACGAAGCGTAGCAGGGAGCTCACAAGGTCGGTGTAACCACGTAGATATTTGAAATGGATAGAGTATTTGACATGCTTTCTGACTGAGTTACCAATATTACACATGGTGGAAGCATGTGTCTTTCTGTCAACATCACCATCGTTCGATGTTAATATTGCTCACAATAGCAACAGCTTTAGTAGTAGTAGTAGTAGTAGTAGTAGTAGTAGTAGTAGTAGTAGTAGTAGTAGTAGTAGTAGTAGTAGTAGTAGTAGTAGTAGTAGTAGTAGTAGTAGTAGTAGTAGTAGTAGTAGTAGTAGTAGTAGTAGTAGTAGTAGTAGTAGTAGTAGTGGTGGTGGTGTTTGTAGAAATAGAGGCTGCGGCAGCAACAGCAGCAAGCACCGGCAATACGCCAACTGATAAACAATAGATGATCCCTTGGCGAGCATAACTCGTTATCCAGTCGAATTAATAAGTGAAGATCTTGAATGCGCTCTTGAACACATTGCAACGATAATCGTTTTTCGACATACGGCCGGATGAGTGTATTGAGTTAGAACTGTTAAAAGGTAGTCCACGTTCGTTTGTTTGTTACGAAATTTCGTTATAGACGCGTTCTTCGCGCCGCAACAATAGGATAAATACCGTACGTTAATTATATTTGTATATTATAAAAAAATAATTTTTCTCACGGGGAAAAGTTAATGATTCATCGCACGTGAACGTCATTTGAACAGGTGCCCATGTGTTAGTGTGGGCGTGTGCGTATGTGTGGATATATCGCGAATATGTAACAACTCTTTACCTGGGAGATAGCTATTGGATTGATATTCGGCGTTGACTGGAAGAATATATCTTCGCGGTGAGTATATATTAAACGATGAGATTTGATAATTCATTGACCCTTTCAATACTGAAATCACAGTATCGTAAATTTAAAAAGAGCATACTGGTAGACAATTGAATATTTTGAAATAAATAGAACTGGAAGCTGTTGCTGCCTTAGGTGGCAACAGTTTTCATATGAATTTGTTTCAAATTATTGAAAAAGCAATTTCTTATATTTAAGGGATTTGTTATAGTAGGTAGTGTGTTGAAATGATCATGCATGCTTTTCATTCCGAATCACTGCAACCGACGGTCCCTTGAGCAGTAGATATTGAATTTTCTGATTTAGATAACATTATGCGTCGAATTCTTTTCAAAATAGATCCTAATTTAAAAGATTTACCGTAAATGGGTTACAAGTAGTTCGCTAATGGCACAGTGACTATGACGTAGCCTATAGATTGTATTTTCAAGTGAATCTCGCCATGTACTCAATTTGATTACAGCCATTAATTACATATTAAGTATGAAAGTAATTTTTCTAATGACATTATTGAGGTCGCTCTGACCTTTCTCGCGAGACAGATTAATGGCCGGTTCCATTGCCACCGGTATGGCGCTCATACAATTAAATAAAGCATTATATACAATATTGGCCTTTTTTCGAAATATGCTTTAAAATGTCGTTGTCTTAATGCATTCGTAAATTTAATGTAGCTATACAGTATAGCTCATAATTAAGCAAAAATGTTTCAAAACCAGAAACATGTTACTTCGTAATAAATATTCTATTGAATATTTTGACATATTTGGATTAGAAGCCTTCCTATTCAATTATGTTCGATATATTAAACAACCCGTTTCATTTTGTATTGGAAACATGATACGTTATTTCTGAGCGGTACTGTATAAATGTATTAGGCCTATCCCACTAAATGGCCACTAATCTCATCTCCACTCATGTATTGCACTGATGGATTATGGTATAAACCTGTTCATAAAACCTGCATATCATTCATATTCTGCTGCATTCATTTATCCTTATTGCAATTATTTACTTTATAACATCACCTTAACAATTTAACCCTCGAATTTGTTCAACAATTTTCATAGGAAATGTCTATTTGCATACCAGAAGACTATTTTTGAAAATTTACCACAGAAAGACTGGCTCGGTTATTAAGCCAGTCATTTCAGTGGCTAATCTTTAAAAATAGTCTTCTCGTGGTCTGCAAATGGACATTTCTCAATACCACTGTAGAAGCCGTTTTGGCTGATATGAATGTTAAAGGGTTAACGTTGAACCGTGGTCTTCGCAATGTTGTCTCCTCAAGCGATAGTGTGGGATGTTATGAATGTGCAATCCTATTTATATTAATACGTAACTAGATTGATCGGTCGATGACGCCTCATCGCAACCACCCCCCCCCCCCACCCCCACACACACTCGCTGCCCCCCCCCCCAGCCCACACACACACACACTCACGCACGCACGCACGCACGCACGCACGCACGCACGTACGCACGTACGCACGCACCGTTTCAACCTCTTGACCCACCCAAATGTACTTAAATTCTACCCAATGGTTTGGGAGGAGATAGCCGAGGCGATTATAATATCCCCGACGTTTATTTTCAAAATGTGGTGATAATAATTAATAATTATTGAGTAGATTATTTCGAAGCTGTTGGTGCCTAAAACTACTACTACTACTACTACTACTACTACTACTACTACTACTACTACTACTACTACTACTACTACTACTACTACTGCTGCTGTTGCTGTTGCTGTTGCTGTTGCTGCTACTGCTACTGCTGCTGCTGCTACTACTACTACTACTACTACTACTACTACTACTACTACTACTACTACTACTACTACTACTACTACTACTACCACCACTACTACTACTACTACTACTACTACTACTACTACTACTACTACTACTACTACTACTACAGCAACAACGTCCAGTCAAATTGGTATTAAAATACTGACCAACTTATTTGTATGGTTGCTTTTAGACTACACTGCCAAACTCTAGATGGCGCCTATACGATTGACTCTATATATACCGAGGCAAACGTCTTAGGTATCTTATGATTGGTTGAAAAGTAAATAATGCCCGCCTTTATGGACTTGGGACATGTATCAGTAGATATGCGGTGCAATAGACCAAATTTGAATTGAAGAGGGGATTTGACTTTTTTGGGTGGGTATTGGGGGTGGGGTGTGCGTGCGTGCGCGTGTGCGTGCGTGCGCGCGTGTGTGCGTGCGTGCGTGCGTGCGTGCGTGCGTGCGTGCGTGCGTGCGTGTGTGTATGACGCCAGAATGGGTTTCCCAATGACTTATTTTTTTGTGCCCAGTATAGGTCATCTATACGTAGAGCAATGTGGTTATTTCATAAGCTATACATTGGCACTTACATTACATCACTCACTATCGCAAAATGGTCGTGATCACTGTTCACCATTAACCTGATATCGCAAAGCAGATAATTGTGATTCAGTTAAGGACATGTGACAGGATATGAATGATATAGAATCTATAAACCATAGTCTATTTGTATAATACAACATTTGATATGAGATTAGCATTCCTTTAATACACCAGATTTCATACTATCTGACCATATATCCATGGCTACATCTGAACAAAACCCCGCCCACACACGGTAACTAATGCGCAGCTAAGCATATATAATCCAAAACACATCACATTGGATTAGATGAAAAGACAGGAGGAAAGAAAATCCTGGAATATAGATTATTTACGCTTTGTATCACTGTTAGCGTAAGCTATGCATTGGCTGAGAAGCCATCAAGGTGAAGAGTAAATCCTGGATTATTGATTTTCTTTCCTGTATAGCTTAATTAGCTGTACTGTTTGCTTGATGCTACCATGGCACCAGACACGGCGTTCGGATCGCTCCACCAATCAGAATTCAAGCCTGGGTGCTATAAAGGCGGGACAATTTGTTATAATAGTGCTGAATCTAGCGTGAATGGAACTTGTTTAACATGGACTCAAACTATGCGCCAACCAAACAAATCAAACAAAAGATAACAGTGCTGGGTGCCATCATTTTCCTATGGTAATGGTGATCTTCCCCTTCCCTCTTTAAGCCTTAACATGACTGAGCAATGTTCCACGCGACCAGCTGCTGGATTTTCAAGCTGTAAGTTGGTGTACACTATGTACAGTATTTTCGGGTGTGGTTTTAGCAATGCAATTATATAATTAGGTACTTGCATTGTCATATAGCTGGATAAGCGTTATATGTGGGAGGGGGCTGGGGGAGAGAGAGAGAGAGAGAGAGAGAGAGAGAGAGAGAGAGAGAGGGAGAGAGAGAGAGAGAGAGAGGAGGGGGTGGGGTGGGTAGGAATGGATGGAGAGAGAGAGAAAGAGAGGGTGGGGGTAGGAATGGACGGAGAGAGAGAGAAAGAGAGAGAGAGAGAGAGAGAGAGAGAGAGAGAGAGAGAGAGGGGGGGGGGGGGAAGGGGGAGAGAGATTTGTCCACTAATTGAACACCCGTTGTTACCATTTCATCTTTTGCCTTCTTTGAGAGAGCCCATTGTCACGGAACAAAGGGACCATTCAATATCGTACCCTAACTCCACAAAATTGAGTTACATATAACCTACGGGAATACCCTCCTTTTCAAACCTCACATCATATTTAGTGACACCAAAATTAGGTCATTGGGAAATCCCGCCTTAGCGGAGGCGGGCGGCAGCGGCAAAATCAATTAAGACAATAGGAATACCATCCTTTTTCTCTTTATGTCATATATTGGGCACTAAAAAGATGTCAATGAGAAAACCCTCTGATGTTATAGGACTATATAGGAATACCTAAAATATGTCTTTGGGGCCCCACTCCCCAACCACCACCAGACCGTTCACCGATCGATCGATCCAAAAACGATCGAGGTGTGGGTGGAGCTTAGCTAGAGATGGACGGGGAATAGCTAAAAATGGATAGGTCCATTGTACTAAGAACCCGTCATCTTTTAGCCTACATATTCCAACATGCAAGTGTACCTTTGATCAGGCCGAACTTAGGATTTAGGACACAGGGGGACCAGTGCAACGCATCTGGAATACGTACATGCGGCGCACAGAGTTGTTAAGTTTCGGTGGCCAAATGCATAGATCCATGCACGCCAAACCGGAGTGGGATGAGGGGGAGGGGTGGGATGGGGTGTGTGGATGGGGTGTGTGGATAGGGACACCCCACACCGAAAACCGTTGTAAAATCAATGATCTGTGGAACTCCATGCATTCAGAGAGTCAATTTTGCATAAATTCACACATCAATTTAAGAGAATTGGAATTTGAGAGCAATGTTAATTGGATTTGCGTATTGCATTCAAGCAACTCGGATGTCCTCCCGATCATCTTGGTAAAACGCTGACAATAGATGATCCGTTGAGGTAACCCTGACAGAAACCTTGAGTGCTGAAGACGGAGGTTCCAGGCCGCACGGCGCACTCTAATAAACCATGGCTCCACGCACTTAACGCTTATGATCATGTCGATAGTCACTTACAGGACTGGCGGTATGATCAGCGAACGAAAGGAAGGAGGATGATCCGTTTCTAGCTGTGCCCGCCCATTTCTAACTAAGCTCGACCCACGCATTATGCGTGTTGGGATCGATTTATATCCATAGAACCTTGAATTATCAGAATCCCACTTTCTAGGTAATTATACAGGTAAGTTGTTGAATATTTTGAAACTAATTTGACTGGGTACTGTTGCTACGGCAGCAACAGCGCGCAGCCAATTAGTTTCAAAATATTCAACAAAATTGTTATTAAATAGTAAATCCTCCTAAGAAAGACCTACGTCTGATGTAATTCATTGTGACGTCATATATTTAAGTTACAGATCGAATCCATCCATTCGGTCATAGCTCTGATTGAATGCGCTTGCTTTATCCCGTAGACTAAACGCCCACCCGCCCATTCGTCCTTTCATAAATCCGTCCCTAAATCCACCTACCCATCTCACAGTCTGGGTGGCGTTTAGATTTTTCGAGTTACGTCATGTAAACATGATTGGCGAGTAACATGAATGTATTTTCTGAGATTACGGTATATTTCTATCACACTACCAGCACGATTCCCAGCACAGAGTCTATATTGTACGGTAATGGCACTTCTGCTACAATCTGATAAACTCTAATGGGATTCTTTAATACCCTGATCTGGGTTAAGTGTATGCCTCGGATTGTGACGCCACGTGAAACTAGGCACTCGACCTCCAGACATACAATCTAAAAATAGAGGCGTGGCTTCCTCGAGAACCTCGCAAGATACGAATTCTAGACATAATGACATGTATTCCGATTTAACCCTTTAATGACTAAATTTCGTCAAGAAAATAAATAAATAATTGCTTTTTTAATGTTCATTTATAGGCCAAGAGAATAGTATTTTTGACAATTTTCAACTGGAATGACTGGCGCGATTATCGAGCCAGTCATTCCAGTGATAAATGTTCAAAAATAGAATTCTCTTGGCCTGTAAATGGACATTCTTCAAGACAACTACATAGGTTGGGCGGCCTGTTCATGAAAGGGTTAACACTCGCAGACAGAAACAAGCATTCTTTATGATGCAACGAACCTTGATAGCACGACTTACTGAGCGGGTATTGAACCAATATTATATTGGGCCGTATTGGCCCAGTATTGGCCCCGAACGACAGTACCGACCCAGTAAATCGTATTATCAGGGAATATTTTGTGGAATATTTTAAACTAATTTGGCTAGGAGCTCTGGATGACTATGGCACCAACAGGTTCCGGTCACAATACGTTTCAAAATATTTAACAACCTTACTGTGTAGTGTAATAAAACTGGGATACCAAGTGCTTTCAGCAAATAAAACTATCATTCATTTTAAGGATGTTTTCACTTATAAGGTTGAAAACGAATAGTAATCGTAAATTAATATGGGCCTATATGTTTTGCGATATTTGGAGTCCGATTCACATGGTACAACAAGTAGCATGTGTAGCGCGGATCGGCCGGACAGGTACGGACTGTCCCAGCTCAGCTGGGTACGGAACGACCGCTCCGGGTACGTTCCAAGCACGCCCCCCCCCCCCCCCCCCCCTGGGTAGGATAGTACGCGTGTATAGAGCAATATGAGAGTGCACGTAATTTCTTTTAAATTACTCCATCATCGTGTATCAGGACCGGAATGAGACGAGGAATCCAAAACTATTTACCTTTTTAAAATCGGATCAGAAATGGCCGGGTTATCCTAAATTAGCTCATTGAAATTATTTCCAAAATATTACCGGGACGTCGTAATCGCGTGTATGTACTAAATGAATGGGGAGAATGTCTATCACATGATAGCGTCCTCACCCTTCCTAGCTGCACACTGATTGGCTACAGATCGCCCGCTGATTAGCTAGGCGTCCTGCCTCTGACGTCACGAGTAGTATAAAAGGAGCGAAAAACCAAGAATCGAGACCACACTTCGGCGAGAGAGAACAAGTGTTAGGTTGTGTGGCCAGAGCAGTGCTAGACGTGGGCAACTGGTTACTGACTGTGATACCCTACACCGCAGCAGTGCCTCTCGGAATTCAGTTCTCATTTTCTGGTCAGCAATCGAGCATCCGCATCTAAGTTTTTGTACGCCCTCAAACGGCCATCCGGGGGCAACTAATTGAATAGAAGACTCCCTCACTACCAACACCTAGAGGAGCCTTCCGGCAGATGGTCCTCGCGGCCCATAGGTAATCTCTTCAGTATGTAGAATGAGTGGTGAATCTTGGTGGACAACTCCTCAGATCTTCCGAACCACACTGAAAGGTGGTATTCAAACTTCCGCGCATAATGGCGTGTGTTAATTAACTTTTAGGCCGCAGTCTGGTGGGACTCTGCTTGGTATGCCACAAGAGATATGCGATGTATCATGTATGGTGTACCCAGGAATGTACATGCATTGTTTAATTATAAATTTCAACTGTAGCCCTTCATGTTACGGGCAACTTTCAAACTTCCGTTACCTGACGGATACTTTCTAACATTGTGCTTAATTATTGTATTAGCTATTATGACTATCTAGTGGACATCCGACTACAGTCATTCTTCTTCACCGTCTTTGAGAGTGAGCCACATCAACTGTTCACCTGCTGAGATTTCCCAGCAGCTTCAGAGTCGTGCCATCTCACGTCCCTCATCTGTGATTCAGCAACTACAGTGATTTATGAACTTTTTTTGTACCAATGACTAATGGGTACTCATTTAGCTATTGCATTTAATTATTTCTTTACAGGTACTGATGACTAATAGGTACTTCCCCGGTCGTCTGAGACCGCATTTTATAATTTGTATTTTAAACATAAATATTATCCTTGTTTATGTGCTTATGACTAACGAGCACCGCAAGGTCCTATGACCTGATTTACTGTCAATTCTGTGATAGTTAGTCATGTATATGGCAAGCAGCCATCCTAGTTACTTGTTTTGTTTATTTTATATAAAACTTTAGGACCGCAGTACGCTAAGCTATACTATACAGCAACAATAAATCTGCATCACTGTTCCCCCAGCATTAATTTTACACTGAGGTCACTGTTCATGTTTGCATTACGTGAACCTGACATGTGATCGACTAAACCTGACTATTCTAGCTCGATAGGATAGGTATAAAGTAGTTAGGGACAATCGCTCTGTAGGAGACATTTGTGTAAGCCTCTTTTCCAGATGTAGCAGATATGTAACACCGCGCACTGGCTAGATTGTGTAAAATTGGCCAAATACCTTAGGGCCTCTTATTATAATGAGTGATTGTCTCTTTCTATGCTCCTCCAGCCGCAAGGCTTATAAATTGTCTCGAACTCCCATCGACACATTGGCATGATCCGACTTGGGAAACTATCGAGGTTTTCAAGTGGTGAAGACCAAAGTGTCGATTTTGCATACACCTCCTCTGTATTTTCGGATACTAGTTAGCATAGATAACCCCGCCAAAGTAGGAAGCACTGCGAAAAGATATTATTTCAAACCAGCCAGCAGTGCATCTCTGGGCATTCTGAAACAACCCTAATGACGGGCAAACGTTAGTCCCTGGGGCCGGATCTACACACCGGTGACGGATGGGATGCAGATCTCCATCTAACTCCATACAGTGACTGAGTGCGGGCTTGGAACCCACCACGCTCTCACGGGAAGGTCACTAGAGATGGATATCTGCCTCTTACTCCCCGCCATAAAACTTTTATGCACTTTTCAAATTGCTTATGTAAATGGTGACTTGTCCTAGTGGTGTTGTATGTGGTTGCGGTGTGATATGTAACCAGATTGTTATGTGATTCTGAAGCTGTCACTCCGTAACATGGCCGCATGCTGCCTTTCTGAGGGAGATGCTCTGTAGGGTGACCTTCGGGAAACCGAGCATCTTCGCCAGTTATGCTCATATGTCAAAAGATAGGTAGAAATCCCTGCCACTTGCGGCCAAAGTTTGGAAGTAAAGCTAACAACTGAATGGTAGGTTAGAATTTAGCAGAAGGACTGCATAAATAAAACGACAACTACCAATGTAATATCTTGGCCCTACATAAGATGACAGCATTTGAATTCTTCGGAAATCATCCGCCCCATCTTCACGTGATACAGCGTGCATCACATTAATTATAATTTCACTAGGTTGACTCACAGTACACTTAGCTTATGTTTGGTCAAGTGAGTGGCCCTTTTTGCCAGCTCTCTTCCTCCGCTTAGACAATAATAATATTTTTGTTAGGGGTATAATGGTTTATATTAAACTACATAAGTAGCCTCGTTAGGACGCTCCCTTGCAGGCATAAATCACGCATATATATATACGGATCGGTGAGGTACCTCTGACGAATTCACACAAACAAGACACCAACTTAGTTCTATGTACTGTATATTTTCTCTCATGTACTAGCAAATGAGTACCGTAGCTAACCAGCCCTCCCGCGCATCTTGTGCAATAGAGTGGATCAGCAGAACAGACCAGCGCACACACCCGTGAGCGACACATACAACAGGTTGGCTCACGTGTAGCCCTCTACACACATACAACATGTTGTATGCAACAAAAAGTTGGCTAAAAAAACAGAACAGTGTCCTGTTTTCATCCATTTTTTCATCCAACCATTTCATCTAACAATTCGCATACAACAATTTGGCGCATCTGTATCGTTTTTTTATCCAAATTTTTCGTATACAAATTTGTATCTAACTCGTTGGCTCTTGTGTACTGTCGGAACCAACTTGTTGAATGCAACTTGGTGAACCGTGTGCATGGAGCTTAAGCATCTGTTATCGTCTAGAAATATGTGTTGAATGTTGTAATTCGGCTTTAGATAAGGTTACAGGATGACATCATCTGTGCATGTGTCCATGTTTGTTCAAGTGCATATATGCATAACTGTGCACACGTTGGAAAGCCATGAGATGTGGATCTCCCAACTCTACCTGGCCCCACCGCCACCCCACCATCGCTTCGGCCCACTCCACCCCTCCCGCCTTCTAAACAGATATGCAATGAATTAACAAAATGCATAGACATTATGTATCATTACATGGACAATAACGTGTTGCCTTACTTTATATTAGTGCTTGAAATCTGTATGTATGACCACTGCCCACGACCTGGGTGTGTTGTCCACCCATCCATGTCCACCCATCCGAGCCACCATATAACATCCACTACGATGAATTTGGATCGAGACTATTTTCAGGCAATATTATTTATGAATTATAAGATGTTGTAATAGCCGATTGCGTCCACCCATTCTTATATTTAACCCCTCTTGTGTCAATTTACCCTTTTAATGTTCAAACTGACCAAAAACAACTTTGCAGTAATCTTCAGACATGGCTATTTGAAAGGCCTAGATAAGAGTATTTTTTAATATTTAGCACTAGAATGACTGGTTCCTTAACTGAACCAGTCATTTTAGTGTTAAATTTTCAAAAAGTATTCTTCTCTCGGCCTGCAGATAGACACCTGCTAAGTAAAAACTTTAATTTCTTTACTATTACTCCTTTAATGGTCAAGCGGCAGAAAAAAATTCAGTGGTAATTTTACAAAGAATACCGTAAAATAAAAATGGCTTGAAAAATATTGATCATGAAAATGTTTAATTGATATATCAAGTAGTATTGTGAGCTTTTTGAGGCGCTGTTGACAAAGGAGTGATTAAGGAGTAGGCTGTATTTATTTAGCATCTAGATTATATACAGCACTTTATTTTACATGATGTACTGCTGACGCTATCTGCGTTAATTATTGATACAGTTGGATTGCGTGAAGGAAAAGTCAGGTGCCATCGGTGTCAGCTCCAGTACATTCACATCTAATGTAATTTTCTGTTTGCATGGCATATGGATAATGCATAAACAGCATAATGAAAGGATTTTGTAAGTACTTCAATAAAAAGCGAATGTCTGGGAATTGACCTCAATCCTCTGTTGTTTGAGCATACAATGACTCTCCATGCATTAAGGGTTAACACATTTTATACTAAAGAGCCAAGACCGAAATATCACAATTTCCAAACGGCTCACATGCAATTATTGTCCACTTGCATAGCCGAACAAAACGCGATGACCACTGGAAAAATGTACCTATCAAATTTCTGTGAAGAAGGTTTGGCCAAGTTTTACTAAAATTGTCCCAGTGGTTAATAAGTTGTCTTTTTATGATTTTCTCAGAAATTTACATAAAATATCAGAGGTGCACCAAAAAAGCTAAATTTTGATTGATTCATGGCGGACATGTTGTGTTGACATATCTCCATGGAACAAATTCTAATGGCTTTTAGTCCCTAATTATAATCTCCCAAATTTTGTCACAACCCGTCCAGCAGTTCTGGAGAAGTCGTTTTCGCAAAAAACCTGGTCAACCAAGATGGCCGCTGAACCACTTGGCTGATCAAGTTCCGTTGAAAAACTTGCTTCAGATCTTACTCGAACTGATATTTCATGAGTTTGAAATCAATCCCCGAAAACGGTTTATAAAAATCGGCCAAAATCTAAGATGGTCGCCAATTTGGCCGATCGGCTTTGTTTGAACAAACATGGATCTCTATGTCTAAGAATTCTCTAAGAATGCTTCTTACTAAATATACTTAAAATCGGTCCAGTGGTTCTCGAGAAGACATTTTAAATTTCCCATTGCTTTAGTGTGGGAGCTTTTGGCGGGAAAACGATCCAAGATGGCCGTCAAACCGTTTATCCGACAATTTCGAAAGTGGTAAATTTGAAATCAGCACAAAAAACTACATAAAACAAATTTCGGCTTGAAAATCCATGAAATAAAAAGATCCAAAAATGGTAGCAAAATGAGATACATTTGATTGGTCCAGTGCGGCAATATTTATTACCCATCTACTTCCCTTGAACAAGCATCAATGGTCCTTAGGCCCTAATGATAGCTCCCAAATTTGGGCCCAATTCATTCAGCGGTTCTGGGGAAGAAGTCATTTTCGCCGAAACTAAGCCATTCAGGACGGCGGCCAAATGATTTAACCAACCAAGTTCCAAAAGTTCAAACAAACTGTGTTCAGGTCTTGGGCCAGATCATAGTTCATGACTTTTGAATCGATCGCTGAAATGGTTTCGGAAAAGAAGATTTTTAAAGACGTTTCTAAAAATAGGCCAAAATCCAAGATGGCCACTGACCAAATTGGCCGATCAGGTTCCTTTGAACAGACTTGGATCCATATGTTCCAAGGATGATTCCTGCCACATATATTAGAAATCGGCCCCGTGGTTATCGAGACGACATTGTACATTTCCCATTGCTTTAGTATGGGAGCTTGTGGCGGGAACGTGATCCAATATGGCCACCAAATCGTTCATCCGACATTTACGAAAATGGTAAATTTGAAATCAGGATACCCCAAAACATATATAAAACCAATTTCGGCCTCAGAATCCATCAAATAAATAAGTTCAATATGGCCGCCAAACACGCTGCATTTTGATTGGATCACTGCGGCCATGTTCTTTGATGGATCCACTGACCTTGGATAAACTTTAATGACCCTTATTCCCTGATTATATCTGCCAAATTTTGGCCCGATCTGTTTATCGGTTCTGGAGAAGACGCCATTTTTGCAAAAACTATGTCATCCAAAATGACCACCGAACAATTTGGCCAATCAAGTTCCCTTGAACAAACTTGATTCAGCTCTTAACCTAGATCATATTTCATGAATTTTGCATCGATGCCCCAACAAAAGATCAGAGAAGAAGGATTGGCAGGTCGGCTTTCTTTGGACCCGTTTGGATCCCTATGCCCTAAGGATGCCTCATGACAAATATAGTTGAAATCGTCCCCGTGGTTCTTGAGAAGAAGTTGTTCATAAGATACGTCTTTCATATCACAGACTATAAAATACATTAATTATACTGCATGAGCGCATGCAGCTTGCCATGATGAAGTGGAGTGTTTGCACTTGATTATTTGAGTGCACTCGCATACATAAAAATACATTCTGGTGAAGAAATGACATGAGATTGATATTTGGCAGGATATGACAATGTCCTCGCTGGGAGCAGATTTTTTTTTAAATTGATAATAATGTGTGAACCAGCTCACTGGGTATTTTTGTTTACCACTAAATATTAGCACACTTTTAATTCGCTGTGGTAATGCGTTAACCGTAGTAAGTGCATTGTGGGGAGTTGGTTGGAGACTGAATGCCTTATCATTCATGACGTTACATTTCAACAATTAGGAGCCACATTACGGGCATAGTAGCATAATCATAGCTGGTCTTTTACTACAAGTCAAATATAAATATATCCTTTTGGGCTACACAGCAGTGATACGCTATAACCATGTTTTTTACTATATAATTCAATGAAACCTGTCTTAAGCGACCACCTCACGTTACACCATTACATGTGTGCTATAGACTTTCTTAGCCCTTTAACCCTTTAACCCTCGAATTTCTTCAAGAGAATTTCAATTTTCTCATAGAAAATGTCCATTTGCAGACCAAGAGAAGACTATTTAAAAAAATTTTAATTTGGCACTGCTGGCCATCCATTTGTCTAGGCATTGCGCCGGCGAACACCCACCACCAACCACCTACACCAACCACCACCACCACCACCATCATCATCAACACCAACACACCACCACCAGCTTCAACACCACCACCCACCACCTTCACCACCACTGCCACTAGCACCACCACCAGAACCACTACCACCAGTACCAACATTCACCACCAACCACTAAGCTCCAGAACCAGCACCACCAACACCACCACCACCGCCAACACTACCACCACCACCACCACCACCACCACCACCACCACCACCACCACCACCACCACTACCACCTACACCCAACACCATGCATTAACCCCACCCCACCACCAACAACAACAACCCACCCACCAACCCCTATCGAATTTCTATCTATTTGTCTAGACACTGTGGTTGGAATGTGTAAGAGCGTGGTGCATGAAAAATGGCATATAAGTTGGAGAGGGTATGTCAATGAGAGTTTAATAAAGGTCTCTCTCATATGCCTATGTTAGCATGAATGCATTATGAGCACCTAGTCAATGAGGACCTGACAACACAAATAATATAGCTGGCTATCCATTATCTGGACATTGTGGATGCAACCACCTAATACCAACACCCACCAACACCATCACCACCATCACCACCACCAACACCACCACCATCACCACCACCACCACCCCTCTACCACCACAGCACCACTACCACCCACCACCTTCACTACAACCACCACCAACATCCACCACCAACCACTAATCACCAACACCCACCACAAAGCATTAGCTCACCACCACCATCCACCACCACCCATCCAGAACCACCACCACCACCACCACCCACTACTTCCAGCAACCACTAACCCCACCACCACCAACATCAACAGCACCCACTCCGATTTGTATATTGAGAGATGTAGGGGATCCGGCTTGATATATAGCTACAATCATCAAATCAACACACACATAAAGAACCAATGTTTTATTTGTATCCATATTTTTACATTGAAGAAAATATCAGATATGATAAAACATATAGTTTCTGCAGCAGAAACAAATAGTCAATGTTCTGGATATCCATTTATTGATGGGTAGACCGATTCCTTATGGATCAGATCCATCACCGACAGAATCATCATCATTATCGTCAGCATCTAGATTGTTCCTTATGTACTTCTTGATCAGAAACTCTTTTTCGAAAAGCTGAGAAGACTGCTTCATCATATGCGTACCCCTCGGTGATAAAATCTTTAGTTTCCCGACGAATTATTTTAATGAGCATAGAGTTCTGTAATCTTCTCCACTGGAATATTATGTCTATACTCTTTGCAACAAAAGCATCAGCATATACAGAAATAGACACGTTGCCTACACGATTTGGGTTTGTGTTCACTTCACCATCTTCATCTTCTAAACCTGATTGTTCAGCGTCTAAGACCTGCTTAATATTTTGGAATATGGTGAATAGTTCCTGATTGTCTATGGCTTCTTTTCCATGTTCACCTTCATCTTCACTCTCAGACTCCACTGAGTCATCACTGGCTTGACTCTCTGACTCCATTGACTCATCATCTTCACTCTTCATATCTGTCATTTCTTCATCTTCGCTGTCTAGATTTCCGCCATCTTCATCATTATGGAATCGGATCTTATGCCACTTCAGGTCATATGACCTATCAAAAGTTGAATCAGATTCAAAACATTTACGTTTTGGAATATTGATTATAGGATAAATCTAGCACACACTCAAGTTACAAGCTTCTTCAAAGAAATCTTCTGACTGCCTAAGGCTACCTAACTACTCTACAGTTAAAATACACATCCAACCCCTTTGTGATGTTTAAACTGGGGTGAGAAAAGGGATTGAATTTGACCCGTTTTATAGGATTATATGTACTGCGGCCGCAAATCCACAGCATATGGCCACAAATCCACAACATGCAGCCCCAAATCCACAACATGCAGCCACAAATCCACAACATGCAGCCACAAATCCGCAATATGTGGCTGCATTACCCGTGTAGCGCTGTACTTCACTCTGATTTTTTTGGAAAATTAAATGACTGGGAGATGCCAGCCGCCCCCCCCCCCCCATCTCAGGATGGCCACAAATCCGCAATATGTGGCCGCATATCTGCAACAAGCAGCCGCAAATCCGCAAAATGCAGCCGCATACGGCCGCAAATCCACAATATGCAGCCGCATGCAGCTGCAAATCCACAACATGCGGCCGCAAATCCACAACATGGGGCCGCAAATCTGCAACAAGCGGTCGCATGAAGCGGCACATGTATGCATGCATTTTGGCATGCATGTGTGTCCGTGCATGTACATACACATGTTGCCGTGTGTATAAATATGCAGCCACCTGAATAAAATTGTGGCCGCAACATTTTTTGAAAATTTAATAAATAAATGACTGCCACTTTAAAGACATTTATTTCCTTAAATACGATAGATACATGATTATTATCTATATAATATTATACATACAACATCGAAAAGTTTACCTATATATTACCCGTGTAATGCGCTGATTTTAAAAAAATTAAAGGGCTGGGAACACATTTTGTTCATGCAGGTGGCCACTGGACTAGTGGGCGCTGTATGCTATTGTTCATAAGTGACTGCTGTGCGCTATTGTTTATGCAGCCACCACCCACCTAATTAATACATTAAACACTACAAGGGTGCTCGGGACATCATTATTTGTCAATGGTGATGGACATGCACGATGGTGGACATTGTTCTTTTACCACACCAATTCATTTCCATAACAATTTTGAAATTTTATTAATTTAATGACTGCCATCTGATTTTTTGAAAATTAAATGACTGAGTTTCAAAATATCTTTTTGATCACGAAGGGGGGTGGGTGGGGGTGGGGGTGTTAGCCACCACCGCCCACCTAATTAATACACTAAACACAGCAAGAACACATGCACGCATGTCAATACGTATTTAAAAACACATTAATCTATGCATTAGCACGTCATTTAAACAATAGCATCTAGCCGGACATTTAGAGCGATCACCTGCATGAACAATAGCAGCCATCCGCTCATTTAGAGCAATAGCGAATTGCACTTGATCTCGTGTACACATAAATCATTTTTTGACTGGACGGGGCCGGCTGGACGCTATTGTTCTCCAACAATTGCACTTGACCTCGTGACCTATACCCATCAATCATTTTTTACAGGAGAACAATAGCGTCCAGCGACCCCCTAGACTACTACTGTCCGACGGGCATACAGAATTCCAAATTTTCCAGGGGTAGGTCTCCCACCCCACCAACCCTGCCCACCCGACTTCTCCAAGGACCCACACACTCATAATCCAGCCTTGATTCGAGACCACCCAAAATATGGTCATAAATGGTTTCCTAATACACCAAATCAGCTGTCGTACAAAGCACACGATAGTGGTTCTTGACCACCATGTGGTGGTTCTTGACCACCTGTCTTAAAGTACCACCATATTGAGTCACAACTGACACCTGGTTTAGCAAGGTGGGGTGCCCCAGCAACGACGCATACTAACCTTCCCCTACGTCCCATGATCACTGGCCTATTTTCAAGTTGGTTTTATACAGTATTTACACATCATTCTGACAATACTTAGCTCCTGCGAATAAGACGTGGTGGAATCGACTATAGAGTGGGTGTAGTGCCCCGCTTTCTAATATAATGTTGAGCGAATAATCAGTGTGGCAGATCCCAAAATAACAATCCCCTGAAGAATAAGAGTAATATAAGATGTAGGTCTATGCGAGTAGCGTACAAAGTCAATAGCAATATATCTCGACCTTCGAACGATGAAATAATATTCATAATGGTGCCAATTTTGGAGATGCTAAGTTATGTTATATTCACTAATCACATCTCGCTTTCATTTTACCATTTGTCCTTTGAGCTCAAACTCAAAACAGTCTTAAACAGTCGGAATATGAAGTGTGTCAAGTTCAAGTTCAAGTTCACTTTATTACACTCAGGCCCATCAAGGGCATATGAGGGTAAAATGTACATAATGATTGTGGCGGTAGGATATTAGCAGTACAGTAAAATGCATGTATATAAAAACTTATAATTCAATGGTGGCAGCAGCAGCAGCAGCAGCAGTAGCAGCAGCAGCAGCAGCAGCAGCAGAAGCAGAAGCAGCAGCAGCAGCAGCAGCAGCAGCAGCAGCAGCAGCAGTAGTAGTAGTAGTAGTAGTAGTAGTAGTTTTACGCACCAACGGCTTCGAAATAATCTACTCAATAATTATTAATTATTATCACCACATTTTGAACCTTTGGCTCTTTTGAAAATACTAAAAATGTGCAGTTTTATGATAACAGGAGCATAGGGTTAATACAGCTTTTGTTTTGCCTGGTTTGAAACTTGCGATAAAGCACTGCGGACTGTATTTTGATCGCTCATCATCGTATTTTCTGCAGGTGTAAAGAAAATGATTTTCGTCGTCTATTTGCATCTCCTACACAATCGGTCATTTCTTTCAATATGTTCCCATCTGCCCGTTTCAAGTTTCAGTTTGTGATTTCGGGTCCAGAAGTGACACAAGGTATCAGCTTCCTTAAATGGTAGATTCGTAAGATAATTTTCAAACCCAAAGTATTCTTTAATTTCACTGGTATGCCGGACCGTGGGATAGCTTCTTGCATTTCGGAGTTATGGCCAAAATCGGTAGTTTGTGCTTAGTGCCACCGTGACCGAGAACTTTGACCCTCTGACATGAAATTCAAATTATCTTTATCCAGGTACAATCTAGGTAAAATATGAAGGGATGTGGCTAATTTAGCCTTCCACCTTCTGGAATTCATAAAATATGATGGAGATAATCAGGCAAGTAGGCAAGCAGGCAAGCAGACTGGCAGACAGGCAGGCAGTCAGGTATGTAGGCAGACAGACAAGTAGGCGGGTAGGCAGGCAGGCAGGCGGGCGGGCGGGCGGGCGGGTGGGCGGGTGGGCGGGCGGACGGACGGACGGAGGGAGGGAGGGAGAGAGAGAGAGAGAGAGAGAGAGAGAAAGACAGACAGACATACAGACAGGCAGGCAGGAAGGCAGGCAGGCAGGCAGGCAGGCAGGCAGACAGACAAACAGGCAGGCAGGCAGGCAGGCAGGCAGGCAGGCAGGCAGGCATGCAGGCAGGCAGGCAGCCAGGCAGGCAGACATCGGTCTTCGCTTATGGTATGGCGATTGTCTGTCGTCTGTGTGTTGTGAGTCCTCTCTCGTCTGTCGTTCGCCTTTCATCAACCGTTTTAAACGCTTTCTTCTCAAGAACCACTGGGCAGATTTTGAATAGAGTTTGTCAGGGAGCACCATTGGGTCATTGCAATCCAAGGTTGTTCAAACGATATTTGTCCATTTGGGTAAGGTCCAATCAAAATGTAGCATTCGCGGACATATTGAATTGTTTATTTGATGGAATATGATGGCGAAAAGGTGTGGCGCTGTGAAATTTTAAGCTTTCACTTTTGTGAGATGAATCTATTGGCGGTCATCCGGCAAAACCCCTATATGAAAGGAATGAAGGGACTAAGGGCCATTAAACTTTGTTCAACGGTAGTTGATAGATTTACAAAAAGCAAGGCAGTCGTGGTCCAATCAAAGTGTGGCTTTTGACGGCCGTATAGTAGTAGTTTATTTCCACAATAGACCATCGGTCCATGAGTGTACAGTAGTACAATTATTATTGACGGATAACTAGGAAAACATATGTATGTACAGACTCACACACACGTGCATGCACACGCACACACACACGGGCACGCGTGTGCAGGCACACGACACGCACACGCACTCACACGCACGCACACGCACGCACGCACACACACACACACGCACACACACACGCACCCCACAGCCACACACACACGCACCCCACACCCACACACGCACACGCGCGCACACGCACCCCGCAGGCACACACACACACGCACCCCACAGCCACACACGCACACGCGCACACACGCACACGCACACACGCACACGCACACGCACACACGCACACACGCACACAAGACACACACACATTCACTTACATAAATGCTTGCATATACACACACATACATTTATACATGTCTACGTAAATATATAATCATTGTAAATAATATATAATATACACCTGTGCAAAAGTTAAGCACCAGCAAAAACAATAGAACGTAGAAACATGATGGTACAACTAGGCTGCCATACTTTTTGTCCCCGCGTTAGCTGACATAAGTACGAAATGCACATGCATGCATGACTTCACGCCGCTTGATGTCCGTGCGTGGCGGGAAACAGCACACGTGTTCAGTTATGTAAAAGTCCAGTTTGAGGTGTAGAACATTACATACAGATTTAGGCGACAAGATTAGGAATTTTGTGTTCATGACCGTGGTTTATTTGTATAGAGAGAATTAGCTCTTGATTGTGAACCGCTATGGCAAGACGAAGGTTAAGTGATCGTGTGAAATGGCAAATCATAGGCATGCATACCACTGGTATGTCATGCAGAGAGATTGGCAGACAGCTGAACATTAACCATACTGTAGTCAGTCGTTTGATTGCAAAACATGGGCAAACTAACGAGGTGAAGGACAGGCCTAGATCTGGAAGACCGAAGAAGACTACTGCCCGTGATGATCGAGCCCTAGTACACCTTGTTAGGAGATCTCCATTCACCAACAGCAGAGTGCTCAGCCAGCAATGGGAAACGCGCAATAGAGTGTCAATGTCTACCGTCAAAAGGAGACTGTATGCTGCAGGTGGTGCAACGAAAGAAGACACTGGAACATGAGATCCTGGAGACGGGTACACTGGTCCGATGAAAGTCGGTTCCTGCTTCATGCCACAGATGGTCGAACTGGTGTATGGAGGTCCAGACGCACGGCATACGACCAACGTAACATCATGGAAGAAGTTCCATTTGGTGGAGGTTCCGTTATGATATGGGGGTGCATCTCATTTGATTGTAAGCTGGATCTGTTGACTGTACCTGGAACACTAAATGGACAAAGATATCAAGATTCCATACTGGATAGAGTTGTGGTCCCTCATTTTGTAAATCATGCACCTGGAACCCACCCTATATTCATGGATGACAACGCCCGACCACATCGTGCTAGAGCTGTGCATGAATACCTCCGCCAGAATGCCATCGAAACCCTACCATGGCCAGCAAGGAGCCCTGACATGAACCCTATTGAGCATATCTGGGACATTCTGGGAAACATGGTGAGAAGGAGGGATCCTCCTGTGCAGAACCTACAGGAATTAACAGACGCACTCCATCTTGAATGGCAACGAATACCACAATGACGTATCAGTCGGTTGATGACCAGCATGAGACGTCGTGTCCAGGCCGTCATCCAGGCACAAGGTGGATATACCCGGTATTAATAATGACAGTCTCAAACTCGTGCACAGATGTTAAACTTCGTTTTCAGAGACCATTAATGACAATCTAGCCACGTGTGTCAACTGTAGGGCAATAGTTGTCAGTTGTGTCAACGTAACCATATTCAGGCCTCGTTTTCAAGTTCAAACAAAAACATACAGTGTTTCCCCACCATCATAATCAGCATTCCTCTAGTTGCATTATTACCTCTTGCACTAAGATGGATGGGTACATAAATGTTTATGCTATTGCTTTCTTCATAGCACATGAATATACCCTCGCATGTGCGTAAAAATAGGGTGGTGCTTAACTTTTGCACAGGTGTATATAAACATCAATGTAAATATATAAATTACGCGACGTTTACAGGTTCATTTACATAAAGGTATAATTAATGCATTTGTGATTGGACATTAGAACGTATAATGACAATGTGGCAATAATAAACATAATCACTTTGACATCCGGTTAACAACTTACTAATGTGTGTGTTTGGATATTTCGAACTTGCATGAAATTGAAGTTACTGATATACATTAGCCATTAACCCTTAAATGACTAAATGTCTTCAAAAAATGTAAATGTCTACTTATTGAATGTCCATCTGCAGGTCAAGAGAATGCTATCCCCTAATATTCACCACTGGAATATCCGGCCCGGTTATCGGGTCGGTCATTCCAGTGGGGAACCCCAAAAAAGGACACTTCTGAAGACCAGTGCAATATCCATTGCGCAAGACCATCTCTTCTCATTTACTACCAAGAAACGAAACGAAAGGGAAATGAGGTGTGCGGCCTGGCTCATACATTCCATTCCATTAATTGTCAGTCTCCTCATAAATAGACGGAATTTTGAGAAGATTGACGATTCGACGACCCCCAAAACCTACTCCCATCTCGATGCTAATCACATTTAATTCAGTATTATCTTTATCAAGGACACACCTCTAAACCAGGGAGACAGAGTCCATTGGAAAAACTACGCATTTTCAAAGCGGTCTATACAGATCTATCTATCACCTATATTCAAACTAGTATCAAACACTGCCATGTGTTTGCCCTCACCCCACCCCTCATTCATATCTCACCCACCCCACCACATTCCCCCATACACGCACACGCATACACACACGAACACGCACATGTACACGCACCACACGCACCTGAAGTACAAGACTGGAGAAAATGCTCATGATAAAATTCCCCCTCGTAATTTAAAGGCATGATATGAAAAAGCTGCTAACTTTCGCGTAACAGGTATATTATTACTCTTAAGCGGTTCGGTTAGTTTTTAAGCACTAGGTCTCTTATAATAATAGGGTTTGATATGGGATTTGCGTAGATTAGAATACATTGGGCATATTAGTATAAAATGATATTCATCTTCTATGTCATCTGTGCAGAAAGGACATGTTCTCTCAGCTAACGGTATGTGTTCCCATCTACCTGTCTCAATATGGAGCTTGTGCGATGCGGTTCTGAGCCTAGTAAGGGCATATCGATGTCTGATATTTTTTACGTTATCTAAATAACATTTGTAAATTAATGTATCACCAAAGTAATTGTATAACTTGGTTTTGCTGTTTAATCCCATACTTCCCTTCCACTCTTGTAAATAAATATCGTACGCCCTTTGTTTATATTGTAAGACGAATTCATTTTTGTTCACATTTCTACCTTGTGATAACCAGACGTCATTAAAACCCCTCCTGACTGGCATATCCTGTAATTTTCGCACCCAGTTATTACAATAATTATTGCTCTCCAATCCCTATATAAAACATCATATACATTTCTTGCAAGCTTATTTTGCTGACAGTCTAATATTTTTAAACAGTATTTCAGCATCCTAATTTCTCTAGTCAGAATCAATGGTACGCTTCCTAATTCACCGTAAACAAAACTGGTAGATGTATTTTGTTTGACATTAAGTAGATGCTTACAGAACTTTAAATGACATTTCTCAATACCACGATCTGCATGCCACCCTCATACTTCGCAGGCATAACATAGAATTGGTAAAATTAATTTGTCGAATAAAGTACAGAGGTGACTGGGCGTTAAATTTATGAATTTATTAGAGTATCTTTTCAGTGCAAATATTGCTTTCTGGGCCTGTTCCGTCAGACACCTTTGTGCTAAGGAAAGAGAACCCGTTGAACTAAAAGATATACTCGGATATTTAAATTCGCTTACCACTCGTTTGATCCATAGTAAAGTTTTTTCCCTTGACCTAAACGCCCACCCCGTCTAAAAACCACTGCCTTAGTTTTCGCGGTGTTTACGGTAAGTCGCCATTTCTTACAGTAATCAGATAAAATATGTAACCCTTTTTCTATACCTGTAATTGTTTCTGACATTATGACGATATCATCTGCATATAAACTGAGAAACATTTTAAGCAAGTTTATATCTACCCCATCTGCCCCTCCCCTAATAAGTTCCTCCTCTAAATCATTTACATACATCGCGAAAAGAAAAGGTGATAAGCTCTCTCCTTGACGTACCCCAGTGCTGCATTCAAAACTGTCTTAAGATATTTCGGAATTTACTCGCGAGCATGTCTTTACATTTTTATACATTGACATTATAATATTAATTATGTTACCCCTAACTCCCAATTTTAACAATTTATGCCACAAACAATCACGGACTAGATAATCAAAGGCTTTACTAAAATCCATAAAACTCTATATAGTTTCTTCTTGTTGTTTAATACATACGAGATCAATCAACTTAAGACAAAAATATGATCAACCGTACTAAACCCAGCTCTAAACCATCCTTGTGCTTTCACATAAACTTCATTCCTATCTGCCCAATCGTTTAACCTATTGTTTAAAACTTTCGTGAATAATTTTCCCAGAGTACTCAATAGTGTAATGCCTCTATGGTTATGTACATCGTTTACCCCACCCTTCTTATGAAGTGGTATTACAATTCCCTCTGACCAGATTTTCGGGAAATTTCCGCTTCTAAAAATTACATTAAAAAGTACAACTTCTTTATTGGCGGGGGGGGGGGGGCGGCGGGGGGGGGGGGGGGGAGTAACTCATCTATTGCATTACGGTAAATTCATTTATTAATAGATCTGACCTTGGACTTTTATTTCTTTTTAGTTGTCTTATTGCTTTGTAAATTTCGTCACTGGATATTTCAGCATTTAGTTCATCAAAAATAATATACACATTGTCAGTTTCATTCAGATAATCATAAACACAATTTTTAATATCTATCTGGGTCTGTTTGATAAAAATCCCTACTTGGGTTATTAACCTCTTTAAAAAAATCTACAAATTCACTAAGAGACATGGTGCCGATTTTCCTACCATCTGTACCTTTTAACATCTTCCAGTACAATGCTGGATCAGTATTCAGAGTAGCCAGTAACCAGGGGCACCGGGAGCACGGGGGCAGCTGGTGGGGTTGGGGAAGATGCCCCCGTTGCCCTTTGTGCAGGGGGACAGCGGGAGCAGCTGCGCCATATACACTTTTCTATTAAAAATAATCTTTAGCTTAAAACAAAAATATATTTAGAATATTCATAGCAGACTGAGCTGCTGTATTAGCACGTGAAATAATATGGGAGTGCTTTTATGCCTGAGATATCTCACCTGCGTGGTAACGCTAAAACAAGGAATATTTCCGGCGACGCGCATGGGATACTAGCATTGACAACTCTGAAAATCTAAATTTTAATAGACGTATGAAGCGTATGAAAAGGGAGAATAAAATTTCTCTACACATGGCAATAGTGCGGGCTCAATGTCGGTGGGACAGTTGAAGAATGGGTCTAAGATTTGTTGTCCCCTTCCTACAGCATGAGAGGGGTGTGTGTCTAGGTGATGGGGTGGGGAGGGGGGAGGGAGCAGTGGTGAAAAATGTGATAATTAGATGCGCCATCTCCTGCATTCTGAGTAATAAATATCATCCACATGTACTGTTGAATGTTGTACTCTTCGTATGAACATCAGTACCACCCCCCCACCCCTTCCTCCACCCCCACCCCCCTAGCAACGGTCACGATACACATGTTTAGCGGCGTGAAGCTTTTTGGGTTCTAGCCATAAAGGATGATGCCACCGTCCGCACAAAAACAAAATCAGACATTTGAAGGCCTTCTTTGAATAGTCTGAGCCCGTGTCAATGTCCCTCTGACAACCCATCCCAATATGACTAAGTATGAGGCTGCGAAATCATCATTTAAATCACTCATTACATACACGCTAGCTGTTGAATAGTTTCTTGCTAATTTGACTTTGACGGTGTTGCTGCCTCGGGAAACAACATCTTCCAATAATATTAGGTTTAAACGGTTTCACAGTAAATTTAACACACCCTAAACATGTATTATATTTCGTCTTGGTAGTTGAAAGAGTTAATAACGTTGGCTATTTTAATGTGTACACATCTATGACCATGATACAGCAGCAGCAGCAGCAGCAGCAGCAGCAGCAGCAGCAGCAGCAGCAGCAGCAGCAGCAGCAGCAGCAGCAGCAGCAGCAGCAGCAACCAACTTATTTTATGTCGGCCGTCAGCTATCTATCCATCCATCATTATTCTGTCCACTTTTGTCCGTAAACGAGTCCTGAAGAACAACTGGACATGAAGGATCCAAGGGGTCGAATCCTGAATTTGTCCAGGGATGCTGCTTGGTCGATTTTGTTGGTGGCCATCCTGGATTTTGAACCCTATTAAGAAATACATATAATGATCTTCTCTGAAACTGTTTGGCTCATTGATATGAAACTCAAGAAACTTCATCTAAGGCTGAACAAACTTTGTTCACATCTTCAAATGATTGGTCAATTTAACTTTCGGCCGTCTTGGATAGCATACATTTCATACAAAAACCCATCTCCTCTAAAAGCGGTGAAGGGATTGTGCCACAATTTAGCAAATCTAGTTAGGAAGTTAGGAGCTAACGTCAAATCAAATTTTTTCAAGGCAAACTGGGCGGGTCCACCGTGTAGACACATGCACAAATGCACACACTCACGCACTTAGTGATACAATGACCTGTCTGCTCACTCACGCCCACCCACTCCAAACTCCACATACGCTCGCTAACTCGCTCTGTCTCTCACTCCCTGACTCCCACACTCACACACACACGCACGCACGCACGCACGCACGCACGCACGCACACATACTCACGTGCATGCGTGCACAGCCAAGAAAGATAGCTAGTCATCGCATAGTCACAGTTACCAGTTGACTAATAGCAGGCACAAAACGAGAATATTACCCACTATAATGTGAATTGGGAATTAGCTCAATTGACCAATGAATACATAAGTTCTACACTTCAGATCTTTCTCTGGACAATGCCATCCAGTGTACTATGGGTTTTTTAGCTTGTAACTTCGAACCGATTCTTTGAACTCCGCATGCATCTCATTGAGTGTAGAAATTTATTTTGTTTAATTATGTAGAGGTGCGCGATTTGAGCGGCTGGAAGCGTGTTGGATTAGTAATTTTGATCTGAGAATTCTGATGTGAACGTCTGTCTACCTTTGACAAAGAAGATAATAGAAAAATAACGATGACTTTTCAGCAACCTGATCTCGTTCCCCTTTCGTTTCTTTTCGTGTTAGGAATGCGGAATGGTTATGGGTGATGAGAGAGGCTTTAGAATCTTGTCTTAACGACAAGGTCTCACTCCTCGTTTCACTTATGTTTCTTTTCGTGCTAAGAAACGAGGAGCGATTATCTTGCGGAAGAGTCAATGAGTAAACAGAGGCATGGTGGAGGGTGGGGCGGAAAAGTTCATTTGTTCTTTTAAATCGTACATGTCTGTGTTTCTAGGCAGAACCATTGAGTTTCTTGCAAACTATAGAACATGCTCTTTCTACTTGAAATGTCAATGTTCCAGACTTCCAGGTGAGCGACACAGCCACCACCCCCCCCCCCCCACCCCCACCCCACCACCCCCCCCCCTCCATGCACGCCTCTTGTTGTTTTTAACAAGCTATTTATGTTTTAGTAAATAACTTAATTTACTAATATAGTGCAGAACACATCTTTACAGCAAAGCGATCTGTTTAATTAAGTGAATGATCATTGTTTAACTCTCCGCCTCCCGTATTTCTGCAGACTACATTTTCTATGGCGTTTAATTTTAGATTTTATTTAGCAGGTTCAGAGTTATTGCCACATGAAATTGTTTGGTTGCTGGCTCCTGACGAGAATCTTATACCAGACAAATAGTTGTGTGTTGTCGCATTTCTGGCTTATCTTGGACAAACATCCACATGCACCTGGGATGCTGAGCGCAATGGCGTACACCGGCAAAATGCTATTAACCCTTCGTTATTAATTAACAAACAGCCACATGCACCCGGGATGCTGAGCGCAATGGCGTACACCGGCAATATGCTATTAACCCTTCGTTATTAATTAACAAAGGTAAAGATCTGTAAAGAAATAATTTGCTCAGCGAATGTCTATCTGTGAATGGATATTTCCCAAGATCACTACGGACGAGGTTTTGGCCAGTTTGAAGAATAAAACGTCAAAATATCCAAACTACCACCCATTCGCAGTCTAAGAGAAGGATATCTTTCAAATTTTGCTACTGGAATAACTGACTCTGTTGCCGAGCCAGTCATGCCAGTTTTAATTTTTAAAACAGTCTTCTCTGGGCTTGTAAATGAACACTCGCCAAGACCACTGCAGCTGTCGCTTTGTCGGGCTGAACCATTATAGAGTTACGTTGACGCATGGCGTTGAGATCTGGCACCAGGGGAAAACTACTTATACCTCAATATAATTAATGCACCGTGGCTTCAGACTATGAACCGTGCCGAAAGTTCCCCTGATAATCAATCCCATTACGCTAAATGATTTTCCCTGCAGTTTCTGATAATACTCGGCAGATGAATTATTCTTGCCGATAGGGCACTATTAAATAATTTTCATTATCTATATCTGGTAGTACTGTTGTCGATTGATCAGTCGGTCGATCAATAGAGGATTCCAGTTTATCCATCGATCATATGACGTCATAATCAACTACGTGCCGTGTAGGATGGCGTCATAATCAATTACGTCATGAATGACGTGTTTAAGTTCGTCATGAGCGCTTAATTGATGACGGACTAAGCGTTGTTGTACGATTTGTATGCATTTACTATTTAATAAACATTCTGCTGAATATTTTGAAAGTAATTTGCCTAGGCGCTGTTGCTGCCATATGCAGCAACAGGACACGGCCAAATTAATTTGAAAATATTAAACAGCTTACGCGTATAGTTTTCTGGCAAGTGATAGGCCAGGAGTTCAGGGATTGTTCAATCCCAATGCGGGAAATGTGGGTGGAACTTAGCTAAAAATGGGCGGGCCATAGCAAAAACTGAATTCCCTGGGGAATTGTTGGACGGTCATACTTTTTGATTGCAGATCTCAAGCCGGCTTAAATTTTCGAAAGATGTTTTCAATTACCAGAACTCAAACACTCTAATCGTAGGATAACCTGGTTCAGGGAATTCTTATCCCATTATTTCAAAGCAAGTTGGCCTAGCAAGTTGAATGCTAGGTTGACTACTGAATAAATGAATGAATGATACAACTTGGGCGTCAGTATCGCTCTGCAATAATTATGTTTGTCGCTATGCATACACATTGTAGAACGTTATTGACGACACGCGTTTGGCGTCTGTAGCAGTCAGGATGCCAGTTTTCTCAGTAAGCCTAAGCTATGTCATCTAATGTCACAGACGACTGAACTTTCAACTATGATATACATTCGTGTCTGGCGAGGTCTCCTTCAATACGAGATCGAGAAAAGTATCTCGTATGTATTGAGTAGCCATTGGCGTAGTGATTTCCACCAAAATATGGTGGTAGAGAGAATTGAAATCAAAAGGGAGAGCTACGCTCTTGATACCAGACAATATTATTTCACGTAAAAAGAGATGATAGCCTATAGTAGTCTGTATGACGTCACAAGTCATTAATAGAGAAATAGTCCCTCTGAATTCGTCATAAAATTCAAATCTGTCGCGCACAAAATGAGGTCAAGAATTTGCAGACGTTGCGTGGATGTTGATATCACACGAACCACTTGATGGATCGAGTTGATTTTAATGTCTGTATCAACCTAGTGATACAGAGGTTAGGATGATATTAAAGTCAACACGATCCACAGTGTTGGTTTTACAGTCCACTACGGAGATAGACTGGATCCCGATCTGTCTGGTCTTCGAAGTGGAGTGTGTGTAATAGTCTAGTCGTTGTGATGACGTAATACGATGGCCGGTCATTACATTAGGGGTATATTCTCGAAGAAGCCACGCCTTTATTTTTAGATTGTATGATATACAGTTTGGTGGAGTCGAGATAAATACAATACAGTACAGCTAAAAAATAACAAAATAAAACATATAGGGCCTACTGTTGAATATTTTGAACGCAATTTGCTTGGGTGCATGAGGCAGCAATGGCTTACAATCAAATTAAGTAGGGGGAGGGGCCTACACAATAATCAACAGAACATTTCTTACTTCGTTTTCAATATTGTAACACGTAATATTGTTCTGGTTTTGTCTTGGAAACACGTCAGCTTATGTATGTACTGTACTGTACAGGACTACCTCTCGTGTCGACCGACGTCACGTGCTAATGACGCTTAACTGGCATACTGGTGATTAGTAAATTCACGATTAGTCTATTTATTTTCGTATTTTCCCATAATGCATTGTTTTGGGGTTTTTTTTATACCCCTCATGCTATGCGTTAGACGCGCTCTGGAGGTGCGAAACATCAATGCCATTATGACGCCGGTTACAGTCGTTTAACACTTGTAATATCTAATTGACCTTTCCATGTTTAGCTATGCCCCACCCATCTCTCGCTAAGCTCCACCCACACCTCGTCCGCGTTGGGATCGATCGATCTCTGAGCTATCTGACTATCAATTTCAAGAAAACTATACAGGTAATTAAAGCTGTTAAATATTTTGAAACTAATTTCACTGGGTGCTGTTGCTGCCTATGGCAGCAACAGCGCCAAGTCAAATTAATTTCAAAATATTCAACAAAATGTTTATTAAATAACAAAAACATACAATTCGTACAACGTGTCGGACTATTGAGCGTTAGAGACGGGCTTAATCAATCATTCATGACGCTATGATTATGACGTCAACATACACGTCACGTAGTTGATTATGACGTCATATCATTGAGTGAGGAAATGGATTCATGAATTATCGACTTGCATTTTACTGATACGCATAAGACTAACATACATTGTATGCATATTGATTGATGTTCGACCTAAATCTGTTTTAGCAACAGGTTTTTTCAAAATAAACGTCATCCATCTGTAAAATTGACTCAGGCCCAAAATTACGTCACCGTTGTGAAATGTGGTACAGCGAAAGTGGATGGTTACGTCATCGATTTCCGATGTCTATTTATATGACACGGATGTAGACTCTACTTCGGTAGCTGATCGTAGGTGAGTGTAAGGCATGCGTATGACGTCACGGATGAACCGATTTGCTTATGCACCATTTTAACTAAATCATTTTTAAATTCTGAATTCCGAATATCAAAAATTGGCGTTTTTCGGTTTGCAACGCGCATGAAATATTGAATCTGAATAGAGACGATTGCCACTGATTGCAGATTTAGCTAAACGTTTTGGAACGGTTTCGCTTTCGAACATGCCTCAGCTGAATATTTTTCAAATCAATTCCTGGATCCGAACTGTGAATCAAACATGCTTCATTTATGAAGCTTACGTCACTATCAGATATTACTATTTAAACTAAACTAATATTTTACCATAGAACCTGGACTTTTGAATGAGAAAAGTGGCTATTTCAAGATATTTGACTAAATAGAAAGATGCGTCCTAATAATTCTGGGCTTTTCGAAAGAAAATAATTGTCAAGTTTTCTGGATTTCACAGCCTCAATTCATCCAAAGCTCCAAACACGCACTATGTCACGCTATATAGCTCTGGCGTGCTTTCATCACACGTTGCACCAGCATATGAATGGCGTCAGAAGATCAGTCTCACTAAAGAAGTCAACGATGATGTAATTGTAAGATGGCCATCCCAGCATGCATCACACCAATCCGCCCTCAACTACAGGACTTAATCCATTATTCTACCAGAATAAAACATGCGAGAACTGAACACAATTCACCTTTCCAGAGTATCCATCGATCATCTGACGTCACACGACGCTCATAATCAGCTAAGCGGCATGTAGGATGACGTCATAATAATTACGTCGTAAATGATTCTATTTGGCCCTTCTTTAGCGTTGTACGAATTGTATGTCTCTACTATTTAATAAACACGCTGCTGAATATTTTGAAACTAATTTGACTGGGCGCTGTTGCTGCCTATGGCAGCAACAGCGCCCAGTCAAATTATTTCTTAAATATTCAATAGCTTACCTATATAGTTTTCTGGAAATTGATAGTCAGAAAGTTCAGAGATCGATAGATCGTAAGACGAGCGAGGTGTGGGTGGAGCTTAGGCAGAGATGGGCGGGGCATAGCTAAAATCGAAAGTTCCGTTATAGAAGCGGTATCATTTCTAAACCCAGGACAGATACCTGTCACTGACGTTGAACAGTCAATCGTTACACTTGTAAAGCAAGTCACGTGTCATTGGCCTGCATTTTATTTCTCATGTTTGGTTGATTGCATATTGGGCGAGATTATCCCATTAGCAGGATGGCTAGAGTAGCGCTAGAACCACCAGGGGTCGGCCCGAGCACGTACAATAGTCAACCCACGAGTACAAGATGGTAGCTAATCTCACTCATCGGGATGAGTGCACTGAAATCAAGTGTAAGTATGTGGAATTCCCCACAAAGTTAAGGATTGATGGTCACTCTTGTTGATGGATTGTTGGCAACTTATGTTGTACTAGAATCATCAGGGACACACTTAAGGCAGTGCAACATGTTTATACGCACAAGGCCTAAGCCATGACAAAAATTATGTTCTGTCTTAATTTTTGGGGCCCTTGCATAACTTTGAAGTTACACGCATAGATGCTACACCTATAGTACGGCTCATAAATAAGTTATAATGTTTACAAAACAAAACAATGTTGAACAAAATGTAAAAAAAAATGTTCTGTTGAATATTTTGACCATAATTGGGTTTGGACGACATCGCTGCCTTAGGCAGCGATGTCTTCCAATCCAATTATGTTCAAAATATTCAACAATATATTTTTTGTTTTGTGCATAAAACATTTAAAGTTATTTCCTAGCTGTACTGTATACGACTGATGCGGCTAAATCCTACATCCATCTGACCTCAGCGTCCTCCAGGAGCATTGCGGTTGAAACTGGGCCGTACCTAGCTTTTCCGTGCACAGCCCCCCCCCCCCCCCACCCACCCACCCCACCCCTAAGTTTTAAGTTCGGCACTGAGAATCATTCCTGTCAGCTTCAAGCGTAATGGGAACAGATCAGATTATAGCCATCAGTTTATAGAAGTTATTGCAAGAGGCAGACATCTAAATTGATGCATGTCGACTTCCCAGTCAGATGTATGAGCTCCCTTGATCACCGACATCCATGCAAAGCTAGCCAAGGAATGAATGAATCCAGTTTCTGAGTCAGTCATAATATGACGTCATAATAAATTAAGTCACATGTATACTGACGTCATAATTCATTACGTCATGAATGACACGATATAGTGCGCCATATTCGCGTAATAGTTTGTCAAGTTGTACGAATTGTATGTCTTTACTATTTAATAAACACTCTGTTGACTATTTTGAAACTATTTTTACCGGGCGCTGTTGCTGCCATAGACGGCAACAGCAACCAGTCAAATTAGCTTCAAAATATTCAACAGCTTGCCTGTGTAGTTTTCGGGAAATTGAGATTCAGAGAGGGCATGGATCGATCTATTCCGACGCGAACAAAGCGTGGGTGGAGCGTAGCAAGAGATGGGCGGGGCATAGCTAAATTCCTCAATTCGCTGTACATAAATACTCCTGGTAGTTCTCAGCAACGAACACGTCAGTTATCAAAACTAGCATCGTGCTATACGGGCCAAGCATCAACCAGCAGTTTGTTGGTTTGCGGGGCAGCATCAAACACTAAGAATGTCAGTAGAAAGAAACATTGGCAAAGAACAAATAAATCTGTCTTCGTGAGTGTTTGCTTCGAGAATAAGCAATATGACTACAACAATACCTGCTACACAGAATCTATTCTTGGAAAAGCGATGTGGCTTGTTCACGTTAAACGCGAAAAGCATTGATTGTTTTACGGTGTTGTAATTAGTTGCTAATGGGTGGATCCGATCTCTCACTCACGTATATGACGTCAAAATCAGGGCGGGCATAGTTAGAAATTGATTCTTCTTTATGAGGCATAGATGACAGTTGGCAGAAATCTACTCCAAATTAGCAAGTATTTTATACAGTGAAATCCAGTAGACGTATCACATTCTGTTCGCGCCCATGAATAATAGAAGGAAGTATACTATAGATTTGCCAAAAAAACCCCGTTTGTACATAGACAAAGATATAAATAAACAACCCGTGTTTAGATTATTAAAAATCTGTGGCAAAATATTATCTTTGTCAAAATAACGATTGGTTCGGTTACTCCGTCTGTCTGTTTGTTCGCGTCCAATCTCGGTTACGTTTTTAACGTAGCTCATTATATTGTCTTATATCTCGGCATGGCTTCACGCTATTGGGACTAAACCTGGACACATGGTTGCTTATATCAAGGGGATTGGGCACAATGGCATGGGGTCATGAGATAAAAATTCAAGGTCACTGTGACCTTCGTATAATTTTTTACGGTTAAGCTTTTGGTTTAGCTCAACAGATCGTCTTATATCTCGGCATGACTTCATGCTATTGAGACTAAACTTGGATCCATGCTTCTTTATATCAAGGGATTGATCACAATGGTATTTAGGTCACGAGGTAAAGGTTCAAGGTCACACTGTGACCTTGGTATAAAACTATATTTTTACGGTTACGTTTTTGGTTTCTCTCAACATATCATGGTATATCTCAGGTTTGGTTCACCATATTTTCGATTAAACCTGGACATATGCTTCATTATATCAAGGGGATGGAGTACAATGATATTGAGGTCATATTGTCAAGGCCACCATGACCTTTGTATAAAACACTCCTGATTTCCAGTTAAGTTTCTGGTTTTGCTCAACATATCTTCTTATATCCCAAGTTTGGTTCCGCCTATTGTGACTAACGCTGGACACCCGATTGCATGTATCAACCAGATGCAGCATAATCTTATTGAGGTCATGAGGTCACGGTCACTTTAAACCTGGTATAAAACTCTATTCTTTTGGGTAAAGTTTTTGGTTTAGCTCAAGATACTGTCTTATAACTCGGGAGTCCCTACTTGACTTTAACTTGGGCACGTATTTACCTTTATCAAATGGATGAAGCACGATGATATTTAGGCTAAATGTCAAGGTCATTATAACATTTGTATAAATGCTGATTGAACAGTTAGATTCTTCTACTTAGACCTTTATTCCACAATTGGCCAAATTATTGGAACTAAGCATGGCCATGCAGTTACCACAAACAGTAGGAGCAGCATAATGATGCAAATTTAAATTTAAATTTACATTTGAAAATGCAAAATGCCAAAATCTTCGCCAATATCCCATCAGTGTAGCACAGCAATCTTATTAGTTTATCACTGGCGGTCAGGTAGCCTATATGAAAGAAATAACAATTTCACCATGATGGTGGTTGTGATAATGGTGGTGGTTGTGGCAATTGCGGTGGCGGCGGCGGTAGTGGTGGTGGTAGTAGTGGTGGTGATGGTGTTAGTGGTGGAGGTGGTGGTGGTGGTGATGATGATGATGATCTGTATTCTGGGTTCTGTGGCTGCAGTAGTTTGAAAAATGTCTTGCAGCTACAACAGTCCTTTCTGCTACTTGGCTGCCGCAGATTCTTCTTGGGTATCTGTGTGCTCAGTCCCACTTCGTTCAGATTGCTACTTTTATATCTATTGTAAACAAAAAGCTTGCCCTGAATTTGAGATAAAGAAAAAATTTACGTCGAATAAGTCAATGAATTAATTTGCACTTGACAAGTCCCCCACCAACCCCCACCTCAAACCAGATTTCTGCTTTCGGATATGCTATAGTAAAATAAAATCGCTCCCGCCCCGCCCCCACTCCCCCACCCCTCCTATCTACACCCCCCCCCCCCCCCCACAACCCCACCCCACCCACTCACCCAATATCCGTTTCTCTGTTTACCATATGCTGAGGTTGCATTAACTGGGCTGGTATTTCATGAATTGGCTTGGACCGTGGCATTGCAACCTCTTTTCCCATAAATTCGAGGTATTCGGGTAATGTTGAGCATCATTTTCTATTGGGGGGGTTGATCTCATCGTCCATGTTATAATAGGAAGAGCCTGATTTCATATCCTAGTGCTGATGCTTTCTGAACAGGTGCATCCATCTGTACGTGTCTCTGCTCGAAGGTGACACCAAGATGCGTTTGATATAGTCTTCGTTGTGCAGCGTAATGTTTCAATTTTTTTCGGCTTCTTGTGTGTTGTTACAGTGCCATAATAACGCGAGTTACTGGATTGGTACTGAACCAATAGCGGGCTAATGCGGCCCGGTATTTGCATGAACACGGCCCGGTATTGGCATACATATGGCCCGGTATTGGTACAGTACCGGCCCACTAAACTGCTTTCTCACGGTTATTAGCTCACATGACGGGAAAGGCCAAATGAGCTTATGCTGTGGCGACTCTCCGTCTGTCAACTTGTTCCTTTAAACGATTCAAGTTTATTCAAAGGAAGCCGATCCGTCGTCTCCAAATCCGCTTGGGTGATCGATTCAAATCTCATGAAATATCATCTAGGGCGAGAGCTGAACCAAATTTGCTCAAGAGCTTGATTGGCCAAATAGTTCGACGGCCATCTTGGATGACCTAGTTTTCACGAAAATAACTTCTCCAGACCCGGATCGGGCCGAAATTTGGGAGATATGATTAAGGACCAAGGGCCATTAAAGTTTGTTCAAGGGAAGTTCATACGTAAAAAACATGGTCGCCGTGAGCCAATCAAAATGTAGCGTGTTTGGCGGCCATATTAGATTTTTTTTTATTTGATGGAATTTGAAGCCTAAATTGGTTTTATGTGGTTTCTGTGTATTCTAGTGCAAAATTTGCCATTTTCTAAACTGTGGGATAAACGGTTTGGTGACCGTCTTGTATCATTTACCGCCAATAGCGCCCATATTTAAGCAATGTGAATCTTAAAATGTCTTCTTTTCAAAAACCACTGGGCCGATTTCAATTATAATCAGCAGGAAGCATCCCTAGGCTGTAGAGATCCAAGTGTGTTCAAGCGAAGCCGATCGGCCGATTTGGCCGACGGCCATCTTGGATTTTCACAGATTTTTATAAATATTTTAAAGTCTTTTTCTCTGAAACCGTTTTGGGGATTGATTTAAAACTCGTGAAATATCATTTAGGGCAAGGGCTCAACTAAGTTTGTTCAAGGGAACTTGATTGGCCAAATGGTTCGCGGCCATATTGGAAAACCTAGTTTTTGCGAAAACGACTTCTTCAGAACCCCTGAACCGATCAGACCAAAATTTGTGAAATATGATTAGGGACTAAGCGCCATTAAAGTTTGTTCAAGGGAAGTTGATACGTCAAAGATGATGGCCGCTGTTGGCCAATCAAAATGAATCGTGTTTATAGTTCTACATGTAGGATCTATGACCTTCCTGCTTAAATTGTCAGTGTTCCAGGTGAGCGACAAAGGCCTCTTGGGCCTCTTGTTTCCATTAGAGGGTGACGAGGGTAGCTGATTATTGCTATATGACAAGAGGAATGTTATTGGTTTCGGTAATAGAATCTCTCAAATTCAATGCATGGTAAGATGCGTGCGGGTGTTCAATTTAATCCCATCAGTATCAATTCTAATTCCTAAGTAGAACAAGAATTCGGACTGGATTATTCAATTCATTTTATCCACCCACCTTATCCAGCCCACCTCCCCAAAATGCATATTGATTTCCACTATAATACGCCAACCTGCGACATGGCAATTTCCTACTCCATTATTGCATTGAAAGTTCCAATAAATAAACGGACACATTATACGGCTTTAGGAACTAACTGCCTCGTTAGTCAAGTTCACAGATGTCCGGGAAATAACACTAACTGATTTTAAACCCTCTGATACATTGTTATGGCAAGGCTTATAAATATGAAATTTGCTGAATAGCTTGAAAACAGTTCGACTATATTTCAATACTGCCTCATACACCAACCAAACACTGAAATTGTTTTGAAAATAATCATCTGGGTTTCAACTAGTCTATTTGCCATGCGTATGCACTCAGCTATCGGAGCAAGCGTGTGTGTGTGCGCGCGTGCGTGTGTGCGCGCGTGTGTGTGTGCGTGCGTGTGTGTGTGCGCGCGTGTGTGTGTGCGCGCGTGTGTGTGTGCGCGCGTGTGTGTGTGCGCGCGTGCGTGCGCGCGTGCGCGCGTGCGCGCGTGCGGTCGGCCTGATGGACCAAAAACATACTGTTACAGTACAGAAATAGGTTAAATGTTTCCAAGCAAAATAAAACGTACTGTTGGATATTTTGAACATAATTGGAATGGAAGACATTGGCTTCCTTAGGCAGCAATGTCTTCAAATCCAATTACGTTCAAAATGTTCAACGGAACATTTCTTACTAACGTGTTTACGTTCCTTTATTTTCGAAACATATTAGCGTATTTTTTAAGATATAATATAAACTAATTATCGAACACGATGCGAGAAATCTGCAGATGTTACAAGACTCGAGTCCGCGCCAGTAGCATAAGATAAATATATTAGCGCAAGAACTGGCAAAAACATGTGTTTATTTATGCCTAAGTGTGACGAATACGTGGAAATTATCGTAAAATATTATCTGCTCGCCTTGGAATAACGACCATCCCTTCAATTCACCAAATCGACGAATTCTTTACGATGAATTGCAAAATGCTATGTCGAATATTTTAGAACTGATTTGACTTTAAGTCGTTTTACACTCGTTATAAAATCTCTAAGTAATATCTGCAGTAGTTTGAAAATATCATGCAGATGCAATGAGTTCTTTTTCTTATTTGATCACTGTTTCTAGTGGCTGGTGGTGGTGGTGGTGATGCTGGTAGTTGTTCCTTCTGATCCGACTTAGCTTTCAGCGTACCCAGGGAGGTTAGCGGGTTGTGCAGTGGCGTCCTTCGCTCCATCAGTTAATCAAAATGTCTGTCCAGAAAGTGTGCGAATTGTATGTCTTTGATTTAACAAAGCGTGCTTTGAATTATTTTTGTATTGCTGAAAGGTCACACTATTCATTAGAGAGCTCTGCATGGTCATTGTCAAATGTCAGTGTGGACCTAGGGTCATATTAAGGTGTTCTTCCACTTTTGTTAAATACCATTGACTAGGGTGCTGGCGCCGGTGGCGACGGCAGTGCTAGTGTTGTTGTTGCTGCCGCTGCCGCTGCCGCTGCTGCTGCTGCTGCTGCTGCTGCTACTGCTGCTGCTGCTACTGCTGCTGCTGCTACTACTGCTGCCCTTGCTGCTACTGCTACTGCCGCTGCTGTTGCTGCTGCTGCTGCTGATGCTGATGATGCTGATGATGATGATGTTGACGTTGATGATAATGATGATGATGATGATGATGATGATGATGATGATGATGATTCACTGGGTTCTCTGGCTCCTGGGGAATATGCCAGACAGCTGCATCAAGCACACTTCTTCTTCTTCTTCTTCTTCTTCTTCTTCTTCTTCTGCTTTATCCACTTTGCGGGACCTATTGCATACCGTTAACGTCCTTATTAGTCCTCAACCGATCTTATTTGGCTTGAGTGTACCTCAGCCCCAGTTCTTTGAGGTCACTTCACATCATGCTTAACAGATAGGTTCGATCACTGAGTTTTAATTACTATGCCTCTTAGGATAAAACACGTTCACGATGTGCTGCGTAAACTTGCGTAGATAGGTATATGGTGTCCAGATGCTGATAGTACTGTAATCTACATATAATAGTCGGTTAATCATCTTACTAGCTAGTGTAACTGGGTCACAGATATGGTCGAAACCTTCACCCACATCAACAGCTATAGCATTCACGAACAACCCACACGTGATGTCAGACAGCAAAACAACTGTGAGTTAGAAATGGTTTTGAGATGTCGGTTGCCTTTTGGTTTCGCCTAGATGTATTGTACCCTCGCACTGGTAACACTCGGCATTGTAGATCTTTAAACCTTTCGTGACGAAATCGGCCAAAACCGAGCCAGTCATTACAGTGGTAAATTTTCAAAAATAGCTTTCTCTTGGCCTGCAAATGGACATTCAATAAGTAAATATTTAAATTTTTCGAAGAAATTTAGTCATTGAAGGGATAACTCCATCTGAAGCGTTTATCTGTGGTGATCTTATCCTTCGGTCTGATTAATGGAGAGATCCAGTTTTAGCTATGCCAGGCCCATCTTTAGTTAAGCTCCACCCGGGGTCCGTCCGCATTGTGATTGATCGATCCTTGCACTCCCTGACTATCAATTTCCAGAAAACGATCTAGGCCTAGGTAAGCTGTTGAATATTTTGAAACTAATTTGACTGGGCGCTGTTGCTGCCTATGGCAGCAACAGCGCCCAGTCAATTTAGTTTCAAAATATTCAACATCTTTATTAAATAGTAGACATACAATTCGTACAACAACGCTTAGTCCGTCCTGAATTAAGCGTTCGTGACGAACTTATCTACGCCATACAGGATGTAGTTGATTATGACGTCATATGATTGACGGATAAACTGGAAAGGTACATTAAGTATCTCAGATACTAAGCCAGCCAAAAACCAGCCTCTGCAGTGGGCTTGAGAAATGCCCATTTACAGGCCAAGAGAATACTATTTTCGAAAATGTATAGCTGAATGACTGGCTCGATAACCGATCCAGTCATTCCAGTCGTAAGATTTCAAAAATAGTCTTCTCTTGGCCTACAAATGGACAGTCACTGGGCACACATTTCATATTTTTACGAATCTTGACCAAAGGGTTAATGAATGTTAGCCTATGTAATGGAACATAAGCTTGCTTCTGTGATATATAAACATACCCGTCAGATGGAAACTATCCGGGACGTGTCTAGCCCGAGTAATGAGGGCCCCCTTATCGGGTCACTGATTTTGTTGACAAGCAGATTATTATATCAAATACGACAGTCGTAATTAATTAACCCTATGTAATAACTACACCCATGTATACAATAAAACTTACCTATTCGGTCACGTGACGTATGGGTGTGTGGTCGGGTGGGCCAAAACATAGTGGTTCTTTAAGACAGGTCGGTTCACGACCACCCGTCTTAAAGAACCACTTTGTTTTGGCGCCAAAATTCTCTGGACATGCTGAATATTCAGCCAGATTTATTGCCCCTTGAAATTATTTCCTGACGGCTTGCAGCGGTCAGAATGTTAAGCGACCACGGGTAGCCTATGCGTCCTCCATAGTGGTCGCTAAATACAGCACTTACTGTATATCAATTCATTCGTTATCCGTTACGCGTTGCTCGTTTTGATCTGATGTGGATTTTATACACAACCTAGTTCTATCAAACAAGCCATTTATCAATCGTCTAATTATGGAAATTTGTATCGTATCTGATAGATGACAAACATACTAACTAACTGACTGAACTAACTGGCAGTGGAGATCAAGGGCGTTGTTGTTGTTGTTTTTAAACTTACTCTACTGATTTCCACTGGCGTGTTTCCATATGTGTAGGCTAAATCAAATATGAAAGTGCTTTTGTGAGGAAGGTAAGTTAATTATAAGTTTCGTGCGTGTACTTTAACTTTCTAACTAGTGTTCCTTATTGAATGTTTGATTATGCAGAAATATACAGGTTTTGACTGCAACTGCTAATAGCAACTTCATTTTAATAGGTAGTTCAATCGTACTCGTTTTTAAACCCTTTCAAACTTGAAAACATTGTTTCTAAATTTCCAGTCACAAATACAGGTAAGCTGTTGAATAATTTTGAAATTAACCATTTTCACACCCAAGTATGGCCAAAAACGTGCTTTTAGGTGTTTTTGATAAATGCCCATTTGCAGACTAAGAGAAGACTATTTATAGTTGACAATTTTACCACTGGAATAACTAAATCGATAACGAAGTCAGTCATTCCACTGATAAATTTTAAAGAAATAGTCTTCTTTTGGTCTGAAAATGGGCATTTTTTATGAGAAAATTTAAATTTTCTTGAACGGATTTGACCAAGAAACGGTTAATCTGACTGCACACTGTCTCTTCCTTAATCAGCAATGGCTTGCTGCCAGATTACTTACTTTGGTTTAAATAGTTTTTTACTAATAAATTGCTAATAAATTGCTAATAAATTGCACATATATGTAGAGCTACCGGCAATATAAAAGCGCTAGGTTAACCGAGTAAGAAGATCATTGATGACTAGAAGGTTATTTATTCCGATAACTTTGTAAGAGAAACGCGGCCATAGGATATATATGGAGAATAACGGGGGATTTCCAGTTTTAGCTATGCCCCGCCCAACTCTAGCTAGCTCCACCCACGCTCTGTTCGTGTTGGGATCAAATCGATCCCTGCACTCTCTGTATCTCAACTTCCAGAAACCTATTCAGGTAACCTGTTGAATATTTTGAAACTAATTTGACTGGCTGCTGTTGCTGCCTATGGCAGCAACAGCGGCCAGTCAAATTAGTTTCAAAATATTCAACATAATGTTTATTAAATAGTAGACTGTATTCGTACAACAACGCTTAGTTCGTCATCAATTAAGCGTTCGTGACGAACCTAAATACGTCCTTCATGACGTAATTGATTATGACGTCGGCCAACACGTCACGTAGTTGATTATGACGCCATATGATTGATAGGTAAAGTGGAATCCTCCAGTTTAATTTGGCTCCGTGAAAACTGAAAACGTAATAATAATAATAAGGGCACACACTTTTCCAGACTTTCTATTTTATTTTTATGCCTATTGTTTAAGTATTCGCAAGTTTGACAAAGAAAGCATATTGCTGAATATTTTGAACGTAATGGCATTGGAGGACATTGTCTGTGTTTTAGCTCACCTGGCCAGAATAGCTTATGCCATGGCGACCATCCGCGCGTCGTCTGTCGTCTGGTGTCTGTTAACATTTTATTTAGATACATTCTTCTCAATAACCACTGAGCCGATTTCAATTATATTTTGCAGGAGGCATTATTAAGACATATAGATCCAAGTTTGCTCAAAGAAAGTCAATCGGTCAGTTTGGGCGGCGGCCATATTGGATGATAGCCGATTTTTAGAAACGCTTTTTTAAGAATCTTCTCTGAAATCACTTGTGGGGATCGATTCAAATGTCATGCAGTCTAGGTAAAGTTTGTTCAAGAGACCCTGATTGGCTAAATGCTTCGGCAGCCATCTTGGATAACCTTGTTTTCGTGAAAAAAAATTCTTCTCCAAAACCGCTGAACGAAGTGGGCCAAAATTTTGGCGATATGATTAAAATTTGTTCAAGTGAAATTGATACGTCAAACACATGGCTGCCGTGATCCAATCAAAATGTAGCATGTTTGGCGGCTATATAGATTTTTTGATGGACTTTGAAGTCGAAATTGGATTTATATTGGTTTCTAGTTATGCTGATTTCAAATTTTCCACTTTCGAAACTGTTGCATAAATGGGTTGGTTTTGATCTTGGATCATTAAAATTTTCATGGAAAATTATACTGGTTAGTTGTTGAATATTTTAAAACTAATTTGACTAGGTGCCAGCACAGAATATTTATTCAATAGTAAAGACAATTCTTACAACTTGACGGACTGTTAAACGTTTATGACGGACTTAATTAGGTCACTCACTGTCACTGCTTTACTAACTTTATATGGCATTTTGAAGGACCAATAATGTCCAAACATGTGCATATAATAAAGTTTATTGTGTATATTGACTATATAATGTTGAATTACGATGGCTCAACAACTGTAATCTAACTAAAATTTTGCCAATCTTTGCCCAAGTGAATGGCTCATAACACATGGTGACTGTTCTATGAACATCTACAGTTTCTAAGCCAAGCATAGCCTGACAGTAGGGCTGCGCGGTTTGGCTTACAGCCATATCGGTTTTGATATGACTTTTCATATCGGTTTTAACCGAATATCGGTTTTATGGACATGAAACAAAAAATTTAAATGATAAAAATTAGCACGAAAACAGAACGTATTTTCATGCTCTGATACAGTCGTAACGTTTTACGCCTTTAAAAGCTTAATATACCTTATAATATCCATCATCGCGGGAGTGAAATTATTAATTAGACCGCCTAAATATTAAGCACAGTTAAATAAACATCGTTTATTTTGTCAAAATTAATCATAAATCAGCAAAACAGGTTGCGAAAAGACGTAAATTACGCGATTGTAATTAATTATGATGTAATTATCTCCCTTTCTTCTTTCATTTCCAATTCGGCCAGATGACGAAATCATGCCTCGAAGAAAATATTAACTGTAATATTGCGATCGCGAATTTCATAAGTTAATATGATATTGTGTATAGAAGATAACGTTTTAAAAACGGTTTGAGTAATAATTGTATTTAAAATTATATCCTAATCAGCAAAATGTATTCAGCATTATATTTATTGGCGAGATTTTGATGCATTCGGGCGATTTAGTGTTGGGACGACGTTGCATTATGTTAATTAGCCGGTGACGTAAATAAAATGGATGCCGTTGTTTAGAAATGTTTTCCCGATACAAATTTTAATGACAAATTCCCACATTAGTATAGTGTGTTATATTGCAAATGTATCTGAGACTACCAGAGAAAAGACGAGTGGATATTTATTTAATTAATTCGCTGCTTGATTTCTCTCGGCGTACAGCGAGTTACATGGAGTTACACAATATACGCAACTGGGGCCACGTTCAATTATTAGTTGCCCCGAACATAGCTTAATGGAAAGTATGGCCATTATTATTCATTACGATTTTCATGTTCGTTAGGATCTTTTATTTTTAACAGTCCTGATACGAAAAACCGAAAATATGTTCATATTCGGTTTTTCGATATTTATTTTTTATAATCGGTTATGAAACCGTCAGTGCAGGATATCGGTTTTAAATTTGGTATCGGTATATCGCGCAGCCCTACCTGACAGTCTACGTTAATTTTGTAGTCGGCATAGGTAGTACGGTGTACATGTTGGGCCTACGTTGCCCCAACATCCGTAAGCAACAAACAGCCTGGAGTTTGCTAACCGTTCTGCCAACATTGACCCAACGTCATATATACACAATGGACCTTTCCAGTTTTTGCTAAGCCCCGCCCATCTTAATCTAAGCTCCAACCACACCTCACTCGTGTTGGGAACGATCGATCCCTGAAGTCAATGACTATCAATTTCCAGAAAACTTTAGAGATAACGTGTTAAATATTTTGAAAATGATTTGGCTGGGTACTATTGCTGCATGTGACAGCAACAGTGCCCAGTCAAATTAGTTTCAAAATATTCAACGAAATATTTATTAAATAGTAAAGACATCGGCCTACAATTCGTACAACAACACATAGCCGTCTTCAACTGTGAGTTCGTGACGTACTTTTCTACGTCATTCTTGACGTCATTGATTATGATGTCATTCTACACGCCACGTAGTTAGCCTTTTCGTGACGAAACCGGCCAAATCCGGCCTCTGTATTGGTTTTGAGTAATGTCCATTTACAGGCCGGGAGAAGACTATGTTTTTTTAATTTTACCCCTGAAATGACTGGCTCGATAACCGAGACAACCATTTCAATGGTAAATTTTCAAAAATTGTCTTCTCTTGGCCTGCAAATGGACATTCAATACGTACATATTTTAAATTTTTTAACAAATTTAGTCACTAAGGGGTTAATTATGACGTCATATGATGGATGGATAAACTTGGAAAGGTGAATTACCGCTCAAATTACCAACGTTGGCACACTGCCCGAGATGTACCAACGACCGTACCATACAAATAACCTTGGCCCAACGTATTGTCTTAAAACAGTTCCGGTGGTATTTGTTGCTATGCCAATAAGAATAACAGGCGCGTAATACTCATTGCCAACAATCTCAGATAATAATCTTTTGTCAGATGAAGGACTTAATCTTACTTCCTCTTATCTTCTGCGATGATTGCCACGTGGGGAGAAAATATATTCCACTTCCGCTGTTCCTGTGAGTGTATTTTCGTGTTACCATTTTCACTGTGTCATGTGATAACAACAACTTCCTGTTAAAGCTAAAAAGCCCTATTTTAGTGTGCATGCGTAAACGCACGCACTCACGGCCAGTTGGACGTCAGTACGTATGTGCACGCACAGTGCGCGCACATATGCGTATTTGTGACCACATGTATGCGTGCATGCTACGCGTGCCTAATTTCTCTGTTTAACATATTTACCCTACAGACCAGTGATGGTAAATTGTTTATTGTGTAAGAAAATTTTGTTGAATATTTTTAATCTAATTTGACTGGGAACTGTAGCTTCCTATGGTAAATAGAAACATGCGTTTTCAACGGATTCCCGTCAAAATCGTTTCAAAATATTCAACAGCTGTCCTGTATAGTTGTCTTGAAATTGAGACGCTGGAATGTCGGAATCCAGTTTTAGCCATGCAACGCCCAGTTTTAGATAAGCTCCACTCACGCTTTGCCCGTGTTGGTATAAATCCATCCCCACGCCGAGTAAAACTAGTTTGAAAAATATTTAACAAAATATTTATTAACTATAAGTCATACAATTTGTACAACTTGACGTACTATTAAGCGTTTATGACGGACTAAATCTCCTCATTCATGACATAATTGATTACAACGTCAGACTGCGTATGACGTAGTGATTAAGACGTCATATGATTGACTGAGAAACTGGATTCATCAATAGAGGAATCCAGTGTGTCGACAAATCATATGACATCATATTCAACAACGTCACATAGACTGACGTCATAATGAATGACATAATTAATGCCGTCAGAAACGCTTAATACTCTGTAAGGTTGTTCGAATTGTATGTCCCTACTATTTAATACACATTCTGTTGAATGTTTTGAATACAATTTAGTTTCAAAATATTCAACAGCTTACGTGTATAGTTTTATAGGGAATTGAGAGAGAGAGAGAGAGAGAGAGAGAGCGAGAGAGAGAGAGAGAGAGAGAGAGAGGGAGGGAGGGAGGGAGGGAGGGAGGGAGCAGACTGATCGATTGATCCCAACACGGGCAAAGCTTGGGGACGCTTAGCCGGCTAGAGATGGGCGGTGCAATCAAATTAGATTCAAATTTTGAGCATAATTATTCTTGATATGATAATTTTTTAACAAATTTAGTCACTAAAGGGTTAAGGCAATGATGTTGCAGTATGTGACTTTGCTAACAGCCTGTAGGACACACGCCTTACTTTTCCAACAGCCTAGTCCTGTCTACAGTATGTGGCGCGCCTATTTTGGACGAATCTGTCATTATATTGTAACGAGAAACATAAGTAGCATTGTTAACGGTAGTTTCCACAAGATACAGATATGAATATGAACCCGTTCCAAATATTCGACATCTCTGTTATATAATAATAGACTCTTCTTATAACTACAGATATATAAGTGGTAAATTTGTGTAATAAAGATTGTTGCTATCCGTTTTTAATGGTGTTGCTGTTTATGATAGTCTTCATTAAATTGAAAACGGCTAAGGAGCGAAAATACCTGTAGACAATTCTGTGGTAAGTAGCACGAAAATATAATAAGCCAGTGATCGTGACGATATTCCCCCTTCCTAAAAACCCTTGATCGAATTTTGTATGACGTAGTCCTATACCACCACCACCACCACCACCACCACCACCAACACACCACCACCAGCGACAGCACTAAGGGATATAGAGCATTCCTTCCCACATTGATTCAACGTTGTAACAACGTTGAAGCCACGTCAGTGTCTGACGTACTGACGTTGAAAATTTGTTGCTTTTGCATAATCAACGTCATATTCTGACTTTGTTTCATCGTCCCTTCCCGACGCTGCCTGGAGTTGTTTCAACATAATTTCTGACATAGTTTCTATATATAGAATCTATATATTAATAGCCGACCTGCAGTGGAGTGTACGACGTTCCTGGCAGCGACCTGATGTTGTTTCGACATTGAAACAACTTCGAATTCTGACATCGACGCCATGTCCCTAAATCAACGCTCATTTCAACGAAGATTCAATGTTGAAATAACGGCACGTGCCCACTGGGTTGGACTTGTACGTGTATCGGTCTGTGGCGAGTTCTCTGAAATTATAAGCCAATTTAACTTATATTCTAACGCTGAAAAGCATGCTCCAGTAGACTAGAACTCCATGTCTTTGGAAATATTTAAGAAAAGAAACGCGTCTCTTTCCTCTAATAGAGCAATCCAGTTTATCGATCAATCGTATGACGTCATAGTCAACAACGCCACATGTAGGATGACGTCATAATCAATTGTGTCACGAATAACGTGGGTTTAGTCGATCGTAAACGTTTAATATTCCGTCAAGTTGTACGAATTGTTGCACCCAGTCAAATTAGTTTCAAAATATTCAACAACTTATCTGTATAGTTTTCTGGAAATTGAGATTCAGAGAGTACAGGTATCGATTGATCCCAACACGGACAAAGCGTGGGTGGAGCTTAGCTAGAAATGTGCGGGGCATGGCTAAAACTGGATTCATTCATTCACATGACAGACTATCCGCCACATATAGCACCAATATACACACACATATCAGAGAGCTATATTTTATCCGTGTGCAAACGCGCACGGTTGTCTTTCTTTCTTTCATTCGTTCTCAATAACAAAGTTTGACGCGCATCTCCTCTTTCAGTTTTCATCCTATCAACTCCAAGCCTGCATGGTCAACTAGTATATATGGCGGGAATCTCCTGCTATTCACCATAATTTAAATCGATTCAGGGGGTTTTGAGTGGCCAAAAGACCCCCAAAGGAAATGTACATGAAATTGTCAGCATGGATATCTGTAAAAGTACTAGGCATCCATTTTTGTGTAGGATCACCACCATACGGGATAGGTTGCTACCCTTGTCATTCCGAACAAGTCTCTTGATTTGGGGGTAACACGTCACAGGTAAATGTTACACTTTAGTGGGTCGAGGCTACCGTGTTTTTTTGTGGCAGAAATTAGCTCACCTTGATCAAAGAAGTTCATTTTACATATTGGACTATAGTCCCATTTCACCCCCAAGATCGCGGTCACACCTTCTGGGAATGTCATCACTACATCGTGTCAAATTTACCAGTTCCGTTTTTGGCAGAAATTGACGTTTCCCGTTGTTGGCTATACAAGCCCATCCCTAGTTAAGCTCCACCTAGACCGCGCCCGTGTTCGGATCGATCGATCCCCGACCGACCTGAATATTAATTTCCAGAAAACTATACAGGTAAGCTGCTGAATATTTTGAAACTAATTTAACTGGTTGCAGCAACAGCGCCCAGTAAAATTCGTTTCAAAATATTCAACAGAATGTTTATTAAATAGTAAAGACATGCAATTCGTACAGCAACGCTTAGTCCTTCTTCAATTCACCTTTCCAGAGTATCCATCTATCATCTGACGTCATATGATGACACAATCAACTAAGTGGCGTGTATGATGCCGTCATAGTCTTTACGTCATAAGTGATTCTATCAGTCTGTCCCGTCTTTAACTCTTAATAATCAGACACATTGTATGAATCGTATGTCTATGCTATTTAATAATAATAGACAGTTGAATATTTTGAAACTAATTTAACTGGACGCTCTTGCTGCCATAGACAGAAACAGCGTCCAGTCAAATTAATTTCAAAATATTCAATAGCTTACCTGTAAAGTTTTCTGGAAATTGATAGTCAGGGAGTTCAGAGATCGATCGATCCCAACACAGCGAGGTCTGGGTGGAGCTTAGCTAGAGATGGGCGGGGCATGGCTAAAACTGGTTATCTACATTATTCATGGCGTCATTGATTATGACGCCATCCTACACGTTACGTAATTAATTCTGACGTCATACGACGTCAGATGATGGATGGATAAACTGGAAAGGTTCAGTGCCACGCTGGACCAATTGGTTCAATGGACATAATAGGAAATATTATGTGGCACTATGTAAGGGCATGTTCTCCCTTTAGGTGCAAGGTCACCCGTATCGGATCAAAGTTACCGGTTTTGGAAAAAGTAACGTCCCCTTAATGACAATTGGCATATTAGAAGAGCTCTCGTGACACCTCATAGGCCCCAGGTATCTCATTTTGGTAAAGATTACCAGTTTTCGTTTCTTGCCATTACCAAGAAAGGTTGAAAACAATGGCCGCCGACATTGAGATTTTTGAGAGACATGAAACTTGGTCAAGTTTTAAATCATATATTGACTTAATTTGGGATGAATTTTATATTTGATCAATCCCGTGGTTTTCGGGAAATCTATTTTGTTCCCACGGTGGGATCCATAAGAAATGTGTGGATGGAAGAGGTTTTAGCCATGCACGTTTTCACCTAGAATCTTTAACTGAATCACTTGAAACCTAACTATTGTCTAGCACCTTTCGTGTCTTAGAGTCTTAGAGTCTCCAGTTTATCTATCAATCATATGACGTCATAATCAACTACACGACGTGTAGGCTGACGTCATAATCAATTGCATTATGAATGACTCGATTTAGTACGTGTTAAACGTTTAATAGCCCGTCAGGTTGTACGAATTCTAATACCTTACTATTTAATAAACATGCAGCCATAGGCAGTAACAGCACCCGTTTAAATTAGTTTCAAAATATTCAACAGTCTCCCCGTATACTTTCCGGGGAATTAATAGTCAGGGAGTTAGGCATCGATCGATCCAAACACGGGCGATGTATGGGTAGAGCTTAACTAAAGATGGGCGGGGCATAACTAGAACAGGATTGCACCATTGAGAGAGTCGTTGCCGCCATTATTTGTTGAAGAGATGAAATCTGAAAAGAGTATTTTTGGCATTAATATAAATCATAATTCCATAGTAAAATATGAGGTTTCGTAAAAAGCTTTTCCGCAATTTAAGAGAGAATAATTTCCATCGGTTTCAGGATAAGGTATGCTAGCCTACTGACACTTTGATGGCCTTGTCATTATTAGTCTTCACTTGTCATTACAAAGAATGTGCAGATTTAAAGAGGAGTTTACAGAATTAAAATACGCAGCCGTTCTCAGGAACTTGCAAATGGACACTGACTAAGCACAATTTTCTTCCAGCCTACCAAAATCTGCCTCTGAAGTGGTCAGAAGAAATATTCATTTGCAGGACGGTAGCGTAGTTAATTTTGCTTGTTACAGTGGTCATTTTACAAAGATAGTCTACTCGTGACCTGCCAATAAACATTCATTGGAAAGAAATTCAATTTTCTTTTTAAAAATATTAAATGGTTAATCGGTAGATTTTGAGCGCTTTGAGTAAAAATGAATAACGTTTGTAGTAAATGGTAAGTTACCACTATATTTGAATCACATTAACAATGAGCGGTTAACCCTTTAATGATTAAATTTCGTCAAAAATATCAAAATATTTGCTTATTAAATGTCCATTTGCAGGTCAATAGAAACGTGTTCTTAAAAATTTACCACTAAAATGACTGGCCGGTTACCGAGCCAGCCATTCCAGTGACAAATCTTCAAAATTAGTCTCTCTTGGTCGACAAATGAACATTCATCAAGACCGCTGCAGGGGCCTGGTTTGGCCGGCTTCGTTATGAAAGGGGTAATACCAGTAGTTAACTGTCTGTTGCAACAGACAATAATTTCAATGGACAATAACTCTGGATATGTTGTATATTTAGAAAATAATTGGACTGAAAGTTGTTGGTGGCTTAGCCACCAACAACGTTCAGTCAAATAGTTTTCAAAATAGTCAGCATATCTAGAGTTAAACCCCGTGGAAATTGTAGTCTGCAGAAATTCAGCAGGCAGACGGTTAACATATGGGGGTAAATATGTGCCAACTTATCTGTATCTACCCTAGAGGAATATTATTACCTTTTTCCTGCCATTTCTCTGGCAGGTGGTCTGGATAGAACATCCGTTCTGGAATTCTGCCTTTCCGTTAACACCGGCGATAATAAGTGCTAAATGTAGCACCAGGTAGAGTACACCTCCTCGCTAATAGCGCTGCTGGTTATTACGGCTGATGTCGTATAAACAACGCTAAATCACGCGAGACTATCCGAGAATGTATAATGACATAATAGAAGTACGCAAGTTCCGAAGTATTTATGTCAATGTCAGAACTTACGCACTGTCATTATATTTAAAGAGGGTTTTGACATAAATATTATAAATTTATATCTAAATATTCACAGATGTAATCAACGATTCTATAATAATAATAATAATAATAATAATAATAATAATAATAAAAATAATAATAATAATAAAGACAGCAACACAGTACCGTTTAAGCTCAGTCTTCATACTGTACAAATTATGCAATACGGTTGAGGTGTTTGTGCGGCTATCGTTACATAGATGGTCAATGTTTGGGCACGACCTACGATCGAATCCCAGAGAATGTTCCATAGAAATATATACCCCCGCTCAGATATCATTGAAGTTTTCGGTACTAGTTGCCAACAAGCATAGGGCACGCATTGGACACCTATATAACGCCAAGTTGCCATACTAGCCGATTTCAAGGAACGTAATCTAAGACCATTAAAGGTTAAAAAAAGAATTAAACGAGCTTAGGATAAGACTCAGTGGAAGAGGTTGAAGAAACCTGATGACAGTTGACAGAGGTGTCCACTCTTTCAAGTTCCAGCCGGAGAAAGCAGTCACACCATCATCATCATCATCATCGTCGTAGTCGTCGTCGTCGTCGTCGTCGGCGGCGGCGGCTACACCTGCAGTACGGTACCACCACCACCGCCACCACCACCACCGTTAACTCATAAAATCCCAATGTCTTAATCTCAATACAACTACAGGAAATCTGTTGAATATTTTGAAACTAATTTGACTGGGGGCTGTTGCCAGCTCCCAGTCAAATTAGTTTCAAGATACTTAACATAATATTCCTTACATGATAAAGAATTTGTCGTTTCTGGCATATATTAAATATATATATATATATATATATATATATATATATATATATATATATATATATATATATATATATATATATATATATATATATATATATATATATATATATATATATATATATATATATATATATATATATATATATATATATATATATATATATATATATATATATATATATATATATGCATCTCTCTCGCTTCTCAAGTTTACATACACCCATATGGTAAGTATCATAACAATCTAGCGGTGTTTATATCATATTCATGCTTATTACATAATACCATGCATAGAATTCCTTTGCAGATGCGAGAGCTAAATATAGGGTATACTGGTGTAAAGGGAGCATTTACGAGAATTTCTCTTTCTGTTACCGGTTTATTGTCGATAAACACTGAATAAAGCAATAGACGAAACACCTTGAGGGATTTTTTTTATATCTTTCGAACGGTTTTTGAATGATTCTACAGGTTACAGTGTGTGTTGTATTGTGTGTTATATTGTAGCGCGATTGGGTGACGTAAGTGTACAGGGCTGAGCTCGTATACGCGATCGCGTGCCCGTTTCTCTATAATTATTCGAATTTATCATAGGCGAAAAATAGCGAAATCAGACTGGAAATAGTTATGGTATTAAAGACATAAAAGTGGAAGCACTCGCTCGGTCAGTTTCTGGGTGCATTACAATGATATACAGACATTTACCTCTTTCATTAAAACGAGTTGTTCATTAATAAGACGTAAGAACACGAAAAATCGTTATCTTTGCCATTTAGAGTCTATGTCCTGGGAGAATGTAACCTGGATTGGTTTTGCCAATGGATGAACACTGTTTTAGCTATGCTCCGCCCATGTCTAGCTAAGCTCCACCCACGCTTCGCCGGTGTTGGGATCAATCGATCCCTGCACTCTCTGAATCTTAATTTCCAGAAGACTATACAGGTAAGGGCCAAACACTGGGACTTCCACAAAAATGGGCATTGGCATGTCACGAGCCTTCGACACAATTAAACACTCAAAGATCCTAGATGTACTACGCCAGGCCAGTTGCAATGAAGATGAGCTACGACTAGTGAGACTACTGCTTGCAGACACCAAGCTGAGAGTACGAGTCAAGTCAGTAAAGTCTGTAGAGTTTGAGACATCAATCGGCTCCCTACAGGAGACGGTCTATCTCCGGTGCTTTTCACCTGCTACCTTGCTGCCGCATTGAAATCTGTGAGGGAAAGTTCCACAAGACCAAACCCCCCAGTGTCACTACTGGGCATGCCGCTAGAGATGGAATATGCCGACGATGTGGTCTTCATAGACGAGGAAAAGAACCCCTTGACAAACTTCTCCCAATAGCTGCAAGCAAACTAAAAATCTCTTTATGAATGAATCCAAAACAGAGTTCACCCACATATACCTATTGCCAAAGCATGAAACTATAGAAAATGACGACCCACTTCGTGGAGGCGAACCATGGAGGAAAAGTAAAATCCTGGGCTCACAGCTTTGCAGTACTGCTGACATTTTTGCACGCTGCTCATGGGGAACATAGCTTTCCAGTCCTTCTGGAAGCTATGGATTCGTAGATCAAAGATGCCCTTGATAAAGACGCTACGTTTATACAATGCAACCTGCGTATCCTTGATGCTGTATAACTTAAACAGCTAGGCAGCTCCAAAGGCAGCTCTAGACAAACTCGATGCCTGCCACCGAAAACACCTACGCACCATCACCAGACACCGATGGCCAGACAGCATAATTTCCAATGATTCACTATACAAGATTTGTAATACGTCGCCGCTGTCTGTAAAAGTCGCCCAGCAAAGATGGTCCATATTTGGCCATGTGCTAAGGATGCCAGAAGAGACACCAGCACATAGAGCCTTGAAATTCGCCCTACTCGGAGCCAGCAAATACAAAACCAGGAGAGGACGTCATTGCATAAATCTGCTAAGCGTGCTACGAAGTGACCTCAAGAAAGCAGGACGCGGTACACTCAAGTCCAGAATGGAACTGAGGACTCTAAGGATTTTGGCTGAGGACAAGACACAGCGGGCAAAGGCGAAGAAGGACTGATTGCAGCTGTAGGATGTTTCTAATACTACAGCCGCAGAATACAGTAATCATACATACAGGTAGGCTGTTGAATATTTTGACACTAATCTGACTTGATGCTGTTGCTGCCTATGGCAGGAACAGCGCCCAGTCAAATTAGTTTCAAAAAGTTCAGTAGCATGTTTATTAAATAGTAAAGACATACAATTCATACAACAACGCTTAGTCTGTCATCAATTAAGCGTTCGGCACGAACTAAACTACGTCATTCATGATGTAATTGATTATGACGTCATCCTACACGTCACGTAGTTGATTATGACGTCATATGATTGATGGATAAACTGGAATCCTCACTTCATTGGCTGGTCCAAGGCGAGCCCCACCATCGGAACCTTTACCACGTACATGGATAGGGTCCCTCATCGAAGGGAATAGCAAGGCCATTCAGTCTCCAATCTGGGACGATTGGCGATATCGTTAAGCCGATCGATCTCCATGTATTTTCTCGGAATCCCTGGCTCCAGCACCAAAGAGAAAATTAAATTAATTAATAGTTATTTTTGCCGGCATTTTCGGCAATTACCGATTATTAACTGTTAAGGTGTTAACGCTGTGTCATATATAGAGGATCTAGATCGAGGTATGGCATATCATTTCACTATTATCAACCAAGTTGAGAATTACCACATTCTACGAGCCTTACCGACTGCAATGTGATAATTTTCGATGAGGTTGATGAAAGTGATATTAAATGGGACCGCGTTTGAGATTGGTTTTATCAAATAAACTGATATTTTAACCAATTTTCCAAAAAAGTTTTTCTATGAAACCCATTTTGAGTGCACCATTTTACGCTGATCATGTTTGTATCTGTGACGCATCACTTGCTAAGAGTTCTGACCAATTGGTCACATAAAATAATAACAAACAAAACATCGTTATTTAGATACTTACTCTTAATCCAACTTTTAAAATGTTTGCGTCTTTACATTTTCGCAGTCGTCGTCACTAGAAAACATTTGCGGTGTCATTGTCACTGGGGAACTGGGATTATTATGAGTGATCTAAACAACGAAGATATTTCTTATGTGTTATCTAACCAATGGAAATCTGTCAATGAATATTGTATTATTATTTAGAAACAAGGAACGGGCTGAAAGCCTTGTTTATATGATACATGCAAATGTGTCATTTTACTATAACAGTTGTGACACCAATTTAAATAATTTATTTGGTGTGTGCCTCAAACTAATGTTGGATAAGTTACCTTTATTGAGTGAAATTATAGTATTACTGCTTAGCGGCGATAGGTACGGTAGTTGAAGAAATAAATCTGAACTAGAAGGTATTTAATGAAGTAACCGTAAGCTACGGTAGTAGTCTAGGGGGTGGGGGTGGAGCTGGACGCTATTGTTATGCAAATGAGCTCTTGACCTATTTAAATACTGCATTCTGATTGGTTGATTTAAATGAGTCGGTGGAGTCTATCATTCTAAATGAGTGGGTGTATGCTGTATGCTATTGTTCTAAATGAGCGCGTGTCTGCTATTGTTCTAAATGAGTGGGTGGCTGTTATTGTTCTAGATGAGTGGGTGGCTGCTATTGTTCATGCAGGTGTCCACTCTAAATGTCCGGCTACATGCTATTGTCTGGTATGACGTGGTAATGCATAGATTAATGTGTTTTTAAATAGGTATTGATATGCGTGCATGGGTTCTTGCTGTATTTAATGTATTAATTAGGTGGGCGCCAGTGGCCCCTCCCCACCCATTTGTGGTCGAAAGGATATTTTGAAACTGACCCAGTCATTTAATTTTCAAAAAACCCCAGAGCGTTGCATTACACGGGTAATATATAGGTAAACTAAGTGATGTTGTATAATATTATATAGATAATAATCATGTATCTATCGTATTTAAGGAGATATATGTCTTTAAAGTGGCAGTCATTTAATTAAAAAATTTTCAAAAAATGTTGTGGCCACAAGTTTAAACAGGAGACTACACATTTATACATGCCAAAATGCATGCATACATGTGCAGCCACATGTGGCCGCATGTTGCGGATTTGCAGCTGCATGTTGCGGATTTGCGATGGGGGCATGGCGGCATCTCCCAGTCATTTAATTTTCAAAAAAAACAGAGCGAAGTGCAGCGCTACATGGGTAATATATCAGCAAACTAAGCGATGTTGCATGTATAATATTATATAGATAATAATTGTGTATCTGTCGTATTTAAGGAGTGGTCTATAAAGTGGCAGTCATTTAATTATTAAATTTTCCAAAAAAATGTTGTGGCCGTAATTTTATACAGGTGGCTGCACAATTATAAATGTGGCAACATGTGTATGTACATACTCAGACACACATTCACACCAAAATGCATGCATACATGTGTGACCGCATGCAGCTGCATGATGCAGATTTGTGGCTGCATGTGGCTGCTTGTTGCGGATTTGCAGATTTGCAGCCACATGTTGCGGATTTGCGACGGGGAGGTGGCGGCATCTCCCAGTCATTTAATTTTCAAAAAATCAGAGCAAAGTACAGCATTATATTAGTCTTCTCTTGGTCTGCAAATGGACATTTTCTATGAGAAAATTGAAATTCTCTTGAAGAAATTCGATGGTTAAAGGGTTAAGAAAATCTATAGCACCCATGTAATGGTGTAGCATGAGGTGGTCGCTTAGGGCAGGTTTGAATGAATTATATAGTATAAAACATGGTTATAGCGTATCACTGCTGTGTAGCCCAAAAGGATATATTTATATTTGACTTGTAGTAAATGACCATCTATGCTTATGCTACTATGCTCGTAATATGGCTCTTAATTGTTGAAATGTAATGTCATGAATGATAAGGCATTCGGTCTCCAACCAACTCACCACAATGCACTTACTACTGTTAACGTATGAACACAGTGAATTAAAAATGTGTTAATCTTTAGTGGTAAATAACAATAGCCATTGAGCGGGTTCAAGCATTATTATTGATTTAAAAAAAACTTTACTCCCAGCCAGGACATTGTAATATCTTGCCAAATATCATTCTCATGTTATTTGTTCACCAGAATGTGTTTTTATGTATGCGAGTGCACTCAAATAATCAAGTGCTAACACTCGACTTCACCGTGGCAAGCTGCATGCTCTCATGCAGTATAATTAATGTATTTTATAGTCTGTGTTATGATAGACGTATTGTATGAAAAACATTCAACAGCGATCAGCAGCGTGGTTTCCAAAAAAGGGTAATAAAACTAGGAAAAATTACTGTGTCCTGGCATGTACATACACATGTTGCTGCATATATAAATGTGCAGTCGCCTGTATAAAATTGCGGCCGCAACATTTTTTTGAAAATTTAATAATTAAATGACTGCCACTTTATAGACCACTCCTTAAATATGATAGATACATGATTATTATCTATATAATATTATACATACAACATCGCTTAGTTTACCTATATATTACCCATGTAGCGCTGTACTTCACTCTTTTTTTTTGAAAATTAAATGACTGGGAGATTCCACCCGCCCTCGCCGCAAATCTGCAATGTGTGGACACAAATCCGCAATATGCGACCACAAATCCGCAATATGTGGCCGCAAATCCACAATATGCGGCACCCAAATCCGCAACAGGCAACCACAAATCCGCAACAGGCGGCCGCAAATCCACAACATGCAGCCGCATGTGACGCAAATACGCAATAAGACCACTCCTTAAATACGTTAGATACACGATTATTATCTATACAATATTATACATACAACATCACTTAGTTTACCTTTATAATACCCATGTACCGCTGTACTTCGCTCTGATTTTTTTGAAAATTAAATGACTGGGAGACGCCGCCCTGCCCCCGTCGCAAATCTGCAACATGCACCCGCAAATCCACAACATGCGGCTGCAAATTCGTAATATGCGGCTGCATGCGGCTGAAAATCTGCAACATGCGGCTGCATGTGGCCATAAATCCACATGTATAAATGTGTAGCCGCCTGTTTAAAATTGCAGCTGCAACATTTTTTGAAAATTAAATATTTAAATGACTGCCACTTTACACCTTTTTTGAAAATTTAATAATTAAATGGCTGCCACTTAAAAGACCACTCCTTAAATACGATAGATACATGATTATTATCTATATACTATTATACAACATCGCTTAGTTTACCTATATATTATCCGTCTAATGCAACGCTCTGATTAAAAAAAAAATTAAATGACTGGCAGTTTCAAAATATCTTTTTAACCACGAAGGGGTGGGGATGGGGCACCACTGCCCACCTAATTAATATGTTAAACACAGCAAGAACATGTGCACTCGTGTCAATAACGATTAAAAAACACATTAATCTATGCATTAACACGTCATAATAGACAATAGCCTGTAGCCGGATATTTAGAGCAGACACCTGCATGAACAATAGCAACCACCTGCTCATTTAGAACAATAGCGGACACTCGCTCAATTAGAATGATAGACTCCACCCACTCATTTAAATCAACCAATCAGAACGCAGTATTTAAATAGGTCAAGAGCTCATTTGCATAACAATAGTGTCCAGCTTCCCGCTAGACTACTACCGTAAATCTGTGATGCCTGCCCATTAAGGGATATTATAAGATCTCTTCTTATATGACCATTGAACATGTTAGGCAAAAACGATATGATACAAATTCTAGGTTTAGACACAGTTCAAAGCTACATACTTGAAATTCCTATAGGTTTACAATGGGACACATTTGGCCAATTTCTCGAAAGCTATTGGACTGAACCTCTTCAAAATTGATAACAAAATTCGCCAAGTTTCAATTCGATCGGAGCCAAAATGGACAAATCCCAATTTTGTTGCATACTTCCTACCCTCACATGGGTACTAGATAGCTGGATAGATAGATAGATAGATAGATAGATAGATAGATAGATAGATTATTGCAAAGAATCCAATATAAGTATACAGCAATACAAGTACAATCATAACCCCAGTATATAAGATATAGGCCCTATATAAATAAATAAATAAACACTACTTAATTAAATATATACAAAGCAATAGGCAAATCGCGTCCACATCTGGATTAACTACTGCAAAAGATTGATCCATATCTAGTTATGCGCCGCACACAATTTGCAGCTAGGCTCTGCCCACGTTCTGAGCGTGTTGGGATTGATTTATATACTTTGAACCCTGAGGTCACAGAATCCCCTTTTTCAAGGTGACTCTACAGTTGGGTTGCTGAATACTTTGAAACTAACCAGACCGGGTGCCATGGCTGCCTATGGCTGCACCAGCGCCCTGTCGAACTAGCCACAAAATACAAAATAGAATGTTCACTAGATAGTAATTATCCATTCAAAGTAATCTCTATGCTTGACAGACTTTTTAATGTTTATGGTAAAGTGAGATTCGTCATTCGTTAGGTGTTTTGATTGTGACATCAGCCTACCTATGGGGTAATTTATTATAACGTCATATACTTGAGTGACTGATCGGATTTCACCATTAGAGTTATTTATGTGCAGCTGCTATATTGGTGTATTATATTATAGTATTTCGTTTCTCTATGATGACATTGACAAATTTTAGAATCATTTTAAATATGTTGGAAGGGCTACGATTGCATGACATTAAAAAGATAAATTTATCGTACTCATTTAAAGAATCAAAGTTAGAACAGCTAGAAAATTAAGAAAATAAAGAATCCCCGGCTTCCTGGAACGTGGGGACATTCTAAGACAAAGTGTCTCTCATCTCCTTTATGTAGATCACAAAGATTACAGAGCCAGGATTCAACAGGTATCTTGGATCGACAGTATCTATCTATTTCGATATGCATGCAGTGAACGCTGAGCCTGAGCTTTGAAAATTATCTGCGCTATAAGTTGACAAAGTTTGGAGTTGATGGGATGAAACTGTAGGAGGAGATGTGGTTGATACAGAGAAATAGGCGCGAATAAGAAAGAAGAAGGAATAAATCTCCTGTAAGATTATAATTATCTGTGATTGCATGGCAGATTAATTAATTAGGAAAGCAAACCAAAATACTCAGGTAACATTACAATTTCAGAAATGACTAAGAAGCACCTAAAAGTTAATGCGAAGACTAATGTAAATAAGTATAACTGTATCACTGCAGGCAATGGCAAAATTAGGGCACTGCAAATTACCAATTTATATAGCCGTTAATGGATACATAGAAACAGAATATAGGGTTAGTGAATCTTGCTTGGCACTAACCAGAAAGCTGGCTTGTTATGCTCCTAACAGTGTCAAAGCTAACCCTTGAGCTCGCTCAGATATAATATTTGGATCAGAGTATCATGTTGATATGTCTGATCCAAGGCGGAGAGAAACATGACCAGTCATCTTCATCACTGTTCCATAAGTCTATAGATGATTTAATGAATTAATTATACATTACTTCTTGCAGGTATATTAACCAGCGCATATAGGTAGTTGAGACGTACCATACGAATCACCACCACTTCGTAAACAGACCTTGCGTGAATATGTGTACTAGCTAAAATAGACCCTGGTACCGCTGGTTAATACGGTCAGCCATTGTCTCAGTACAGGCCCAGTAACCTGCATTATCAGTGGAATATATGCTTTACGTATATCATGTGGTGGACCATACTGCTATAGCAGCAGCTAGTGCAGCGGGCAGCAGTAAACATCGACACAAATTGTGCACTTCAGCACCACAGAGTGTCAGTCCTTCGACAGATTTTTGATTCATTGCTAGATAATACCATTCCCCAGTATGTTAGAACCATAGTATTTATTTTTATACTAAGAAGTAATTGTCTCTCCATAAATGATTGCGCAATGTGTGGTGCTTTACACCTAAAACTATTTTATAAAACGCCTCAGTAGTTTTTCTGCCAGGCTGCTGTTTTCATATTCCAAAATTTCACAACCATACAGTGTGCTATGTTTAATCATTGTTTTGTATAGCTCGTTAGATATAGTTCCAGTTCATATTAGACATTGATTCTGCTTTTTGTGATACGAGATCGTGCTTTCTAGATCAATTAAAAATAATGCAAATAGTAGTGTTGATACATCTTCTCCCTTCCTAACACCTGTTTCAAATCGAAAAAACGTGCAGAGATCGAGCTATTTACAGAATCCCTAATACAAGATTTATCCTTATTATACAGGTTAAATATCAATATAAACAGCTTACCTGTAATTTGTTTGACAACAATTCCATCCCTAGATAAGACCTATTTACACAATATAATGCTTTCTTGTAATCCACAAAACAACAATACAATCGTTTGTGCTTCAATAAATACATATTGATGAGCGGTTATTGTGCAAAAATATGATCAGTCGTGAAATAACTCACTCTGAACCCACCCTGTTCCTCGCCAGATAGGTGTATGGACTCCACATACTTTGTCAATCTGTCATTAGTAATGATGTTAAATAGCTTACAAAAACAACATTTTGATCGTGAAAGCTTTGAAACATAGCTTATGCTGCATGTTTAGTTCAGCTTTGAAGCCGTTACTCGCAACTCGCATTCGTTCCTTATTACCACACCAGTCTTTCTTTTATGATATTCCCGTTTTGCTTTATAAAATCTTTTCTTCTGTATTTGCACGTATGATTAAACCACAGATTATTCGTTTGCTTAGTTCGAGCCCTCTTTCTACATCCTTCTCTCTGGCACCCACCCAGTCGCCTTTCCTGTAGTAGTTAGTAATGAAGTGATTTGCGCAACAATCATTTTAAAGCTTACCTTGTAAATCTCTACTTCAGAAGCTAACATGCCATTGTGTTGAATGATAGCCTCTACGTCAATGGGGTCTATATTATCTAAAAAGACATTTGCATTGTTTGTTTGCTATATTTCGTCCTTGGTTGCGAAAAACAACGGTCACTGTCCATGCTGCACCTACTGACTACTTGTCTGTTTACATTCGATTTAAAAACAATATTTACAGGGTTATAATTTCATTAAATTCTAAGATTTCAAAATTATATATGGCTGAGAAAATACACGGGGATGCCAGACAGTAGTCGACTATACTGGCATCTTTACAAGTTAATTTTCCGTAAAATGTATCATTTCTCACCCTACTATTTAACATACATAATATGTTTAAATTCATACACAATTCAGTTAACCTATGGCCGTATCTGTTTCTAAAATTTTCCATTAACTTCCTGTTTAGTGGGATACCCCAGACGTTTATGTTGTAGTTTTCGTTCGGGTTAAATAATACAAACTCGTTAAAATATATATAATTTTCTACTACGCTCTCTAGTTCCATAAAGTCATTTAATTTGCCCGTACTGACATTAAATTATCGCTCATAAGAATTATTGGTGTATCGTTTCCATCGTGTATAGAGACCACGTCCACTTCTATTTCGTCAAAGATTGAGATGTTCGAATATTGAGAGATCTTTGGTGGTATATAGATGTATCCTAGTAATGCCAGGCCCTATTAGTGTATACCTTAAGCAGCAAACATTTATTGAAGGGCATTCCAACTGACGTGTAACAGCACCACAACCAACACGGTCTGCATTGCCACTTCTATTACTATTTTGGTCACCCTCGCCGATGGTAGTAGTAGTAGTAGTAGTAGTAGTAGTAGTAGTAGTAGTAGTAGTAGTAGTAGTAGTAGTAGTAGTAGTAGTAGTAGTAGTAGTAGTAGTCGTAGTAGTAGCAGCAGCAGCAGCGGTGTTAATAGTGGTTGTGCTAGATGTAGCAGCAGAAGCAGCAGCAACAGCAGGCGCAGTAGCAGCAGCAGCAGCAGCAGCAGCAGCAGCAGCAGCAACAACAACAACAACAACAGCAGCAGCAGCAGCAGCATGCGCAGTAGTCGTAATAGTCGTCGTCGTCGTCGTCGTCGTCGTCGTCGTCGTCGTCGTAGTAGTAGTAGTAGTAGTAGTAGTAGTAGTAGTAGTAGTAGTAGTAGTAGTAGTAGTAGTAGTAGCAGCTCTTATGTCAGGAACAATGCGTTAACTGTTGGTAGTGGACGCGATTTTGTAATTTGATATTTGGTTTTGTTACTGCTCTTGTAATTGTTGTACGTGTAGTTGTTGTTGTTGTTGTTGTTGTAGTACTTTGTTGGTTGCTGTTGTTGTCGTCGTCGTTGCTGTCGTCTTTGTCCTCGTCCTTGGCGTCGTCGTCGTTGTTGTTGTTGTTGTTCCATACGGTACGAATGGCCCTTCGGTAACCAGATAACCCGACATTCCTACTCATGATCGTGGCAGCACTAACAGCGTGGTTTAAACGCGAATCTAGTTGCAAACATAATGGACGCGTAAGTCGGCACATCCCTCTGTGTCTTTGAGCGTGATGCCCGTGACATGTCCACAGTATGTGGGTAGTTCAAGATTTAAATACCCCAAAAGTAACTTCTTAACAGTGATGCCATCTTTGTCGAATGCTATTTCATGTAATTCACTCCATATTCTAATCTTCTCCGTTATCCCTGTCCATATCTGTAGCAATGGCGCGTATATCGATTCTGTCACGAGGCGGGTTGTCATCGCAATCAGTAATTAATAAAGTGATTTATTAACATATTACCTGACTCGATTTATTATGGCAAACTACTATCCGGTAAAACGTGCCATCTTACACGTTATAGACAATACAAAATTACCACCAAAGACAGATTGTTACTGAATATAAGTCGGTTGGCATAAGAAAAAGGCTTTGGGGCCACGAGATATTGTTTGTTTAGGACCAATCTTCAAGAGCGACCATTTTGTGGACCCAAATTCAGTGGGTCGTTATAGACAGGTCTCAGAAGTGTCTGTAATACATTGACAACTCGCCCATGACAAATCTTAACCCTTTAGCCCCATACACAAAAAAACACACGACACATGCTTTATGATGTTAGGCATATTTTGATTAATAATTTGAAACTATTTTAACTGGTACCTGATACTGCCTATGGCGAATTAGTTTCAAGATATTCTAGAACGTTTCTGAATAGTCATCTTGAAATTGAGATACTGGCATGTCAAGGGTCAAAGGTTAACTCAAATTTCTCTTCAATCCTGTGCTCAGTGAAATTCCCAAGTCATAATGCACCTTTCCAGTTTATCCATCCATCATATCACGTTACAGTTACGTGACGTGTGGGATGACGTCATAAGCAATGATGTCATAAATGACGTAGATAATTATGTCACGAACGCATAATTGGCAACGGGCTATGCGTTGTTGTACAAATTGTATGTCTTTACTATTTAATAAAATGCTGTTGAGTCTTTTGAAACTAATTTGACTGGGCGCTGCTGCTGCTGCCATAGGCAGCAGCAACAGCACCTAGTCAAATTAGTTTCAAAATATTCAAACAGTTTACCTGTATAGTTTTCTGGAAATTGAAAGTCAAGTAATTCAGAGATCGATCGATCTCAACACGAACGAGGTGTGGGCTGAACATAGCTAGAGATGGGCGGGGCATAACTAAAACTGGATAGGTCCATTCTAATTCCTTGCATTTGAAAAATTATGTTAATTTTGGAAACAATGTTGCTCTAAGCTGTTTTTGTCTGAGACAGTCCTTTTATACTGCTTGTATTTTCTTCGTATCAATCAAGCAGCTATGCCACAAATATGAAGAAACATGTGTTTGATTTTGATTGGCATATTCAAGGCATGTGTGATATAGGATAGGTCTTGCTGTACCTGGCGTTGACTATATTTGCCCATAATCTGATCATATTGCACTTTATTGTTATTTGCAATGGATACTTACCCAATTCCATGTGAATAACTGCAGTCGTCGTGCTATATCTTAGGTTAAGTAATGTCTTGAAAAATTTATTTTGGCATGTTTCGATAATATCCCCCTTTTCAAAACCCCATATTTCGGAAGCGTATAATAAGATTGGAGAGATCATTGTATCGAAAAGGATGCTTTGGAGATCAATTGGTATTTGGACTTCTTTGATTCGTTTTACTAGGGCGTACATAGCTTTATTTCCTTGATTAAGATTTCTTTTCATACATGGGGTGAAATTGCCATTATATTTGAAAACTGCTCCTAGGAAAAGGTATTCATCCACAATTTCGACATGCTGTTCGCCAATTGTGAAATCAGGCTGTGTTTTAATCTTCCGTTTAGAGAAGATGGTTATCTTTGTTTTTGATACGTTCACTTTAAGTTTGTGGGAAAGGCAATAGTTATGAAAGCTATCTAAACATAGTTGTAATGCTTGCGGTGAGTCAGCTAGAATGACAGTATCATCCGCATATAAAAGTACTGTCAGATATAAAAACAAGTTAAGGTGTTCATTTACAAAATTACTGATAGATGCAAGCCCGGTTATTCTATCATTCTGGGATTCCAAGTCATTAAAAATATAGTGAATATAAATGGCGATAGGGTTTCTCCCTGTCTTACTCCTATTTTACAGGAGAAATAAGCTGATGTTATGTGGTTGTGTGTGATTGGGGATTTTATTGCTTGGTAATATTAAAAATGTATTTAAAACACTTCTTAGATGGCTCATGTTTCACAAGTTTCTTCTATAGCCCTACCCGCCAGACTGTGTCGAATGCTTGTTTAAAATCAATGAAGCAGCAATACAACTTTTTCTTTTGTGCATAAAGTAGTTCATTTATTAAATATAATGATAAGATGTTGTCTAACGTGTATCGACCTTTTCTGAATTCACATTGTGCCTCCGTTATGATTTCATATTTCTCAGCATATACTTTAGTCGTGTATTTATGATTGCAGTAAACAGCTTACCTAGGCAACTGAGCAGCGTTATGGATCTATAATTCAAAGGATCAGCTGGGTCGCCTTTTTTTTTTATAAATTGGAAGTATGTTGCCTATCAACCACTCTTCTGTTATATTGCCACTGTTAAAAAATTGTATTAAATAGCTCCATGTATATAGTTAACATTGTGGTGGTTGTTGCTTTTATATATTCATTTAAAATACCGACTACGCATGTCGCTTTCCCATTTGCTAATTTGTTTATGGCTTTTTTTGTTTCTTCATCTATTGGTATGTCTAGCTCTCGACACTCCGGTATCTCTACATCTTCATTCTCTTCGATCTCATACTGAATATTATGTTTGTTTATGGACCCAAATGTGTGAGGGTATATGACCACCACCACCCCACCCCCGCCCCAATCCACCCCACCCCACCCGGCCGGGATTTACACCCTTGCATGTGTCCAGGATTAGTCCCGGTGGGGTGAAGCAATCATGAGACATAATCGAATTTGTGGAGCTAAACCGAATGGTTAATTAACCTATTGAAAAGAGTATTATGCGGAAATTCTCAGTGACCGTAACCGTTGACCTTGTACTAGCAATACGTCTACTTGAGATGTTTGCGTACGCCCAGGTTTAGTCACAACCACGGTTAAGAAGTCCCTGGATATAAGCTGATATGGGAAGCTAAATCAAAAACGTTACTAGCGATGAGAGATGGACTGACAGACAGACGAAGAAAAAACAAGCGAGCGAACCAAACAAACACAAACGCGGAAAAGGCAATCTCTGATTGCTCTTATTTACTACATAGGCCTAAGACATAATTGTTCGAAAAATACCATAATTCATGTTGCCATATAGGGCTTATATTAATTTGACATGACAATAAATTGTCCGGCGTGCCCTAAATCGTTGACCTAATATGGGCCTTTTAAAATGATTGATATTGACCTGGGTAATGGATGAATCCAGTTTTAGCTATGCCCCGCCCATTTCTAACTAAGCTCCACCCAAACCGTGCCCGTATTGGGATCGCTCGATCACTGCACTCCCTGAATCTCAATTTCCAGAAAACTATGCAGGTAAGCTGTTGGATATTTTGAAACTTATTTGACTGGGTGCCGTTGCTGCCTATCGCAAAGTCAAATTAGTTTCACAATTTCATTAGTAGATGCGATTTTGTAGCAGCTGGCGCACTGGTCTGACTATATGCTCCAGGGAACCAGGCTAATCCCGCAGAGGAATGCGATGATGGCGAGACATAATAGATGAAACACATCGCAAATAACAAAAACGGTTTAAAAAACACCTTAAACAGAACACACTATCGTTGTGCGCTCCTAAAACCAGCCATGCGTGAAACAATCAATTAAATGAATGTAATTTATCTTTTGAAATGGGAGCTTATATTTACATTTGTTGATCGATTACCAAAATTAATCTCTTCCAGCTTGAAAAATATCTTGCTTGTGGCTGTAATAGGTCTATTATGTTTTTTTAACCATGGTTTCTGCAATACAGTTGCAACATCTTTGCGTGTTTATTTTGTAGTTTTACCTATATGCGTAAAGTACAATATATATATATATATATATATATATATATATATATATATATATATATATATATATATATATATATATATATATATATATATATATATATATATATATATATATATATATATATATATATATATATATATATATATATATATATATATATATATATATATATATATATATATATATATATATATATATATATATGTATATGCTAATGTCCGTGGCGTGTGCATGAATCGCACGTTGCCCGTTGTCATATCTCCACAATAAAAAATAAAACTCGGTATGTAAACATGCCCCTAAGCATTTCGTATATAACTGCAAGTATTTTCAAACTACACCATTTTCACTGAGACTAACCGGGTTACCTGGAAGGTATACTGGCGCGATATAAAAAAACACCTATGTGAGGTGAAGTTGCGCAATAGATGTGTCACATTGCGATGCATTGATTACGTAGTTCTTTGAATAATTCACATGTTTGTTGGGCGTGTACAGCCTCGTGAGAGACATACCTGTTCGCGTGTGTTTTTATGAATAGCAGGTGTGTTTTCTCAAATTATATATCTATTTGCCCTACAGTATGACATAAAAATAGCTTAAAATGTTTCCAAAACAAAACAAAATGTATGTTGAATATTTTGAACTTAATTTGATTGGAAGAATGCCAATCTTATTAACTCCAAAATATTCAACACAATATTTCTTGTATCGTGTTCAAAATTGTACTAACTAACACGTTTTAGTTTTTTTGGGGAAACGTTTTAACTTATTTGTGAGATGTACTGTACTTATGAGTGGGCTGGCGGTTATGCTGGGTTGTAATTTGTAAGCCAAGTTAGTTTTCTATCTATACATTCCTATGAGGGTGACTCGTTTCTCATTTTATCTGCCATTTAGGTTTGGTGGTTTATTTTGACCACACACCCACCCCACCACACACCCATTCGCGCAGACGGACATATAAACGACGTAAAATCGCTCACAATATAACGATCATTTAGAATTTAATAAACATTTTAATCAATAGAATGTTTATTAAATTTTAAATTATTGTTAAATTGTAAAATGAAAAATGAGTTTAGTACTTCAACTAGAATCGATTCCTATCTAATCACTTTCGAGATGATCTCGTGGGTATAATAGTGTCAAAATGATTTTACGATCTGATGGTTATATATTGATAGCGTGTGATTTCTGGGACCGATTTCTGCTTCTTACATGGAGGATACATGTAGACTATATCTATCCTCCATTAACGTTAGAAACATTTTTGCTCCGTCTCTCTTCTGATTACTGAAAAAAATCAGGAACACTGCATTATTACGGCGTTTTAGCGACCGCGGTGGTTGGACCGGGCAAGTAGCCAGAAGAATGAGAAGCGCACTGAGAAGGGCCACAATTGATTGATAGTTGTTGACAAGTTGCTAACATGAAATGAAACATGAAATGAAACATCAGCTGAACAGCTGTTACTGTCAGATTGTATCGACGCGTCAAAAACTGAAAATACCAGGTCAGGCGCACTGGCGATTTACTGAACTCAACCTAAAGTTCGGATATATTGTCGGGTTAAGCGGGTTACCTCGACAACATATCCGAACGACTGAGAGTATAATCGGACAACGGTGTCACGTGTTACAAATTCGTATCACGTGGTACAAATTCCACTCGATTACTCTTGCTTCAAGCGAGAGTAAAAGTGTGCGCTATGCGTAGATAGGCAAAGCAACCACGTGAAACTTCCGTTCGGGGTAATACAACAACGAAACCGAATTCAAGCCAAGTCATCGGCGGTCGCGACAACCAGCCCCATAGCGAGGGCATGCGAATGAGTGATCTAACCGATATATAAGATATCAATGGTTACGATGTTGGAGGCCATTATGCCTATTACACATATGATATAGTGTTGCTCCCGACAATGTTATATGCTTGTCTGTTTACTTGTGTATTGTTAACAAGGCGAGTCCTACTACATAGTAATCGAAAACAATATAGGGATCCATTTCTATCTATTCACCGCGCATTTCTATCTAGTCCCCTCCCACATTTATCGATTTGAAAACAAATAAACAGTTGAATATTTTGAAGCTAGTTTGACTGTGGCTGTTGCGGCCATATTCAGCAGAATGTTTATTAAATTGTACTTATCAAAGACATAATATTCGGACACTTTCTTGACACACTTCTATTTTCGTGAGGAAGTCATTTTGATTGCGACATCAACTAACATGTGGCGTAGCAATATAATTTTCCAGTTTATCCGTCCATCATCTGACGTCATACGACGTCATAATGAACTAAGTGGCGTCTAGGATGACGCCATAATTAATTATGCCATGAATGACTCGATTTAGTCCGTCTTTAACGCTTAATAGTACGACAGGCTGTGCGAATTGTATGTCTTTGCCATTTAATAAACATTCTGTTGTATATTTTGAAACTAATTTGACTGGGCGCTGCTGCTGCAAATTTGACTGGGCGCTGCTGCTGCCATAGGCAGCAACAGCACCCAGTCAAATTAGTTTCAAAGTATTTAACAGCTTATCTGTATATAGCATTCTGGAAATTGATAGTTAGGGAGTTCATGGATCGATCGATCACAAAACGAGCGAGGTGGGGTCGGAGCTTAGCTAGGGATTGGCGGGACATAGCTAAAGCTGGAAAGGTTCATTCCTACTCTCATCTGTGTTTTGTGTATTGATAGAAGGCTTCAACACAAAATTAAAGCTCTCGTGTTCCATTAAATATAGACACCGTTGCACGAGATATGAGATGCCTGTTCAATTTACCCAGCATGCAATGCTACCCGGTGTGCGATGCTACGAGCATGCAATTCCCTGACTCCATAATCGTTGGAACTATTCTGCCCCCCCCCCCACTGACAAAAGGGGGGTAAGTAAAAAGAATTCAAAATTGAGATTTTGACACATCTTGCCTAATTTGGACCTGCTCTTTTCAATGGAACTATTGCCAATGTAAAATTCTTTTTAGATTTTTAGTTATAAAATAACAAAATGATGTATGTCTTCCCCATCACAGACAATTACAATGACAAAAGGAAGTAACCGCATTTCCTTTGACAGAAGGAAGTATATTACACATACTCCATTTTGTCATTGTAAATGCTGAACATACTTCCTTTTGTCAATGAAATATCTTCAGTCAAAGATATCTAATTTGCATATCAAAAGGGCACATGTTTCGCTCATGTGTCATGCATGGTACTCTCACTGCATGTAACAAGTGCATAAAAAGGTATGGATTTGCACTATTGAGTACAGTCTACTTGTAAACATATAATATGGTTAGTTCAAAGTACATGATTTAATAATTTACAAGTCAGGTCTACAAACCAGATCCGCTATTAAATTAAAAAATTGGTCAGTTTTCCTAGAACTGGACTATAAGGCTACAGCTCCAGTTTACCATTAAAAACAAGATAATAAGCAGTCACTATTATTATTATTATTATTATTATTATTATTATTATTATTATTATTATTATTATTATAAGCGCCAAATTCACAAACAACCCGTTACTTGTAAATGTAAAAGAAGTTAAGTTTGTACCTGGATCGGTTTCTATGTATTGGAAAGAGGACTTGGATGAAACAGATTACAAAGAAGGTTTATTCTTAAAGAAAAAAATAGCTGCAAAAGCACTGGAGAAAAGGCTTCAATATCCTTCTCGTAGTGTTCCACGAGGTGTTATTGCATCTAAAAAATTAGGGATTATTAGATCTCTCTGCCAACTTATCCCACCTAATCACCGCACATTTTGGGAAAACTTACCAGAGGACATTAAAGCTGCTAATTTGATTGCCAAATTTGAATAGGAAAAACTGCACTGATCTGTAAAAAAGGTTTTGTTTTCATAAATACCGTAACACATCAAGTTTGAATTTTCTTAAACAATTACTGTTCATGAATAATGTATATGTATTGGTATTTTCAAATCTTTTGATTTAAATTTGTTGAAAATTTACCTTCTTGTTTTAATAAAGACCAATTTACATACTCTCAGGTTTGGACTTATTTGAAAATAATTTACTGTCAATAAATGATTTATTAGTGTTTTCACACACAATGAAATGATGCATTTTATGTGAACATAATGTGATGAAATTGTGGAATTTGTTGACGATTTACTATTTTGTTTTTTATAAACACCTTTACATATCACCCCGAATTCAATAAGGAGGTTTAAACTCGGTTTAGGCTAAACCAGGTAATAAATATGTTTTAATCTAAAGATATATACTGGTTTAAATTATAATTGCCTCAAAATAAGGTCTCTCCGCAATACTATAAAACGTGTTATATATTGAAATAAACAGATTTTGGTACTGGTAAATAAGACCCATATGATAGATATCTAGCGAATATCGACCTCATTACGCACGAAGGGAGATCCAATACACTGAATTTCTTATCACCGGCCAGGACAAAGCTTAAACCAAGTCTAGCTAAACCTCCTTATTGAATTCGGGCCATGATGTTTACGTTTAGCCTGCTTTAAATAATCATATTTGTATTTTCACCTAAATTGCCTAATGAAATGTTTTTCTCTTAAAATTATGTAACGAAACTGTAAAATTAGTTGAGAATGTGACATTTTGTTTCTAAAAACACCGTTACAAGTATTTTTTATGTGAAAATAATTTAATGAAACTGTAAAATTTGTTGAAAAATTGATCATTTGGTTTTGTTGTAGGTACACATTTACATATTGTTTTGTGTTTACTTGAAAACAAATATTTGGACTCGAACGATTTTTAGTATTTTCAAACCTAAAACAATGGTATATATGTTTATTGTAAGAAGAAACTGGATACAGAACCCTCTTTTCATCTATCCCATTACGTTTCTTTAATTACAAAAGGGAGTAAATGTGAATTTACACTGACAAAAGGATGTAAAGTATGATTACTCTGGAATTTGAACACTAGAAACACAGATATACAATGGCAAAAGGAAGTATGTCACTATAATTTGTTTAAAAGGAACCAGTTCTGATTTTCTTTTAAATAATAGTAATCTTTAACACATATGTGTCGCTCTGATATAATTTTGACAGAAATGTGCTGGAAATTGACACAGGGCTATCCATACATGCATTTTATTTATTTTCTCAAAAAAATGATTTCTTGGACATACTACCTTTTGTGAATGTAGGGCAGTAGTGGATGCTATATTCGTTTAGTCTATTGTCTTCACAAACCAGGATTTCTCAAACAAAACCAACCCGCTTGCACGTGCAAATAGTCATTTCAAGCTTTCTCTAATCTTCTGGAAATTGACACAGTTACGATGAACAGTATTGAAATGCAGGCCGTCGAATGTACTGCCCCGATAAGTACGCCCTACCAGCATGCTTCCGCTTCCAGAGCTGAAGGAGAAATGACTATTTGCACGTGCAGGCAGGTTGGTTTTGTTTGAGAAATCCTGGCCTATACAGACAATAGACTAAACGAATATGGCGTCCAATAGTTACAACGATTATGGAGTCAGGAAACTGCATGGTGGGTAGCATAGCATGCTGGGTAAATTCAACAGAAATCAGCAGGCATCTCATATCTCGTGCAAAAGGGTTTATATTTAATGGGACACGAGAGCTTTAATCTATAGTCTGTATAGCAATACACCTTGATGAACATGTTATCAAATTTAATGGAACGGACGGGTGGGAGCGGGTGGAGGTGTGTGTATAAATGTTTCTTCTGGGAGTTATCTAAGATATGCTATCTATTTAGCAGTAAATATCGCAGACGCTTAAGATAACAGATTCGATCAGATGGAAGGTGCATTACGCGTAGCGCCGCTGGCAGAATGTCAACCACAACACACGTGCGATGCCTCGCCGTTCGCAGGATAGCAACTTTACGTGCCACGCCCAAAACCGAAGAAAACACACCATAAGATTCCAAAATTTACCCTTGATGTTGATGAATCAAATACTGCTGGAAAGACAAATGCGACACAAATTGTAAATGGACAGTTCTAGCTTTAACTATACCCTACCCATCTTTAGCTAAGCTCCACCCACACCTCGCATGTGTTGGTATATGTCGATCCCTGAACTTCCTGACTATCAATTTCCAGAAAACTATGTAGGTAAGCTGTTGATTATTTTGAAACTAATTCGACTTGGTGCTATTGATGCCTATGTCAGTAGCAGCGCCCAGTCAAATTAGTTTCAAAATATTCAACAGCATGTTTATTAAATAATAAATACTTATCTACGGCATTCATGACGTCATTGATTATGACGTCATCCTACTCGTCACATAGTTGATTATGACGTCATATGATGGATGGACAAACTGGAAAGGTCCATTGTCTGAAGGAAAGAACCCAACCGGCATATGATATGTCACACAATTCACATCAGCATATCAACAAATCAATATCTAATCAGACTAACGAGTGATATGTGAGTAGCGTACAGAAAGCCAATCAATGCTATCTTTATATAGGATATTTTAGATGCGGTACTCCAAGGAATACAAATAGCCATCCTCTCTTCAGACGAAAATGTGTTTATTCCCGGCCTATCCCACTTTTCAGAACATCGTGAAGGCTGTCGTGTGATAAGTGTTCTGGGAGGTGTCGGGTTATACCTCTCACAAGGCGCTGCTCGTCCTGATATGTTAGAGTACTCCCTGAATTCTATTCATTTCTGAGATGGTTCACCTATGGAAAATTCTATGAAAATGGCAAAGTTAGCTGTTGTACTGCTACTAATGTTAGTAATATATATATCTGTCAAGTATGTTTATAACGGTCACTGTATGGTCCATTAAGTGGTGGCCTCTAAAGTCCAGCTTAATGGACCTTTCCATTTTTAGCCATGCCCCGCCCATCACTAGCTAAACTCCACCCACACCTCGCCGTGTTCGGATTGCTCGATCCCCGAATGTCATAGCTATCAATTTCCTGAAAAATATTCAGGGAAGCTGTTGAATATTTGGTAACTAATTTGACTAGGTGCTGTTGCTGCCTATGGCAGCAACAGCGCCCAGTCAAATTAGTTTCAAAATATTCAACCGAATATTTATTAAATAGTAAAGACATACAATTTGTACAACAACACATAGCCAGTCTTCAAATATGCGTTCGTGACGTACATATCGACGTCATTCATGACGTAATTCATTATGATGTCATTCTACACATCACGTAGCTGATTATGACGTCATATGATGGGTAGATACTCTGGAAAGGTGAATTGAGGGAGCCATTTCTAGCTAAGCCTCGCCCATTTTTAGCTATGTCCTGCCCATTTCTAACTAAGCCTCGCCCATTTTAAGCTATGTCCTGCCCATTTCTAACTAAGCTTCGCCCATTTTAGCCCTCAGTTTGGGCGTATTGGGAAAGTTATTTACGTTGAACCACGAATTCTCAGAATCCCAATTTCAAGTGATTAAGGTGTTGAATATTTTGAAACTAATTTGACTGGGCATTGTTGCTGCCGATCAGAATGTTGATTAAATAGTAAATCCATCAAAAACATACACACCGTACACTAGACGGACTATTAAATGTGCATGTCGGAGCTATGTACGTCACTATGTATTGTGACGCCATCCTACATGTGACGTAATTGAGCATGGCGTCATATGCTTGAGTGACAGCTCGCATCCCTCCATTAAGTGAGTTTCTTATCGTAGATAGATATTGGGGCATAATGACCCCTATTCCTTAAGACTTAAGACCACTTGGTTGGATACAACACCATAATTTGTCAAAAAGGTTGAAATGTCTGTTCCACCTACTCACACCAACCACAGCCAGTGGTACAGCAGGCAATGGGATTGCTTATCATTGACAATTTGACGCCACCCATTAATATTACGACGTGATGTCATACGTATAATGTTCTCACATTCCAAATTTTGCATATATCTGCCCAGCAGTGGCAGGTGCGTATAGTCCGACTATGGAGAAAGACTGGGCCCCAACGCGAATGATCCCCGAGGTGTAGACTGTGGAAAGGTCTAGTATATCTGTCATATATATGTTTACCGCACTCACATGGATGAGCTCCCACCACAAGGAATGATTCCCATGCTGTGCTCCTCATGGATATCATGTCTGTACTTGAGTTACTGACTAGCTACAAGCCTCCCAGTCTGACCAAAAACACTGCCGTCCCTCAGTTGTATTGAGTTCGCGCTACACGAGATTCCGCCCGATGCGGTAGTCCTGACAATGAAGAGGCATTCTTTTTGGCAAAACAGTGTTCAGGGAAAAACCCGAGATATGCGTCCCTGAGAATGCTGGTGGTTTTTGTTAATGACACAGAGCTCTCCAGAGAGATGTTATTAAGAAATCTTTTGGACGATGGTGAAGGTTATTAAATATGGGGTTTTACCTGAAAATACAATCTTTTGTTATTTCTTTTAAAGGTTGAATGCGACACATGAAAATGCATGTGGCCCTCAACATGTTGGTAAAAAATGTGTTTAATACTGTTGAGGAAACGTAACAAATCAGCCCGAAATTTGACATGACCAAATATTTTGAAACTCAAAATGATTCTGTTACTGTAACTCTCCCTTGATCAGCAAGCGGTCTTTTTCAAAAAAATTATTTTCATATAAATTCAAAATGAGGCTAGCACGATAATTATGATGAAGGTACGTTGCCATTGATCAATTACCAATGATACACTACTTCAGCAAACTATAAATGCATGAAAAAGAACAACAATTAAGAAACACAGTGCGATATTGAATTGAGAATTGTAGATGTATGGTAGAGAGGACGGGAGAACTTCAGCACACGCACAAAGATACGCACAAGAACGCACAACTGACCACACGAATCATAAACAGACATATACCGCATGCGCAGCAGGATACGGAATATACACAGCACAATCCAGGACAGAACTCGATATACACACACGCCCATAAAGGAGCACACAGAAGACCAATGCGCACATGACAGTCACACCACATGCATGAATAACTGAACAAGCCACGCCCACAGATAAGCACACACGTGAACTAGCATACATCGACAGTGACACACACCGCCATTGATGTACATACACTACTACGGATTATATACACACCAGGCTTATACGAAAGAGGAGTGTTGAATATATTGTGTCCATACTTTATTGTTGTAGTTAATCTAGTAATACGTACTGTATATACTGAACGTGTTGTCACGGATCAGGTGCAACTGTTTGTCACCAAGGTTTGTGACTATGGACTGACATCACATGGTTCGAATAGAACATGGGACGGCAGTCAGTTGGAGTTTGGCGTTGGGCACGGTCACTTGTTGTTTTGGATAGTTGGTCCCACTCCACGACTTGAATATCAAACTGTGGATTGTGGTTAACTGTGCAAACGAGCCAGTGACAGTGTCCTAGCGTAAGTTGTATATTAATAAAGTATTACCGTAACTATAGAGACGCGTATGTGTTATCTCACCAGCCAGATGAAAGATAATAATAATAATAATAATAATAATAATAATAATAATAATAATAATAATAATAATAATAATAATAATAATAATAATAATAATAATAATAATAATCTTTATTTAAGGAGGGTATACATCGTCAGTAAACTGATCTTCCCGAGGCCCACACACACACACGCACGCACGCACGCACGCACGCAAGCACGCACGCACGCACGCACGCGCAAGGTCGCATATATATATATATATATATATATATATATATATATATATATATATATATATATATATATATATATATATATATATATATATAACTATTTACAAATATACAACATAGATCCTGGTGTATAGGCAAACGAACGGTATTAGAGATGTTATTCTGCGTTCCAAACAAGGAACTATAGCCCTTGTTCAAACGTAGAAGCTGCTATTGCTTTTAATAACCACCCAATAGATATGCAAATTTCCAATAGAAATTACCCCCTCGTGCACGTTTTTACTGAAGCGCTGAAGAGATGCATCTGTTTCTAGTGAAGAAATTTGCAAAGATTTGCAGAAAAAAATGTTATCATCAAATAACTTGGAAATCTCCCCCTAAAAATTTGGCATTTTGCATTTTAGCTTGCAATTACAAATAGCCTATCTGAGCAGAACAATGGAAAATGCCTGACCAGTTTTCTCTTTACGTTAGACAATTATATAACATCATGCATACATCTCAGCAACTACCATATGGCTGTCTATCACATATTGTTAACTAGTTAACCATTGAAATATCCTTCAATTGCCAGACAGATATACAGGGACGCTGTTGAATCTTTTGAAGCGAATTTGAATGGGAGATGTTGCTGCCTATGGCAGCAACAACTCCCTATCAAATTCGTTTCAACGTATTCAACAGAATATTCCGTACATCAATAAAGAATCTGTTATTTCTGGTCCATTTGGTATGAATATTTGGTTATAATGGAAGAGCGACACGTGATATCCCAAATCAGTATGGTTCTATATAGCAAACAGACAGGTTACATCAGTACAATTAATCCCGGTAAATTTTTTGCTGATATCAAATCTGGGTCGTCTTAGATCTCATCCCGTTGAGTCAGGTCACAGATAGCAAGCGGGAGATAGTTATTTAAAGAGATAAAACATCTTAGAACTCAACTTGGAATTCCCCCCTCCCTACCCCCCATCCCCCCTTCTGTGCTTAAATAATGTTCATATTTGTCATTCCTCTATACATTCTAAAATGTTTCTATCTATTCTACAGACCATATGCCTAACCCTATAATCCTACTCATCCCATGTACTACCTCGTAACTATAACTCTACTCATCCCATGTACTACCTCGTAACTATAACTCTAATCATCCCATGTACTACCTCGTAACTATAACTCTAATCATCCCATGTACTACCTCGTAACTATAACTCTAATCATCCCATGTACTACCTCGTAACTATAACCCTACTCATCCCATGTACTACCTCGTAACTATAACTCTAATCATAACCCATACTAACAGTAACCATAAGCTATCTCTAACCTGTGCAAAATCGATAGCAAATAATACCTGGTTTCTAGTCTTCTTTCTTCTTGTCGTTCGCTGATCATACCGCCAGTCCTGTAAGTGACTATCGACATGATCATAAGCGTTAAGTACGTGGATCCATGGTTTATTAGAGTGCGCCGTGCGGCCTGGAACCTCCGTCTTCAGCACTCGAGGTTTCTGTCAGGGTTACCTCACCCTTACCTCCTTTAGTCGCCTCTTACGACACGCAGAGGATACGGAAGGTATATTCTAAGCCCCACCTACAGGGCACTTGGTTTCTAGTGAATCAAGGGTTGATAATGCTATTTTTATATTTGATATTTATTTTCGGTCCATATCGAGATACGGCATTGATGACCCGACATTAAACTGCATTCCTAATATGAGTCTATGATGCAATGACCCTCTTTCCCAGTACGTAATAGAACAATGCCTAATGTCGTCGCCGTCGTCGTCGTTGACATTATTGTTGACATCGTCGTGGTCGTTGTCCTTGATGACGCCGTTGTCACTGTAGAGTGTAGGCTACTATTGAAGATGACATGGGACACCTTCTCGCATATGAAAAAGATGGTTTTATTGCAGCTTAACACTTTCATATCGTGTCAGCAGTCTTTAATCCTTTATACACAATCGATGAATCCAGTTTCTTAGTCAATCCTATAACGTCAAAATCAACTACGTGAAGTGTAGGATCACGTCATACTCATAACGTCATGGATGACTCAATATAGCCCGTCTTTAACGCTTAATAGTCCGACACTTTGTACGAATTGTATGTCTTTACAATTTAATAAACATGCTGTTGAATATTTTGAAAGCAATTTGCCTAGGCGATGTTGTTGCCATGGACAGCGCCAAGTCAAATTAGTTTCAAAATATGCAACAGCTTACCTGTATTGTTTTCTGGAAATTGATAGTCAGGGAGTTCAGAGATCGATCGATCCCGACACGAGTGAGGTGTGTTTGGAGCTTAGATAAAGATGGGCGGGGCATAGCTAAAACTGGAAATGTTCGTTACATCAAATCTCCATCATAATGACAATGATTTAAAAAGTGTTCCATACTTTTGCATGGTTTATAATTAGTTGATTTTGCACCAAGAATTAGAAAAAATGTTAACCATTTCATTAAAAGGCTTATCTAACTTTAATACAATTTTACACATTTCTTCAATACCATCATTGAGTACAGCTTTAAGTGGTTTTCACTTAGTTTATTTATAGGTGACTTGTCTCCTTTTTAAAACAAGCATTATAAGAATGTTACGTTTTTCAATACACATTTCATTCATCAAGGCCTTATGCGAATGTCAATGAAATTGTACCGATTTGTTCTATGCAATGATGTCATCTATTCTACATCATAATAAAAAGTCTTGTGGTTTCTACAGTGATTGCAACCAGTGGCATATAAACATATATACATATAAACATGTACAAGGTGGACATTTGCCTATCTTTGACCATTTCATGAGGAAGTCGACCGAAACTGGCCTCTGCAGTGGTCATGAGAAATGTCCATTTGCAAAATTTGCCACTGGAATGACTGGCTCGGTAACAGAGCCAGTTCATCCAGTGGTAAGTTTTCAAAAATTGTCTTCCCTTGTGTTACAAATGGACATTTAACAAGTAAATATTTTGGTATTCTTGTCTAAATTTAGCTATTAAAAGGTTACGCCTTGCCCAGGGCAATAGTGATTGGACTGCCCGTACGGTACGTGATGGGGCTTTATGGTTCAGTCTTATGTCTTCATCATATGGCAATAGCGAATACCAAGAGTAATCTTGTTCTGGCAATCAGTTTGCCTTTTCAAGATCAGACTGTATCCAGTGGCTAATCATATTTGAGCCATATGTGTATTTATATAATACATATAGGTTCCATAGTGCGGATACACACTTTCTCCCCGCTCTGCCGTGCTTAGCCATATACAATACCACACCATGGCCTTTGCGATACCGTACACTAGCAATCAAAATTTCGCGACACCGACGAATGTGATGTTTGATAGTTTGTGGTCTTCTTAAAGATTTCCCTTAAACCAACTAAGAACTGACCCTATGTTACCCAAGTATCTGATGTCATTATAGAAATGCGTTAGCTGTCAGCTAACGTTATAGTGTAACGTTATAATGTGGTCCTCTTAAAGATTTCCCTTAAACCAACTAAGAACTGACCCGTCTGTTACCCAAGTATCTGATGTCATAAAAACACGTCACATTTTAGCCGACGCCAAAATCACATGATGCAAACAACCACCTGCCTTAACAACCAGTTTGTTGCCCCACACTGTGGCTATCCAAGAAACAATAACAAGAAACCTAATTGTAGAAAAATTATAGAGTAACACGATGAGAGGCTGTTTTGTAGATTTAACACAGCAATGACTGGTTCGGTTATCGAGCAAGTCACTCCGGTGGTGAATACCCAAAATAGTCTCTGTCGCGATATGAATGGATATAATTGTCTATTGTTGAAAATAAGGTTGTTCTGTATTTTAGTTTAAAAAATGACTACCTTATGTACAGGAATAACACATTTCTAAGAATACCAATCTGACATTTTTTATAATCAGTTATTATATATTTATTACAATCTAAATCCTGATGACCCCCACAATATGACCACTATAATGTTAGTACTTTGTTATTGAGATGGCGGTACAATAACAGTAATAATTCTGTCATTACTAATTATGAAGTACGTGTAAATAATAACTGTAACTTTCATAATAATTCTTAAGTTACTACTACTACTACTACTACTACTACTACTACTACTGCTGCTGCTGCTGCTGCTGCTGCTACTACTGCTACTGCTACTGCTATTGCTGCTGCTGCTGCTGCTGCTACTACTACTACTACTACTACTACTACTACTACTACTACTACTACTACTACTACTACTACTACTACTACTACTACTAATACTACTACTACTACTACTACTACTACTACTACTACTACTACTACTACCGAAAGCACAAACAGTGGTTATATAACTAGATAAATACCAAAATATGTAATTATGAATTGATATATAATGTCTGATCGCCATAACATTTATAATTTCTGTAAATTCATATTCCCCATATGCCATTATGTGGCCTGGGGGTGTAAATAAAAAAAAAATCTGAAATCTGATAGGGGGAAGTACTTGACAGACTGTCTAGCAGGTCCCATTCACGCCGTCTTTGTAATTTTTTTAGATTTTCTATGTGGTTCTAAAAAGGGACATTTTTTTAAATACCTGCAGATTTGCTTTTTGTTGGCGCCTATTGTTGATGGTGACTGATGGTAGAACGCGGCATTTGGTACTGCCGCTTGCGTTCACGTCTGTCAGTATATCCAGGTAGCTAGCTAGGCATCCTGGACCATTTCCACTGCGTATAGCACGACAGGCCTATTTCGTCTGGCCCCTCTAGATACTGAGCGAGCTCAGCACGTCACGCTGTTGGCTCACCCTTGTGGTCCCAGAGGCTATTAACCTCTGGTACAAGGGCTATGCAACTGGACACCACATTCCGAGGCGACAGGCAGCTCCAAAACACAGTTCACCGGCAATGGACCAGACTGGGCAGCAGTTGTGTCACTTGTAGGCCTGTAGTAACGGGAATGCTCTCCAACGAGACGACGAAGTAGCGTGGCCGATTTCATCCAGATTCAGCTGCGTTGTAGGCTGTTAGCTCACCTGCATACCAGCGGTCACCGCCCGTGATAGACAGGCTATACACTCGTGCACCACGTTGAGGTAGCGTATCCGCCTTCTCCCTAGGATACCTCAGTATTGCGTTACGCCGGTCAAGTCTCTAGCGAGAACACGGCCCTAGTAATGGATACGTGTTAACGTAGACCTAACCCATCTTGTGTCAACAGCGCATTAAAGCAGTCAAAAGACCATTTATTTCAACTAACCATTTAATTGCCAATACTTTTCAAGGAAATGTAGATTTTTGCAGCCAAAGAGTATTTTTGTAAATTTATAACGAGAATTGAAAAAAAAAAGATTTCTCTTATCCTTCAAATGGACATTCATCAAAAGTGTAATTGATGAAAATTCAGATTTCCACTTAGCCAGTGTCCAATTGCAGAACAAGAAGAGGATTTTTGAAATTTTACCACTGAAATGACTTGCCCGGTTACCGAGCCAGTCATTCCAGTGATAAAATTTCAAAGATATTCTTCCCTTAGCCCGCAAATGGACATTTCTCAAGATCACTGCAGAGGTCGGTTTTTTTACCAACTTGAACATTAAATGGTTAACTTGACACAGGAGGTGTTAACAGTACTTCTAGCTGTTAAGGAGCTTGTTAGAGCGTTCATAGATTGCATATCTTTGCCCTATGCCATTGTGCCAGGCACATATTTCATTATTTTTCACCGCATACACACACGCACATACACGTACCACCGTACGTGCACTCACATACATACGCACGTATACGCTAGCACAAAGGATTTGTGCTGCTTCTAGCAGACATACACGGGTACCGAAAATGCATTTGCAAAAAGTCATTATATGTTACAAAATGCAAACAGATGCGTTCGAAAATCATGAGCAGATAGATGACAGCTAGATATATAGGGTCTGTAGACGAAAGTTAAGTAAAGCTCGTCAGACAGGTAAATGTCCTAGAAATATCTGGTTTTATTTACTAACACAGGTTTGCATATAATAGGCTGCATAAACAGGTATTCAGGCTAACGGTGATTTCACATATTTTGGCCCAAGGGAACTTAATGCGTTGACAGCAGGTGGCGATTTGAAAGTAAGGGCCGTGCTTATAGATATAGCCAGGTCTATGCAATGCATCATTTCAAACCACATTTTATGCTAAATTTATACAATTTGTGGATAATTTCATTACATGATACAGTTGTGTTTATTACTTTGAAAGCTATTTTCCTTAAAGTCGTTGCTGCAGTAACGATTTAAGTCAAATACAGAACAAATCGTGCTCTTTATTTTTAAAGAACCATGGTATTTCAGTAGATTAGCCTATCTTCCAAACCGAAAGCGTTAATTCGCGAGCAAATATATATATAATATATTCAGGTAAGCACATAGTTGTTCAGCTTACAATCGCGCATGTGAGAATCTGCCATCGAGACAGTAGCGGTGACATCTGTGAAATTAGATAATCCGTTAACCGTGATTATCTCAGGTGCGTGGTTGGACCTGGCCTAAGCCTATTAGCGAATGTGTGCACAACTAATTGCCAGTTCTCTAACATCAACTTTCCATACAAATCTGGTAAGTTTATGTGTATTGTGTAAACGATATTTTGCCTGTCACGGTATAAATGTTGAACATTACATTATTTGTTTAAGCTTAAAGAAAAAAGCATGGCTATTGAATTCGGATTTATTCCGGACTAATTCCGGTTTTGATCACTCGCGATCTTGTATTTATTGGTGGTAGTGTTGATGTTGGAATTCGGTCATTATTGACATTTACGTTCGTGCTCATTAATATGGGCATTTCACAGATGTTTTTCATTGGTTTGCTATAGGCTACAATGTGCGTACATATTTATATCTCTGATAACACGACTAACGCGGGTCCGGTACCGGACAACTACCGGGTCATATTGGCGGGCCATATTGGTGCGGTATTCGTCCAGTACTCACCCAGTAAGCCCTGCTATCAAAGTACGGAGGGACTATAGACATATATGTGGTGATGATCCTGCTTAATTGTACAAATTGACGAAGTAGCTAATGGACATATAGGGCCTACTGTCGATCAATCGGTTCATATAGCTGTCAGTTGTTGGTTGTTCGATTTTATTGATAATATTATCGATTTATTGATGATGAATTGGTTGTTCGATTTTTATTGATAATTCAATCGATTGATCGATTTATTCTTTTGATTTATAAGTTACTCTGGTTTTTGATAATATAGTCAAGTGATTGATTTATTGATAATATAGTCAAGTGATCGATTTATAGGCAATTTGCGGACAGTTTGGTTAATTTATAATTCGGTTAATCGATTGAATGCTTGATTAATATTTTGGTCAATCGATTGACTAAATTGTCTATCGGCTATCAATAACTCCATCAAATCATCAATCCATCCATCCATCCATCCATCCATCCATCCATCCATCCAACCACTCACCCATCCACCCAACTGTCCATTTAAAAATTATAATCAAATGCTAGGTCGGTCGATCAAGTAACTGACTAATTTGTTGTAATCATTCGATCGAGCATCCATCCATCCATCCATCCATCCATCCATCCATCCATCCATCCATCCATCCATCCATCCATCCATCCATCCATCCATCCATCCATCCATCCATCCATCCATCCATCCATCCATCCATCCATCCATCCATCCATCCATCCATCCATCCATCCATCCATCCATCCATCCATCCATCCATCCATCCATCCATCCATCCACCCACCCACCCACCCACCCCACCCACCCACCCACCCACCCACCCACCCACCCACCCACCCACCCACCCACCCACCCACCCACCCACCCAACCCACCCACCCACCCACCCATCCATCCATCCATCCATCCATCCATCCATCCATCCATTCACCAGCTAACCACTCATCCATCCACCCAACCATCCATTTATTCGTTATAATCAAATGCTAGGTCGATCGATTAAGTAACTGACCAATGTGTTGCTAAAGTGTAGTTAATTTAATGACCAGACAGTTAGTCCGTTGTCTTGGCTGATTGATTGATTGATTGACTTATTAATTGATTGGCCAATTCATTACATCTACAGGCATATTATAACATATATAGGCTATAATTACTCACGCCTCCGAAGGCCGGTTGAGTATTGCGGTTGGGGCCGTCTGTTTGTTGGTGCCGCCTGTCTGTCGGTGGGTGGTGGGTGGTGGGTGGTGGGTGGTGGGTGGGTGGTGGGTCGGTCGGTCTGCCTGCCTGCCTGTCTGTCCCAGGCATATCTCTGGATTCCTATCAGGTAGAATCATCAGATTTGGCATATACATTCGTACATTGTCACATACATACATTCATATTCTGAGTAGCTATAAGGGTCAAAAGGTCAGAAATCTAGCCCACGGGGGTCACTTAGTGTATACCGGTATAGAGATTTTCGTCAATAACTCTGCTATACAAGAAGGTAGAATCACCAAATCGATAACATGCATTCATATTGTCGTTGGCTAGAACAAAAAAAATTGTTTCAGGTAAAAAATTCAAGAATCTAGGTCACAGGGTTACTAAGTGTATCACGAAATACACATTTTTAGCCACAAATCGGAAACGGAAATTTGGTACATCTATTCATATTATAGGTGCCTAGAAGTTCGATGAAAGGACAAATCGTCAAATATCTAGGTCACTGGGGTCACAAAGTGCATACTGGAATACATATTTTTCGCCATAGCTCAGGAATGCAAGAAGAATCAGTATATTTAGCACATGCCGTCATATTGCGACAATTTATCATTACTTTGAGGTTGAAGTCAAACGATCAACTGTGTACGCCACACGTGTCACTAAGTGCGATTGCATTCTAGTTGGCATTTGTTTTTAGTATAAACAGATGTTTAAATTGAAATTATTATATTTAGAAAATCAATAGACTACCTGATTTAACTTCAGAATGTGAAAATAGATTTTTGTTCAGATACTGTTTTGCATCAACTTAAAGGTGCATATTCACACTAAAACGCTTGAAAATAAATTCGTTGAAATTATATACTTTTAGAGGCTTAAATTGTGTACCTCAATGTAATGCAACGAAATAACCCAGCATGCACATGCCGTTGTTTCAACGTTGAATCCACATTGAAATCACGTCATGGCGTGATTTCAACGTGGATTCAACGCTGAAACAGTCATGCGCCTGCTGGGAAGTCTTATGGAATTTTCCCGCACGGATTTCAATGCAGCAGCAGCAAAGTAACGGGTGAAAATCACAGGGTATAGACCGTTTAATTGTGTCATGTCAATGCCCATCCTGTGGAAATCCCAGTGTCTGACGTCTAACATGTCTTATATATCTTCAATATGTCTTGACAACTCGTGAAGATGCTGAATAAACAGACATAGCACGAAATAATTAAAAATTTTACAAACTTAATTTAGAGACAAAGTGTAACATCGTTAAGCGAACTAACAGTTCGAATCTCAAAGACAAAACGCGAGAAACTATTCACAGGTTAATGAATACAATGTTGAATATTTTGAAACTAATTTGACCGGGAGTCGTCGCTACGGCAGCAACACAACAGCTTCCAATCAAATTAATTTTAAAATATTCAATAGTTTATACCTGTATAATTGTTTTAGATTTAAGATACATCAACCATTCCCATATAATGCGGCTTTCGGTATCGGCCCGATATCGGCCCAGCATCGGCCCAGTAGGTTGCGTTATCTGGGCAGTGTTGGAAAGGATTAATGAGACATTGCAGTGTTTCTGAAAACGATTGATGCCATAGTAACCGCGTACAGTAAAACTATTTTTAAAATTGCATCTGTGTGAGTATAAAATAGAACTAATTAAAGTATGTTGACAATTTACCTACAAATCGGTCCAGATTTTAAATAAGACCGGTAAAGTCTGTATCTACGGGAGTCTCGTGGTAGTCTTGTTCTGTGTCGTTGATATTCGTCATCTTGTGAGGGAATATTTGATCGTAGGATACACATTAGGGAAATTAAACATCGGATTAAATGCTTCGATCGGTTTCAGGTTTGTTGCTGTATGTCTGCTTATCATCGTTGTTATCATCGTCATCGTCTTTTCATATAGGTGCCGTCGTCGTCGTCGTCGTCGTCGACGTTTTTCTAACTTTCTAAAAAGATAGTCATTCCTAGACCTTATACCAGCGGAGAATAAAGTATACGACATTCTCGTCTGCTTGAGCAGTGTTTGACTATAAAATAGCGATAGTACCTTTGTCGGTCTGATGTTTTCTTTTGACAGATAGACATATAATTTATTATTCAGAATAGCTTGAGGCAGTTGATGTCTTTTAAAATACGGTTGACTCTGGATTTTACGCAGGTTTTTATTTACTCTGGTGGTAATGGGCTTTTCCAGTTTTTGCTATGCCCCGCCCATCTCTAGCTAAGCTCCACACGCCACTCTTGTTGGTATCGATCGATCCCTGATATCCTTGACTATCAATTTCCAGAAAACTATACAGGTAAGATGTTGAATATTTTGACACTAATTTGACTGGGTGCTGTTACTGTCATAGGCAGCAACAGCACCTAGTCAAATTAGTTTCAAAATATTCAACATCATCTTTATTAAATAGCAAAGACATACAATTCGTACAACAACGCTTAGCCCGTCACCAATTATACGTTCGTGACGTACTTATCAACGGCATTCATGACGTCATTCATTATGACGTCATGCTACACATCACGTAGTTGACTATGACGTCATATGATGGACGAAAAAACTGGAAAGATCCATTGTTCAAGACATACGCATTGTCATATCTTTTTGTTCATCCTTCATCTACACTGTAATCTAGGTTTTTATTGAAATTTCGAACTTAGTTATATATCTTGAAGATTTGAAAACACTAGAAAAAATTGAAGGTAAAATTACGGGTCTATGCATCATACAATATGAAGTTTTGCACCTGTCTTGTTTTAGTTTCGTCTATTCGGTTTTCAGCCAACCTCCCAGAATACATTGCGCTTACTACTATTTAACGTTAACCGGAACCTGTACCAGGAACGGTGCTCAGGTTAACGTTAAACAGTAGTAAGCGCATTGAATTGTGGGATGTTGGCTGAAGACCGAATAGTGTTACGGCACACAAACAAACATGTTTATAAAATACCTTGCATGGGGGTATTTTGCAAAATAGTGGTTCTTTAAGACAAGTGGTCGTGACGTCAGATCGCCTGTCTTAAAGAACACGCCATTTTGTGACACCAAAGGACATCGCATTTGCGAACTTAACCTGTATTAAGCGTCCGCCCCTCTTTGGGATCATGATTTGGGTGATCCTCTTGGCTGTATTCACAGATGGTATGAGAGTACATATGATGCATTACAACAGAACGTTTCGCGAACTGTGTTCCTTTAAACTTTGTTAGAAATCTTCCTCCAAACGGATGATCCGAGTTTTAGATATGCCCCGTCCATCTCTAGCTAAGCTCCACCCACGCCTTGTCTGTGTTGGGATCAATCGATCTCTGTACTCCCCGAATCTTAATTTCCAGAAAACTATACAGGTAAGCTGGTGAATATTTTGAAACTTATTTGACTGGGTGCTTTTGCTGCCTATGACAGCAACAGCGCCCAGTCAAATTATTTTCAAAATATTCAAGACAATGTGTATTACATAGTAAAGACATACAATTCGTACAATTTTACGGACTATTAAGCGTTTATGACGGGCTAAATCCCGTCATTCATGACGGAATTGATTATGACGTCAGCCTACACGTGACGTAGTTGATTATGGCGTCAACTGATTGATCGATAAACTGGATTCTTCTATTGCAATCGTGCATTCTTTAGCACACACCAATAACCGTTTCCAAACATTGTTTCTAAAGCTGTTCTGCATACGTCAAAGCGTTTGTTATCCGATTGGCGAGAGCAGTAATCCTAAGTGGCCCGGGAGCGGGCAAATCGGGTAAACGCGCGAGACTCAGATATTACCTCTATGACGAAGGTTACTGGAGCAATAGTGGGCCAATACCTGGCCGTATTTGCTCAGTATTGGTGCAGCACCGGCCCAGTAAGCTGCGTTATGATGACATGGGACACCAAAATTGTGCAAAAAAGTTATTTTCGCTTTTTATCACTCAGACAAAGGAGTTTCAAGTGTATGGTATCTGAACATCTAGATTTAAGACATTTTCAGGGCAACCCAGACCCCATTTGAGTGAGCTGTCACAAAGCCCTGGAAACTATAAGGTCACCCAAGAGCGCCCCCCCCCCACACCAGCCCGCCCCCTTTATGACACGAACACATTCCCACTCATATGCGTAGGAACGAGGGGGGGGGGCGACAGACCCCAGGTTTTCCTCTCCCATAGTGTATACAACCCCCCACCCCACCCCACCCCCGCCCCATAGGTCCAAGTACGTTCCTACACCCGTTACCAACCCCATGCTATCCAAAATTTCATCCACCCTCTTTGGGATTGGTAGGGGTGAGGGAGTTGGAAAACTACAAGCCTGCCGAAAGCATCCGGGTACAATTTGGGAAGGGTGTAGGAGGAGATGTTGCTCTGGAAAAGTTTTGACAGTTATACTTTCTGGGAATCTATTTCAGAATGTAGACGTATTTCTAAATACAATAGTGTTCCCGAAACTGTTTCTCGTGTGTTCTAAAATGCATCCGAAACAGAATTTATGACCCTTTTCAAAACATATGTGAGGAAACATCTTGGGGTATGTCAGTTTAAAGATTGTCAATAAATACATCTATACTTGTTCTTTCTTTCACTACCCACCCGCCCTCCACTACGATAGGATGTTGGATGGTGATAAAAGCACTGCCTCTGCCAGCGAGCCGTTGAGGGGCGAAGACGCCGAAGATAAAACGCCTGTTGATAAAAAATCTGAACAGAAAAGACAGAGATCGAAAAAGTTCGACAGTTTAAGGAAACAACTTCCCGCTCGAAAAGACCTGTGCTGCTTTCAACGCCCCGTCATGCTGACCAGTATTGACGATCTAAAGTCGCTGCGGTTTTGGAAAGCCGTTAACGCGGAGTTGGTTGGCACACTACTTCTGGTTTTCATTGGTTGTTCTTCGTGTATCGACTGGGCAGACGACCAGAAAGCGTCCGTAGTACAGGTATGATGCGATAATTTATTTGTATTTATTCAATTCTAATCTGTGAAAACATATACGGTAAAAATAGGAACATTTAGAGGCGTCGATCGGGAAAGAGAGGGAGAAAGATTGACGGGGAGGGTGTGGAGAGAGAGAGAGGGTGGGAGAGGAGGGGAGAGAGAGGGTGGGGTGGGGAGGGGGGGGGGGGGTGTGTGTGTGTGGTGAAGGCGGTCCAATATCAAACAAATGAGTTATTGCCCTTTGCATTTTTCTCAAGTAATGGGTCTAGTGTCAAAAGATGATACTGCCGCGGCACGTTCATTGTCTGACCTACTTTCTGGACATTATAGGTAAAATGTGAAACTTATCCAGTCGTCGCTTTTTGTCATCTTAATATCCAGTAATGAGTAAACATCTAAAATTTGTATTTACCAAATGTTGTTTATCTGTTCTCAAAGTTAAACATCCGAGTTAGGCCTATGACATTTGTCGTTGCTGTTGTGTTATAATGATATACGTCGTGCTGTTTATGATTAGATGTTCCTTCACTTTTCAGATCTCGTTATGTTTTGGCATAGCTGTCACGACAATAGTGTGGATACTTGGACACGTGAGCGGAGGACACATAAACCCCGCCATCACGCTAGCGCTATTTGTCTGTCGTAGGGTTAGCTTGGCACGCGCATGCTTTTACATTATCGCTCAAATAGTTGGCGGAATCATCGGCGCCGCATTGGTGTACGGCGTGACCCCATCAGAACTCCGCGGCAAGCTGGGCTCCACGCTGGTCCAGAATGATCTCCACCCAGGCAAGGCGTTTGGGGTGGAATTCATCATTACATTCATTTTGGTCTTAACCGTGTTCGCATCGTCCGACAAGAAGCGGACTGATCTTAGAGGGTCAATACCATTGGCTATTGGCCTTGCTGTGGTAACCTGTCATCTCGGCGCGGTAAGTTATAAGGTATCAGTTCTTCAGGTTTTCGTTTTCGTTTCAAAGTGATTTGTTTATTAAATATATTGTCCTAAGGGATCAATAGAAAAAATATGTATATATATAATACTTACACTCACGCACGCACGCACGCACGCACGCACGCACGCACGCACGCACGCACGCACGCACGCACGCACGCACGCACGCACGCACGCACGCACGCACGCACGCACGCACGCACGCACGCACGCACGCACGCACGCACGCACGCACGCACGCACGCACCAACATTCTACTACCACTAAAAAATTGATGAATTCAGTTTCTCAGTCAATCATATGACGTCATAATCAACTACGTCACATGTAGGAGTCTGACGTCATAATCAATTACGTCATGAAGGATGCGAATCTAAACGTTTAATAGTCCGTACGAATTGTGTGTCTTTACTATTTAATAAACATGCTGTTGAACATTTTGAAACTAATTTAACTGGGCGCTGTAGCTGCCACAGGCAGCAACAGCACCCAGTTAAATTAGTTTCAAAATAGTCAACAGTTTACCTATATAGTTTTCTAGAAATTGAGATTCAAAAAGCGTAGAGATCTATTGATCCCAACACGGGCAACGCGTGGGTGGAGCTTAGCTACAGATGGGCAGGGCATAGCTAAAACTGGATTCTTTCATTGTGGCCCTAAAGAAGGATCGCGCGTGAGGGCCAGGCGACACTAACAATGAACAAGCGTGCGTGTGATACTGCCTCAGAGTGATAACACTCACATCACTAACTCAGCATTTGAACAACAACTCCATATTTGATATTGTGGGAGAAGGAATAGGGCCTACTCATCGCATTCCATAAAAGTGGGAAGCCACCGGATCTCTCTTCAACCTGCGGTCAATGGAGGAATCCAGTTCTAGCTATGGCCTGCCCATCTCTAGCTAAGCTCCACCCAAGCTTTGCCCGTGTTGGGATCAATCGATCCCTGCAATCTCTGAATCGCAATTTCCAGAAAACTATACAGGTAAGATGTTGAAATTTTGAAACAGATTTGACTGGGTGCTGTTGCCAGTAACAGCGCCCAGTCAAATTAGTTTCAAATATTCAACAGAATGTTGTCAAATTAGTTTCAAAATATTCAACAGAATGTTCATTAAATAGTAAAGACATACAATTCGTACTGCGACGCTTAGTCCCTTATCAATTAAGCGTTCGTGACGAACCTAGCTACGTCATTCATGACGTAATTGATTATGACGTCAGCCTACACGTCACCTCAGCCTATGATGTCATATGATTGACTGAGAAACTTGTTTCATGAATTGTGGTCTTTAACAACATTAGAAAAATTGCGTCATGTGTGACCTTACCTCGTATTAGAAATAAACTTAACAGATTTATGGGAATATGTCAGAGCGGCCTTAAAAGAGGATGCATGCCTAGTTGTGTTGACATAGTCTGGACACAACATATACTAATATCAATAGTCCTATCAGTTTAGTCTGAAAGTATGGGTATTTTTACAAGATGAGAATCGACATTTGTACCAGCAAGAGACCATTGATAATGGGTGGATACGATCTGTCAGTCGTGATATACCGTCATAAGTAACTACGTCACATGTAGGCTGACGTCACAATCAAAATGCAAAGTGAATGATATATCTAGCTCCGTCATGAATATCTAAAAGTATGTTAAGTATAGGTCTTTGATGGGTTACAATTTAATAACAATTCGAATATTTTAGAACTAATTTGACTGAGCGCTGTTGCTGCATAGGCCATAACTAGAAATGGTGTGACGTAGCAACAAATGTATCACTTCATTCAATTCCTCCATCAAGTGATTGCGATGATGAAGAACTACGCCTAATGAGACTCAGAATCCTACTGGCAAACATAAACTTAACCGTTTGCGACAAATCAACGCTTTCTGCAAAATTTGGCACATTGATAGGATCACCACAAGGAGACGGCTTATCAGCAATGCTCTTTCCTTATTACAGTGAGGTAACTCACTGGCTCTATAATCTACTTTAAAACACTCATCACGACCAAACACTCCAATCTCAAAGCTAGACATGTGACTAGAGATGGAATATGCGTATTATGCTGATTTAATCGATGAAGAAAAAGGACCCTTTATTGAACTGCTTACAATAGTTTCAAAACAGCTCAACGCTACAATCTCAATGGCAACAATCGTAAAGCTTCCAATAGTCGCAGAACAGCTCAAAGCTGCAAACGTCTTCGTGAATGAAGCCAAAACAGAGTTAGCTTAATTATACATATCCGATAGCACAGAAGTGAATAGTGGCAACAGGTAATCTCGCCTTCCAGTACTTTTTGGAAGTTGGGGTTAGTGGCTATAAAATATCCATGAAACTCAAGATGCCATATAGTTATATGATGCTACACGCGTTTCCATAATGCTATACAATTGCAACAGTTGGGCAACTCCGAATGACCTCTTGAACAAAGGCGATGTATGTCACTGCAAACATCTGCGAGCCATTGCAAATCATCGCCGGTCATATAGTAATATGAAATGCAGCACACTACAATCTGTGAGAGTAATGCAACAGCGATGTTCTCTGTTCGAATAAGATCTTCGAAAACCAGGAAGTACGCCTGTTCAGAAAGCACTATAATTCGCAGACGTATGTGCTAACCGGAATCAGGCACGCAAAGGACTCCACAACATTAACTTGCTATGTGTTTTCCGATCAGACCTCAAAGAACGTAATCATCGTAGCTATAGATGTACATAGCTAAAACTGGATTCCTTCATTTCAATCTAACTCTATATGTAACTTGTTGAATATTTTTAAACTCCTCTGACTGGGGCTGTTGCTGCCTAATGCATGTCGTGTATCTAAGGTATGTCACGGTGACCTATTTTCAGGGTTCATTGAACATCAAGTAAGCCGTTGTCCAGACCGTATTCTCAGCACTCCTTCACCCATGGTCAGCAAACTTGGGGGGAGTGCTGTATCTCAGGTCAAATTTGTGAGCTGTATCAAAATTGCTATACCTGTCACCTATTCACGTAACATTACAGGAAGATTAGAGGAATCCGGTTTTAGCTATTCCCCGCCCATCTCTAGCTGGGCTCCGCCCACGCATCGATCGATCTATGAACTCCATGACTATCAATTTCCAGAAAAACTATACAGGTCAGCTGTTGAATATTTTGAAACAAATTTGACTGGGCAGCAAAATATTCAATGGCAGTAAATACATCAATTAAGCGTTCGTGGCGTACGTAACTACGTCATCCATGCTCCATGACGTAATTGATTATGATGTCATCCTACACGTAACATAGTAGATTAGGACGTCATATGATTAATGGATAAACTGGAATCATCCATTGTGTTAGTGCGTGGACGGGAGCATCCTCAGTGCTACAATTTTATTATGAACAATAATAAAGCACTCAGCCAGATATTGTGTAGTACTTTGGATTATTTAGACCAAATATATTCATATCATTTGTGAATAGAGTTGTATGATCAGCGTTTGGTAACTGAGCATCGCTGCCTCTTGTTTATTATAGGTAGATGGTGGCTCATCTCTAAATATGTATACTGTTACAAACTGGGTTTAGTTATGATCGTCCCGGGGAAGGCATCGTCCTATCGCACGGCCTCGCCCTCACGCTACGCTCTCGTACGGAGCGGCGAAGAGATGTGAGTGGGCGTATTAGTAGTACGATACGCGGAATGAGCATTGCGATCAGGTCTGTGCGACAGGGTGTCCGGAGCTGTATCTACAAAAACTGCTGATTTGATTTGTCTCAAATTTTTACACAATGAAGGAGCTTACTATGCAAGAGGATTTCCATATATTATCCGTGATCCGGATAAAAGAAACCGGATCCGGATCGGATCAAGTTCTGGACCTGTGGATACCTTGGAAACTACGTGACCGATGTGGCTCATTTATCAACACAGGAAAGGGTGTAATCATACGCTAGGATGCCACAACTTTGGGCGTGATCCAATAAAGGAAATCCGGGAAATCCGAAAAGTTCAGAAAATCGAAAAACCTTTTAAAATATGACAAAATGGGAGGGTGATGGTCTGCAATCGGTGTTGCTCTTTACAATACACGTCTATACAGGTGAGACATCGCACTGTTTGGCATTCTTGTGTTACGTAAGCCATCAAATAAACCCATCAGTTATACTAGTACAAAACATTGATTAACGTACATATGTAATTGTAATTCTCCTTACAGGTGCGTTTTACTGGAGCAGGCATGAACATTGCGCGGAGTTTCGGCCCAGCTGTTATCATGGGAACATGGGATAACCATTGGGTAGGCATATACACTTACAAACCTGTATATAGTGGATATCGTCTTTTGGGGGCCACACGTTGGTGGTTCTTAGCGAAGGGTAGTCGTAAGACCAGCCGTCTTAAAGAATCGCCATCTTGTTGTCCCAAAAGCCATTTACTGCAGTAAATAATTTGTAATTAACGACCACCGATGTTTTCTGGTCTCTTGGATGTCCGATATCGACCAATTTTAACGTATATTATTATTATTTGAATAACATCTGTCATTAAAAGTAACTTTCAAATTTTCAATCCGACAAACATGGTCAATGTAATAACAGTTCATTTTAATATTGATTGACCAGCATGTTGAACGTAGGCTCCTTTGCTTGAAATCTTCGCTCGTAACTTAAAACGCCAACAGCTGTTAAATCAAATTACTAACCTCGCTCCATTGAAAGGGTAAGAGTATATTGCGATCGTGTCTGTCAGTGTGTCTGCCCGTGTGTCCGGGTATGTGTATAAAAAGATAATCACCCGAGTTGGCTCAGATTTTAACACAAGGAAGGAACTTGCCGTACAAGAGGATTTCCAAACTCTGGCCACGATCCGGATAAAAGAACCCGGATCGGGATCTGTTCAAATTGTGGATCTGTAGATCTTTCAGGAACTTTTGGTCCGATTTGGCTCAAAGTTTAACACAGGAAATGGTTTGACCATACACTAGGGTTCCACAACAATGGGCGTAATCTGGTTAGTTATCCTCTAATTGCTGCTATACATATCATAGAGCCAATATCTCATTCACTAATACGTCAATCAACATCGAAGCAGCCAATGAATAAATGATATGTGTCACATTGGTTTGTTGGAGGAAACAGACACTTGATCTGTACAACAACATCGCCCAGACAAATTAGACATAATTGATTATGACGTCATCATACACGTCATGTAGTTGATTATGACATCATATGATTGACTGAGAAACTAGAAACCGCCATTAAAATGATGCAGCTACGTCCCGAAAATCGAAACGTGCATCACGAAAGTGTACGAATAGTATGTCTCTGATCAATTTACAATTTAATAAACATTCTCTTGAATATTTTGTTACCAGAAAAATTAGTTTGAAAATAATCAACAGTTTTTATGATTCGGGGTTCACAATTTCAAATCGTGGGGGCGGGACTTATGTAGCAAGAGTGGCTCTATGAATTATTTTTAACGAGAGGTTATTTTGCTGCCTGCCTGCCTGCCTGCCCGCCCGCCCGCCCGCCCGCCTGCCTGTCAGTCTAGCCGTCCGTCTGTCCGTCTGTCTGTTAACCTTTTACATACGAAAGGGGAAATTCATTTAGAATTTAATAAATATTCTGTTGAATGTTTTGAAACTAATTTTTTGACTAACTATAGGGTCTACGCATCTAGTGTTAATCTATCTTTTGAAATCAATTTGACTTGTAACTGTTGCGTCCATATGCATTAACACTTTCCAGTCAAATTGGTTGTAAAATATGCAAACGTGCGTGCCTGACTGACTGCCTGCCTGCCTGCCTGCCTGCCTGCCTGCCTGCCTGCCTGCCTGCCTGCCTGCCTGCCTGCCTGCCTGCGTGCGTGCGTGCGTGCGTGCGTGCGTGCGTGCGTGTAGTTACCTTAAAATTTAGATTCAGGAAATGCAGGGTACAAAGGGCCAATTCACCTTTCCAGAGTATCTATCCATCATCTGACCTCGTATGACGTCATAATCAGCTCATCGCGTGTGTGATGACAACCATTACACGACAAAGGGTTCCATATAGACCGTCATCAAATCTCAAACAGTCCGGCACGTTGTATGAATTGTATATCTTTGTAATTCTGTGCTATTTAATAAACATGCTGATTTTGAAACTAGTTTGATTGGGCGCTGTTGCTGCCTTAAAATATTCAACAGCTTACTTGTGTATTTTTTTGGGGAAATTGATAGTCAGGGTGTTCAGAGATCGATCGATCCCAACACGAGCGAGGTGTGGGTGGAGCATAGCTAGAGATGGGCGGGGCATAACTAAAACCGGAAAGGTCCATTAGGCCTACTATATAGCTCAGCAGTTGAATATATAATATGCGGTCCAACTGAATGGTATCATCCACTAATCGGCGTGGAAGGTATTTATAGATTTTATCCAAAAACCCACAATATAACAACTAGAACATATTTACTGAAGTAACTGTAAATCTGCGATTCTGGCCGTTGAGGATCATCTAATATGATCTAATATGACCAAATGGATATGCATAATTAAAGGGAATCCATTTCTGCAAAGAACTAAAACTGATAACATTGATGCCTAATGGGTGACCTTGACCTTGAGCTCAGATCACTTCTAAACCATCACCATTGGGTCCGGCATGCGTGATATAGCATTAGTAAGGTTTTAATGAAAATCAAGGAAAAAACCCTGAACTGTCAAATAACTGAGAAATTATAAAGTTTGTGTGGGTCCTTGGAATCAATATATAACATTCAATTCAATCTAATGTATGGGTGAAAGGTGGTAAGCTATGCCAAAAAACGAAAACTGGTATGGTGCGACTGTACTGCGTGACCTTGAGGTGGGATCACTCCGAAACCATTACGATTAGATCCGGCATATGTGATGTACATTTCGTAAAGTTTTCATGAAAATCAAGGAAAAAGCCGTGTCAAATAACTGAGAAATTGCAAAGTTTGTGTGGGCCCATGGATTCAAAATATACAATTCCATTCAATCTAAGACTTTTATTCAGCTTGTATGGGTGAATGGAGGTACGCTATGCCAAAAAACCGAAAACTGGTATCGTGCGACTCTACTGGGTGACCTTTACATTGAGGTTGGATCACTCCAAAACCATCAGCATTGTATCCGGCATATGATATATACCTTAGGGAAGGTTTTCATGAAAATCAATGAAAAAGCCCTGAAGTGTCAAATAACCGAGAAATTGCAAAGTTTGTATGGGTCAGTGGATTCAAAATATAACATTGTATTCAATCTAAGACTCTTAATCAGCTTGTATGGGTAAAGGGAGGTAATCTGTGCTAAAAAACTAAAACTGTTATCTTGCAACTCTACTGGGTGACCTTGACCTTGAAGTCGGATCACTCCGAAACCATTACGATTGGATCCGGCATATGTGATATACCTATGGTAAAGTTTCCATGAAAATCAAAGAAAAAAATCCCATGCTGGTCAAATAACCAAGAAATTTGCAAAGATAGGTGGGTCGTCCTAAAACCTACCATTTCATTCAATCGAACAATCTGAATCAGTTTGTATGGGTAAAGGGATGCAATCTATGCCAAAATCGAAAACTGGTATCTTGCGACTCTACTGCGTGACCTTGACCTTGAGGTCGGATCACTCCGAAACCATCACCATTGGATCCGGCCTATAGTAAAGCTTTCATGAAAGTCAAGGAAAAAGCCCTGAGGGGTCAAATAACCGAGAAATTTGCAAAGATATGTTGGTGGGTGGGTATGTGGGTGGTGCTAAAACCTAACATTTCATTCAATATAACAATCTGAATCTGAGCCCAATGGGTGGCCTACCACCTGGACACAGGCCCAGGTGTGGTGGAATCATGAACGGACGTCACAGGATACGTCTGATATGTCCATTGACATTCTCTGATGAAGAGGAGTTCATTCCTGCCAAAAACGAAAGCTGATAATTTTGATGCCCAAGTGATACCCTGCCCTGCAGATCGATCAACCCCTTCAGAACTCCAAGGGTAACATCCTACCCATGTATGGTCGGGATCCGATAATAACTCTCGCTATAGTCGCAGTTCAATGAACAATACTGAAAATCCACATTCTTTCCCGATGTGGGAATATTCCATACATTGGCGATCAAAGAGCAAAGGTCAAAATCACCTTTTAGGTGAGTAGACGTCTTTAGGACACAAAGGGGAACATCCTACCGAAGTATTGTAGTGAACCGATCAAAACTCTAGGTGTAGTCACTGTTCAAAGAGCAGCATTGAAAATCCCCAAACATTTCCTATGGGACATTTCTGTCCAGGTAAAGGTTGGTATCTTGAGAACCCTTGGGCTGATCTCAAAGAAAGGTAATGCCGAACTAGATCCCAAGGGGCACACGCCGACCAAGTTTGAAGTTGATCAGATCAAAGCTGTATGAGATAGCTTGCGAAAATCCTTGAGCATAATAATAAGAATAAAGATCCTGAGAGAAAACAATAATCCGCGATAGATCGCAGATTAATTACCAATTCAAGCCATATAACTCCAAACGCCAGTCATTATTATTATTATCATATTTTCCCAGGTGTATTGGGTTGGACCAGTTCTGGGCGGACTAATGGCGGGCGTACTCTATGAAAACCTGTTCGCTAGCAACGCGTCGATCACCAAAGCACGCGCATTCTTACTCACCAGCGATTATGACGATGGCAAATACGTGGCCCATGGCAAGAAGATCCGGATATTGCGGGAGTTGGACCCGGATGGTGATGGCGATGCTGATGTCAGTACCAGGCCGTTTGTCATACACGAGGAGACGAGAGAGACGATAGTTCTGGACGAGTCAAAGGCATCGCTCGCCAAAGAGGAAGAAACACACATCCCATAATTCGCTAGAGTTTATTCGATTGGGTTCTCTCTAGGGAGAATAGAAATCTTCCATGTTCATTGGTCAGAATATGTAGTGCTATTAAATTATTGTCAAAAGTTAATGATGAAATGATACACATACTGACAGCATATTTTGAGAACTTTCTTCGTGAATGATTTAAAAAACGGGAAACGTTTCAGGATATGCCGATTTTCGGAAACTGCTTTCATAAATCAAGTTGTGGAAACATCTTGGCGCATTTTTTAGTAATAGGTTATATCTTGATGTATTTGACGGACTATGACGCCACATTGCTGACTACTGCGAGCTACATCATTCAATACATACTGCTTGCCTATTTTAACGTAACTAAATGTTTGTTGACAAGCTTTCTCAAATAATCGAGCTTCCTCACCTCCAATTGAGCAATCCAGTTTCTTAGTCAATTATCTGACGCCATAATTAACTACGTTGCATGTAGGCTGACGTCATAATCAATTACGTCACGAATGACGAGATTTAATCAGTCTGAAGCCGGTTATCACAATCAGATTAATCTGACAGACAAATCTGTAAAAATCTTATGCCGTAGCGCGAATCTGAAGAGCGTTTAAGCTATAAGATTCAGACAAATCAGATGAAAAAATCTAACGTCGTAGCAAGAATCAGAAGAGCGTTTAGACGATCAGATTAATCTGTCAGACACTAAAGCTAAAACTGGATTCCTCCATTGGGCCAGCCGAAGCATGGTGCGAGCGTTTGCTAAAATCAATGTAATGTAATGGTGTTGCCTTTGAATGATTTTATCATTACACAACTAGCATATGATCATGAGATGTAATCATCAACCAATGAAATTACAAGGACATTGATATTCTCTATTGAAAGAATCCCAAAAGCGAACCAAGCTGCGTGTAAGCATGTATTAAAATTTATAAGTGCATATTCGCAACAAAATACTTGAAAAGTAGATTGTTTGAAACATAGCCTATACCTTTAGAGGCTTAAATTGTGGGCCTAGATGTAAGGAAACGAACAAAATCTTAACATAGGATGATTTCATTACGCATAAATTACTTTAGTAAATATTTATGAAGTTGTGAAATTGAATTAGAGACACGAGTTCCTAACACAATTTCGTGATTAAAAAAATGATACCAATTTGTGCGGAATGAAATGGTCATATGTTAAGATTTATTTCGGTCCATTATATTGAGGTACACAATTTAAACCTCTAAAAGTATACAATTTAAACAATTTTATCTTCACGCATTCTGGTGTGAATATGCACATTTAAATTTCCATCATAGCGTGTTTGTTTCTGATGTTGAATTAGAACGCCCCTCTAGAATAAGTCACTTTGATGTGTTCACGTGATCAGATAAATGGCCAATAGGCCTACTAGTTCAGTCTCACAGTCACACGCAAATGCAAATACTATAAAACGCAAAGTTGACGCCCTAATCATATTTAGCTTATGCGTTCACCCGGAAAATATGTTGCGTGCGGATGTAAGGAACTTCCGAGTGCAATGGACCTATCCAGTTTATCCATCAAACATATGACGTCATAATCAACTACGTAACGTGTAAGATGACGTCATACTCAATTAATGGCGTCATGAATGACGTATATAAGTTTGTCACGAACGCTTAATTGATAACGGACTAAGCGTTGTTCTACTGCCATAGGCAGCAACAGCGTCCGATCAGATTAGTTTCAAAATATTTAACAGTTTACTTGTATAGTTTTCTGGAAATAGATAGTCAGGGAGTTCAGGGATCGATAGATCGATCCCAACACGAGCGAGGTGTGGGTGGAGCTTAGCTATAGATGGGCGGGCATAGCTGCTAAAACTGGATCCCCCCTCCCCCCCCCCCCTCCCCCCCCCCCCGTTGAAATGGTGTGTAAAACATTATTTTAAATACAGAATTTATAGTAAGTATACTAATGTATAATATTCAGCCATCAACCCAAGCAGTAGGTTTAACAATATTTATATTTTCACATTTCTGAAGTCATTCACAATCATGTCATCGTCCATGCTTAGTACGAATAATAGTGTATCTGTAATTAGAAATACAATCGAATTTAAACTATAGCTTAGTAAATGTTGTAGATATCATAATTTGTTGGCATATTGAACATTATTTCCCCTTGTTGTTGTTGTTTGTTGTTGTTGTTGTTGTTGTTGTTGTTGTTGTTGATGATGCTGCTGCTGCTGCTGCTGCTGCTGCTACTACTACTGCTGCTACTACTGCTGTTGTTATTATCGTCGTCATCGCCAGCGTCATCGCCACCATCATCGTTGCTGCTGCTGTTGTTATGTTAGCCTATCTTTTGAAACGTATCTATATTCTGGTTCTAGATCTGAAAACAGGATTATAATTTTATCAAACCTTTAGGCATATGTTAAGTATGCACTTATAGTTGTAGCATATATTACATATACACTTATTGTCGATATATTTTACGCAGAGTCATACAACGCGTTGTGATACGTTAAAGCTTAGGCCAAATGGACTTTTCCTTTATTTAGCTATGCCCCGCCCCATCTCTAGCTAAGCTCCAGCCAACAGCTCACTCGTGTTGGAATCGATCCATCTCTGAACTACATGACTACCATTTCCAGAAAACTATACAGGTAAGCTATTGAATATTTTGAAACTAATTTGACTGGGCGCTGTTGCTGCCTATGGCAGCAACAGCGTCAGTCAAATTAGTTTCAAATTATTCACAGCACGTTTATTAAATAGTAGAGACATACAATTCGTACAACGTGTCGGACTATTAAGAGTTAAAGACGAGTCAACTAGAATAATTTATGACGTAATGAACATGACGTCAGCCTACACGCCGCTTTAGTTCATTATGACGTCATATGCCGTCAGGCCGATAGATGGATACTTGGGAAAGGTGAATTTCGTTTCCCCTTGGCGTCAATAAATATCACTACATTCGTTGATGTGGTTTGTGAATAATGACCGCGGCTTGCTGGGCTGATACAGGGCCTATACTTTCTCTATCGGCCCGATATCGACCCAGCATCGGCCCAGTAAGCTGCGTTATCATGGAGAGAATTGATCAGATGTTTGTAAAAATAATTGGTGAAAACGCATTTTTAAAAATGCAATCGTTGGAATGTCATGTTTTAACTGGAATGTCACGTATTTAAATTAAATATTGCATAAAAATTAGCAAATGGGAAGCTTCAAAGTGTTAATTTCTAAATAGCGCAGTATTTCCTATAGCATATGATATTTAGGCTATACGTAGTACAATAATTGTATGATGATTTCACAGACGCTTTTTGTATCAGACACTGGGTCTAGCTCTATGATGGATAAATCCAGTTTCTCAGTCAATCATGTGACGTCATTAATCAAACTACGTCACGTGTAGACTGATGTAATAATCAATTACGTCATCAATGACGAGATATAGTCCGTCATAAACGCTTACTGGTTCGTCAAGTTGTACGAATTGTATGTCATTCATATTTAACCACCTGCCTGCTGAGATTTTGCAGACGGCATATTTCAAGGGTTGTATCTCTGGACCTGCTAAATATTCTGAAAACAATTTGACTAAAAGTTTTGGCGCCTAAGCTACCAACAACCTTTAGTTTCGCTCATAAAAAATTATTGTCTGGTGGCTTGCAGCAGTGAAACAGTTAATAAACATTATGTTGAATATTTTGAAACTAATTTAACTTGGCGAAACAACAGCATTCAGTCAAATTGGTTTCAAAATGTACAACAGCTTACATGTATAGTTGTCTGCAAATTAAGATTCAGAGAGTGCAGTAGATCGAATGATCCCGACGCGAGCAAAAGAATGGGTGGTGCTTAGCTAGAGATGGGTTGGCCATGGCTAAAACTGGATTCTTCTATAAGGCAATCGAGCTACGCTATGCAATAGTAGCCCACAGTAATAATAATTATTACACTATTATATTCACCGCATCATTCCATTTCATGACTTCAAGATAATTTGAATTAACGATTATTTGTTCCCTGCGAAAAAGTGGAGTAACTCTTACATATAGAAATAGATAATTATTTGAAGGGGTAACTATATACATATGAATGTTTTTCACTGCTATATGTTTATGTCTTTATCATAAGAATGGTTTTCGAAAATACCCTCAGATCTGTTTATGGTTAACTTATATAGCATCCGATTTAAACCCCTCCCCCACTCCAAAACTCACCCACCCCAACACCACCACCACCAACCACCCAACCCACCCCTTCGTAGACGTGAGCAATACATCATTAGCCATTTCCATATTCCTGCAAATTTTGTGATTTGGTCATTAACAAATTAACACTCGTATAAGTGGCATATTCGTTATGACGTCTGCATAGAATATTCTGCTGAATATTTTGAAACTGATTTGACTGGAATGTGTTGCTCCAGATGGCAAGCAATATGTTCCTGTCAAATTAACTTTAGCTATTTTGAAATTGAGACGCCAGAATTTCTGAGTTAACCATTTCACGACCATCCCGTCCAAAACTGTGGTCTTGGCCAATGTCCATTTGCGGATCAAGAAGAATGTGGTTTTTTTTTTATTTACCACTGGAATGACTGGCTCGGTAACCTAATTATCGCTAGAGTACCTGACAAGGCATATTTTATTGGCATGTTTATTGGTGACAGATCCATGGTCATTCCAGTTGTACATTTGTTCAAAGAACGGTATTTTCATTGGCCTGGATATGGAGATTTAAAAAGGAAATATTTTTCTTGACCCAAATTTAGCGATTAAAACGTTAAAGTAAAGACTGATGATTCTCTTTCACAAACAGTATGTTACAAACACTCCCTCCCCCCGCTCCCTGCCCTCCCCTCCCTCCCTCCCCCCTCCCTCCCTTCTCCCCCCCCCTCCCTCTCCCTCCCCCTCCTCCTCTCTCTCTCTCTCTCTCTCTCCTCTCTCTCTCTCTCTCTCTCTCTCCTCTCTCTCTCTCTCGCTCGCTCTCTTTCTCTCTCTAATCACTATAAATATCTGTTATACGTAATCAGAAAATAGTCCTATTTCTAAAAATATGTGTAACGGCCTCACTCTCCCTCCCTCTCTCACTCTATCACCTCCTCTCCTCTCTCTCTCTCTCTCTCTCCTCTCTCTCTCTCTCTCTCTCTCTCTCTCTCTCTCTCTCTCTCTCTCTCTCTCTCTCTCTCTCTCTCCTATCTCTCTCTCTCTCTCTCTCTCCTCTCTCTCTCTCTCTCTCTCTCTCTCTCTCTCTCTCTCTCTCTCTCTCTTCTCTCTCTCTCTCTCTCTCTCTCTCCTCGCTCGCTCTCTTTCTCCTCTCTAATCACTATAAATATCTGTTATACGTAATCAGAAAATAGTCCTATTTCTATAAAATATGTATAACGGTCTCACTCTTCCCTACCTCTCACACTCTCTCTCTCTCTCTCTCCCTCCATCCCTCCCTCCCTCTCTCCCTTCCTCTCTTCCTCCCTCCTCCCTCCCCGTCCCCCCTCCCCCCTCTCGACGGCCATCTCTATCAATATAAGATTTACTTGAATTCAAAGCTTGCTGTAAATCCACGTACCATTACCGTATAATTTGTTATTAGCTAAACTTCAAAGTATTTACTTATATCAAATATATGCTATAATAGTAGTAATAGAATTGCAAATAACAATTATTATTATTATTATTATTATTATTATATTATTATTATTATTATTATTATTATTTGGTTAATCAATTCATTTGTATATTTTTATAGTGACAATTGTATGTTATATCACCTCGCATGGACATAAAAATATGAATGCAATATATATATATATATATATATATATATATATATATATATCCTTTCTCTATCTGAATTTAGATTTACATTAACAAATACCCATTTTTAATTTACATTATTCCATCTTTGATTGTATCCATTGCCACTGTATAAACCGTCTGATATTATAAAAATGTCTTCCTATTTTTTTTTAAATCCAAGTACATCATTTATATGGTAACCATAAAAAGAGATATGTTACATAATATTGAACAAATGGACCATTCCAGTTTTAGCTATGCCCGCCCATCTCTAGCTAGGCTCACACCCACAACATGCCCGTGTTGGATCGATCGATCCCTGAACTCCCTGACTATCAATTTCCAGAAATCTACACAGTTAAGCTGTTGAATATTTTGAAACTAATTTGACTGGATGCTGTTGCTGCTTATAGCAGTAACGGCGCCCCGTCAATTAGTTTCAAAATATTCAACAGCATGTTTATTAAATGGCAAAGACATATACAATTCGTACAACGTGACGGACTATTAAGCATTTAAGATGGACTAAATCGAGTCATTCATGCGTAATGATTATGACGTCATACTACACGTCACGTAGTTGATTATGATGTCATATGATGGATGGATAAACTGGAAAGGACCGTTGGAAACCCTTGTATTACATTGCAAATGATGTCCGATTCATTTGGTAGGTAATGCCGAAATTCTCAATCCTACCACGTAAGTGATTTAGCTGTTGCGATCTTTACTTTTATCAGAACAGGGTAGTCAGATGATCGTATGCTTAACCCTTCAACGCTCATATCAGCCAAAAAACGGCTTCTGCTGTGGTCTTGAGAAATGTCGATTTGCAGACCAAGATGGAGACTAATTTTGAAAATTTACCACTGGAATGACAGGCTCGATAACAGAGCTAGTCATCCCTTTATTAGCTTTTCAAAAATAGCCTTCTCTTGGTCTGCAAATCGACATTTTCTATGAGAAAATTGAAATCTTCTTGAACAAATTCGAGGATTAAAGGGTAAATGTAGGATTAACTTGTACATGAGTCCTAAGTACCTCTGAACAGGAAGTGAACTTCCCATCGGAAACTCATGACATTTAAACGCTCTCAGAAGAAATCTTCTGAATTTCTTGACTTAAATATGGACCTTCAGTTCAATGTGAAATTATTCAATAGAGGAATCCAGTCTGTCAGTCAAATATATGACGTCATAATGAATCACGTCAGATGTAGGTTATCGTCACAATCTGGTCCGTCATAAGCGCTAAATAGTACGGTAGGTTGTACGAATTGTATATCTCCCACTATTTAATAAACATTATGTTGAACATTTTGAAACTAATTTTGACTGGGCGCCGATATATAATCATTCATATCCATTCATATCTTCGGACATTCGTGAACTGCAAGAAATATGTAATCACTATAAATATCAGTTTATACGTAATCAGAAAATAGTCCTATTTCTATAAATTGTCCAAGCTATAAAAATCATGGACAAGGTCAGAAATACAATAGAAGAGAATTACCTCACTCAAATAATTACAAAGCCCATTAGCCAAAGTAGCCATTAATTTATCTCATTCACATTCCATTTCTTCATGGGCAAACTACAGTGTGTATTGACGTGACGACTAACATGGCAATCAGTGACTATGTTTGCGACTACAAGTATACCAGGATGTAAAATAAATGGCAACATTCTAAGATGAAATATATTTTGAACATCTGAAGAAATAAATGGTACCCTTCAATAAACGACGCCAGATTTCCGTGCAAAGGGACAATAGTCAGGGACCCTAGATTAGAAATGCACAAATCAAATATCAAATCAAATGTCACGACAGAAGATCTACATGGAGGAATATAAACTACTTTCGAATTTTCAGTAAAATACAAGCATCCAACACAAGTAACTCTTTTAACAATGACATTTTACCAAGTGACTGGCTCAATACGAACATTATTGTTCTTTTCACGAATAGTTCCACGGTTACTCTTTCCGACTATAGAGCAGTATCATTCACTAATCACGTGGTTAAAACTTTAGACGGTAGACTTGGAGGGATTGTTTTATCCCTTTAATGAGTAAATTTGTTCACAAAAAATCTAAATATGTGCACATTGAATGTCTATTTGCAGGCCAAGAGAAGACTATTTTTGAGAATGTATCACTGGAATAAGTGGCTTGGTTATCGATCCAGTCGTTCGAGTGGAACATTAAAAAAATAGTTGTCTCTTGGCCTGCAAATGGACATTAGCAAATAGTACTTCAGATACCGGCTTTGGCATGAAAGGGTTAATGAAGTAAATATGATTACTTTATCATCAGAACAGTTTTCTGTTACGCTGCTCTTGCTTCACCTAACGGCAATACTCAATGATTTGAATCAAGCCACCGACATCGTCAGTGTAATAACTATTGTTAAAGCTCTTTAGGAGGACGTATCACTAGTTGGTCCAATTTGTCTAAATACTATTCTTTAAACACAAGGAAATGTCCAATATTGTGTACTAAAGGGGCTATTAATTTCATATTATTATAACTTGTGAATAGCTTCACGAATGGACAACAGAAAAACCCAGGAAATGTAATATTCCATAATATTAAAGTATCCAAACATCTTGAAAGTGTATGATTACGGGTAAAGACTGGATACAATAACGTTATATTACACACACATGTACATAGCATAACTTTAATACGTCCATTGTTAGGGGACTGCAGCACTATCTGTAATCTTTGACTTCAGGGAGACATACACATAGATAAAGTACGGAATCGAGGCACGAAGATAAACAGAGCACAGTTCCAAAACTTATATGGCTGAAAGAAGACTAAAACAGACCTAGAAACGTACATATTTTGAACAATTGACACCAAGACTGTAGTGAAGATTAGGATGAGCCATCAATAAAAGCAACTTTTAATTTAATGGAACGACAGGCACTTTTCTAGACGTGCACCCTAGACATAATGTTCGACAAGAATATTGCCTTGTAACCATACAAATACAGAGGCTACGCAGCAAAACTCCTCAATTTATGATTTTGAACTGATATAAACGAAATTAGAAATAGTTAATCACAGACCTATGGTACTGTACAAAGTCTAAATAAATGTAATCCTTCCTGTGCCGATGTTTGATAGTGAATTGAAAGAAATACTGCTATACATTTCTCTGAATTCTCCATCAGTCAGTGAAGTGGCGTGTGGTCAGTCCATAGATTGTGTGCATAAAAGAAATGCTTATAGTACTCTCAGAAAAGTAATGTGGAGTTATCTTCTGCAGGTTTACGCAATGTTCTAGACAGATAGATGACGATGCATTCCCGACACTACACTGAGATAGCACTTCTCCAATGCCAAGATTGGACACATCGTTGTCCAATAGGAAAGGCAGTGTCTGGTCAGTATTGCGTACTCTCTATCCATTCCATTTGAAATTGGGTTGTTAAAAAGTGCTCTCTCACCACTCTGCTACTGTGGTTTCTTAACCAGAAATAGTCCATGCAGAGGGAAAGTAAGCTGGGTTACACTACTGAGATGATGCTTAATAGTCCGTCAAGTTGTATAAATTTTGTGTCTTTCCTATTTAGTAAACATTCTGTTGAATATTTTGAAACTAATTTGACTGGTCAGGCAGCAACACACACCCAGTCAAATTATTTTCAAAATATTCAACCTCTTACCCTGTACAGTTTTCTGGAAATTGCGATTCAGAGAGTGCAAGAATCGTTTGATCTCAGCTCGGTCAAAACATCGGTGGAGCTTAGCTAGAGATGGGCTTAATGTAGGAATACTTTCTTTCATAACTATAACTAGATTCCTCCCATTGTAGTATTTCACTTTTCGATTTGAAAACTGTTCTCTTGTAGTCTGTTGTCAAAACAGAATACCTCTAATACAATACTAGCCTCCTCAAAAGAATCGCCTTGATTCGAACCCACATATGGATCGATTACTGTGAACAAGTCTCCTTTTAATCAAATAAACGACATATACGTTCGAATAAAGTACAGAATGTGTCAGTTCGCTGATGAACACACCATCATCTCCGTGGGCTAGGTCATTGGCGCCTCATGCACTAGTCCTCCCAGATGAGCTGGACCTGCTAGCAGCCTTGAAAGAGAGGTAGTTGATGAAGTTCTATCCTGTTGAGAATTACCAGAAAATTCCAGCAAATCCAGCACCAGTACAATATTCGGAGTCATATCTTGACGGAAGTCAACTCAGCCAAAAATCTCGGTGTCACGATAACCGCCGAGCTCTTATGCAATGAGCACATCAAACAGATCTGCTGTACGACAAACAGAATGCTTGGTTTCCTAAAAAACAACCTAAATAATTGGTTCACAGTTGTCAAGTTATCGGCACTGGTAAATGCTGCATTGCCTGACACCTTATTTGATTTCTAAGTGATTACGGATTTAATTGTGCGATTTAATCTGGTTGTTATGTCTTGATATGAGGGTGTCTTCATATGGAGCCAAGTATGTAGCACTTTCTGATTAGAGAGACATGGTCAACAGCATCAAAAGCTTTCTGGCATTGATAGTTGCGACATGCAGTAGAAAATGTTGACGTATTGGCTCAAGAATGGCTTCAGTGACCATAGCTGATGCCATTGTAGGACACACGAATTGCCGATAGGCTTCATTCTTATCTATAACATCTCTCGAAAGAGTCAAGAGCGCTGGCTGTGCTCCAGGATTTTGGAGATGATCGGAGAGATTGTGATGCCTCTGTAATTATCTAGGTACTAAGCTGGTTTACCTTTCTTATGTATTTTAGCAAGGAGACCTGAATTTGAGTGATGATGAAATGTGTCTAGAGTCCACCACAACAGTACATATTTTGGCTAAAAGTGGAGCAGTTGAGTTCCAGGCGTACATGAAGTGCTCTGCAGAAAGACGAAATTCATTTGAAGTGTTCCCACTTTTGATCTTGGAGTTGTATTGCATAACTTCCTTTAAATTTATTGTTATTATGAGTTTCTGATTGTGTTCCGCTGCTTCTGTTAATGATTGGACATCTATGACAATACTATTGTAGTCCTGTTCATATGCGTCATTGTTCTCAGGATTGGCTAGCTTATAGAAATGTGCATACGTGTCTTTTGAGATGTCCTCTTATTACATAATATGGACATCATAAATCACATGTTCGGCTAAGCAGTGTACTGGTCGTTTGTGCTGTATTACGGCCATTGCGATAGAAGAGACGAGAATATGTGAAAGTTGTAGTTGAGATCTGATTATACAGCTTCGTTCTGGATTCTGCTGATGCTCTGTACTGGATACGACATATGTTCATATTTGCAGATGTATGTATTATGGTTGCGTCATGGGAACTGACGGCTTCCTGTGTTTTCTAAACTGTGTAATACTTACACCATGGGATTCATAGACCAAACACTTGCTTATTCATCAGATTTGTCTAGACGGTTGTTAAACGAGTTTACTGATGGTGCAGACACAACCTCCGGAAGGTCGTGCTATTTCCTCTTGTACATTATCTCTCCAAAACCAGACACCATAGTTGAATAAATATGCACGTTTCTTCATCATACATGCCGTCGGTGTGTTTGCACCACTCTATCCTATCACCCCTCTTCTGTAGTAATAATAGATGGCAAAGTAAACTTTGATCTTCGCATAAACAGCAAGATCAACATGGCTAACCACATAATGGGTTTAATTAGGTGAACTCTTTGAACATATAGACAACGAAAGCTTCTGTTATCTCTACAAATCTCTCGTTAGAACCGTACATCGCGCCTGTCATAAATTTTCAAAAATAGTCCTCTAGACTACAGATGGTCATTTCTCTAGCCGATTTTATGGACTTGTTTCTTAGGCTTGTGCATTTATGGGTCAAAGAGCGGAAAATCACCAAAATTTACATAGCACTTAATAATGTAGGATAAAATCAGAAGGTTCAATCGAAGGTTTGTATCTTAAAGGTTAATTAGGCATATATAGTTTACTGAAATTAAGAACTCACCAAAGCACATGCACTCCCAATCACACACACTCACTTCCAACACACGTGTCATGCG